>NW_012194840.1:509264-581073 GCF_000504015.1 Erythranthe guttata
AATAATAATAATAATAATAATAATAATAATAATAATAATAATAATAATAATAATAATAATAATAATAATTATTATACATTATTTAAAATAATATATATAAAATAATAATAATAATAATAATAATAATAATAATAATAATAATAATAATAATAATAATAATAATAATAATAATAATAATAATAATAATAATAATAATAAAAATAAGGCTCGCGAGCCGTCTCGTGAGCTCACGAACAACTAAAAACTGACTCGAGCTCGGCTCGTCAAAAAAACTTGAACTCGCGAACTCGAGCTTGAAAAACTCGAGTCTGAGTTCGAGCATTTTTCGAGCCGGCTCATCGAGCTCACGAATCGGTTCGCCTCATTTACCACCCCTAATCTCAAATGATCAATTGACTAATTTTCGAACTAAAGTTCTATGGGACGTGTATTGAATGCAATGTAATAAGCTAGGAGGATATGATATATACACTCCAGCTTGAGGAAGAGTGTTATGAATGAGGCTTTAAATTAGGTATTATGTTATCTCTATGCCGAACACCATTTCCATCAGAATATGCCGAACACCATTTCCATCTTTTTATTTCACATATATTTGGATAATAGTTAGGACAAAGTGCACTTTGCTCCTAGAAAATTCTAGTTTTCGCACTTTGCCCCCTTCAAATTAAAAAATGAGCATATCCCCCTTACAAATTTTGTTATAGTTGCACTTTGCCCTAAATAGGACTTTCCGGCGTATTTTTCACCCATTTTTTTTCTTCATATTTTCGCAATAATGGCGGCAACACCCCCTCACCCTCTGGCCCGTTCAAGGCGGCCCAGATGTGGCCATTCGCAAACCCCTACGGCCGCGGCGGCAGAGGGAACACTGTGCAGGCTCCAATGCAATTTATGCAAGGTTCAACTACTCCGACAACCTCGATTTCCAAGGCGGAAGATCCAGCCCGTTGCAGCTTGGATCGATATTGATGCAGCATCAAAATCAGAACTCATCTCAGCATTTGAGTTTTTCAACAATATTAATATTTAGGAGGGATTGGTGAAATGACGAAAATGCCCTTAAAATTGATGAAGATATGAAAAACCGGTGAGAAGTAGGCCGGAAAGTCCCATTTGGGGCAACATGCAACTATAACAAAATTTGGAAGGGAGAGAATCTCATTTTTAGATTTATAGGGGTGAAAGTGCGAAAACTAGAAATTTCTCGGGGGCAAAGTGCACTTTGTCCTAACATTTATAAGTATGAAGTAAGTAATGTTATCTAACATATGAGATAAATAATGTTACCTAAAATATATAAGTAAAATATGAAATATGTAAAAATCTTGTGGCCCCTCATATATATCATTGTTGCCGTCGTTGGAGCATCTATTGCTGATTTGCCGGCCTCATTGCTACCAATGTATGTGCTATCGTTGATTTTGATCTTGATTTTGATATTGATATGTTTGTACCCGCTATCGCCGATTTGCATTCTGATCTGATGCCCGAATCAGACTTCAAGTTAACTCTTCAAACGATTCCAAATTGGGATTGAGTCCGATTGTTAGTGCTATCTAATGGAATATTTATCTTTGTAACAATTATATAATAACAATGTACGTTTTATTACTCTTTGATTACTTTCACATATGGATTTTTTATACTTTAAAGTTGTTTGGCCTATTTGAGTTTTTATTAACAAACTATATGTATGTGTATATACTGGTAATATATAGTTTACTTGTAATAGTAGTTGATTTGTCAATATTGTAGAATGTAAGTTATTAATAAATAAAACATAAATGAATAAAATTAATTCCTTGAGAAATTGTTCAAATAACCTTGGAGAATAACATCTGTTTAATTAGTGGAAAAAGTGAATTAATTAAGTTTGCCCAGAGTTAAATCCCACATTGGAAAAATACTAAATAATGAAGACGTATTTATACAGCTAACGCAGCCCTCATGGACACGACCTTACTTGAACAGGATCTGTTCTATAGGCTCGTACCTCTGTATCCTTGACTTCTAAGGAGACAGGAAACTAAGTCTGGTGGATGAACCAGGTCTGCTCGACCAGAGCGTGATTAATAGACTCACTGGCTCGGCCCAGTTGACTCAGTAGAGGATCGTTCTCGGCTAGCTTTGGCTGGCCGGGGTGGTCGAGCAGCTGTCTGACAGACTTCTTAACTTTTTAATTACTTTTTTTTATTAACAAATGACACAAAGAATTATTACTTTCGCCAAAAGCGAACACTCGTCCACACATAAACTCCGCTTGAATGCCAACTTGAAGAGCTTTAATGACACCTAAGCTATGCTGCACGGACACGGATATGCGGATACGGACTGGGTGATACGGTAAAAAAACTAGGATACGGATACGAGGGGATACATGTAAATAAAAAAAATATAGGGGTATATTTATAAATTATAGAAATACAGTGGTATATTTATGAATTGTAAAAAATATTTATAAGTCGCCAAATCGTATAAGAGAACCCGAACTTGTGCCAACTTGAAGAGCTTTAATGACACCTAAGCTAGCACGGACACGGATACGCGGACACGGCGATACTTGGATACGAACACGATGATAAGGCATTTTAAAAAAAACTAGGATACGGACACGCGGTGATACATCTAAATATAAAAAATATAGGGGTATATTTATAAATTATAGAAATATAAGGATACATTTATAAATTGTAAAAGATATTTATAAGTCACCAAATCGCATAAGAGAACCGCTCACCCTTGTTGCTCGTGTTATTGGTCACCGTCGTTGCTACAATTTTGGAATTTTGGGTGGACTCTCAAAGAAAACAAAGAAAAAAAATAGATTTTTTTTTATTAGGCTCTCTCTTTAAACATAAGAGCCGTGTCTCAACTTAATAAAAATTGCGGACAATGCCCGACGGGGGTGTCCTACTTTAGTGATATTACAACATGGATGTCCGAGCCTTGTCTGGGCGTGTCCGAGTGTCCAGGAATCGAATACGGGGACTCTTCACCTTCTAGAAGTGTCCATACTGCATAACACCTAAGCAATCTCCCTCCGAAACAATGTAGTCCCATCCCTTTCGATGTGCACACTGCGACGCAAACAAGGCAGCATGTGCCTCACATTTTCCTCCACCAAAAGATAACCAGGGTAGAGTCTCGTCGCCCACCAAATGCAAGAACCGTGAGGGTCACGCACTACCATCGAGATAGTGTAACAGAGCTGACCAAAGGGAAGCACATCATCGACATTCACTTCTAGATATCCCATCGGAGGGGGTGACCAAAAGGACGAATCCTGGTTCCGGGCCATAGTGGGCTTCGCGACCTGGTGTGAGCAGAATTCATCGAGGTACCACTTCTCCCAGGCCTCAATATCTTCCTGCTGAGCGTCGACGTCCTCATGCAAGGCACTATTACGGTTGCTCCAAGCCTTTCCACGTGATAATAATATCAAGACGGAGATTATAATCTGACAAGTTCCGAGCAATTAAAGAGATTCAAGCCAGTTCCAATTAAAGGAGGTGTTCGATAGTGTTGTCGTAGCACTAACCTTGGGTGGATTAAAGGGGAACACGATGGTAGCTCAATGTGCGCGAGTAGGTGACCTTGGTCGGAGTCTCTGCCAAAGGAGGAGCCGCAGAACGACTGAGTGTTGCACCTGCAAGGATAAGAACACGTAAACTAAGGCAGGATTGATCCGGCAGAAACCCTCCGCACTCAAGTCAGGCGTGTGGATTACAAAAGTTGTAGAGATAATACGAGCAGTTTGTCTTGTTTGAATAACGAACGTACCTTAACAAATGAATCATAACATTTATTTATACCGAGTTTGTCGGGTTGAAATTAATTGATTGTAATTGTCGGACCCAAACATTATTTGAAGGTGATTGGGCCTCATTTGTAGTGCCTCTAAGATTGGACTCGTCACCTAGTAAATTAAGAAATTGTAGGCCCATTCAACTGACCCGATTAGGCATATCAATTAACTAATTCCACCAGGACATTTAACAATCATACCTAAATCTTACTACTAAATTGAAATTACTTCTCGAGATCAGATTCTTTTTGGAAAACGAGCCAAAAATAAAAGGTTAGTTATAAAAAGGAAGTTAATGGGTACCTAACCAAGCATCTTTATTATTTTAGGTTTATGGACTATATCTCTTTCACCAATAAGCTCATCCCTTTAATATCTTATATATAAAAGAAAGAAACGCTAGGGCAACCCTAAGAAACCCTAATGTCATATTTGTAATTTTTTTTCAATTTTTATCAAATTTTTATCTCCTTAATATTATTTTCGAATTTTATCATATTTGTATCCGCTAAATATTATTTTTTATTTTTATCAGATTTTTGTCTCCTAAATATTATTTTTTATTTTTATCAAATTTTTATCTCCTAAATATTATTATAAATAATATTTTTTTAATTTTATCAATTTTATATCTCCTAACTATAATTTTAAATATAATTTTCAACTTTTAGCAGATTTTTATCTCCTAAATATAATTTTCGAATTTTATCAAAGTTATATCTCCTAAATGATATTTTAAATATTTTTTTCGAGTTTTATCATGTTTTTATTAGTTTTTTATCTCCTAAATATTAATTTTGTTTTTTTATCAGATTATTGTCTCCTAAACATTATTTTCGATTTTTATCAAATTTAATCTCCTAAATATTATTTTAAATAATAATTTTGATTTTAATCATATTTTATCTCCTAAATATTATTCTAATTATTATTTTCGTATTTTATCAACTTTTATCTCATTAACATTATTTGAAATATTATTTTCGATTTTTATCAAATTTTTATCTTCTAACTATTACTTTAAATTTTATTTTCGATTTTTGTCAGATTTTTATCTTTTAAATATTATTTTTTGATTTTTTTATCAAATTTTTATCTCCTAAATATTATTTTAAATATTATTATCGATTTTCATCAAATTCTCCTAGATATTATTTATAATAATCTGATTTTCGATTTTTACAGAAAATGGTAAATAAATCTGATTTTTATCCCTAGCGAATTTTGTGACATCGTTTTACATAATGTCTGCAACATTTGAATTTTATTTCTTCCCTACCTAAGGCTTCTTCTTTTGGTAACCCGACTTTAGATTTTGTTTTTTATCTTCTTCATCCTATTGACTGTGTGGCAATTAGTTTACATCTTTTTCCATCATGGCTTATCGGTAATTTCATTTTGTTAAATTATGTGTTTCATTAATTTATACCAAAGTTTTCAAAATTTATGTATAACAATTATTTCATTTTATATGTTATTGGACATGTTATTGAAATGGATGATTTGAGAGAATTAACCAAAAATGGGCGGAGCCATAAGCTATTGGAAGTCGACCTTCAAGACTTATTGTTTGTATGCGATATTTAATTTATTGTTTATATTTATTTTTGTTTCTTAATTTTCCAATTGTTAATTCCAGTGGCAAAACAACCTGAAAATGAGGCAGTGGAGAAGGGCTTAGTTCCGATGCAAGATGTATAGATGGCCTTTTATGTTGTCGATAGTTTAGTTTTGATTATGTTAACTAAGTTATTAAATCTAATTACTTTTAAGCTCAACATAAAAGACATAGTTGATGATTTTTTTCCTGGTTCAAATTTTCAATCTACTGGTATTAGCTGATTCAATTCATTTGGAAAATTATTCAATAGTAAAGTTATTTCCTTTTTTTTGTGTGTAGTATACTTAATGATGTTCCAGTATAATAGAATTTTGATCATACGATACATCAAACGTTTGTTTATATTATTACAACATCAAAACAATGCAATTTGTTGTCCCGTGCATCGCACGGGTACAATTACTAGTTTGTTATAAATAAAGAAAACATTCAAGTATATGACAATATTACCCCCAACCCTTTATACTCAATTCTTAATTGTAACCTCAATTTAATTAATTTTGTCCACAAAAATCCAATTTTGACCACAAAAGTTCAATTTTGACTTTTTTTTTCCAAAACATTTTTTTTTGCCGCCGGATTCCGACATTGACTTTTCGATTTTTTTTTTCCTGCGGATTTTTTCGCCGGTCTCCGGCGTTGACTTTTCTTTTTCTTTTTTCTGGTTTTCTTTTTCCGCCACCGGATTCCGGCGTTGACCGTCGGTCTCTGGCGTTGATTCTTTTTAGTGTTTTTTTTGTTTATTTTTTTTTTTACGTCCGCCGCTAAAGGTTGACCGTAATTGTGCTATCAATGGCAGTAAATTAACGTAATTATACTGTCAATGACAATATATTAACGTAATTGTACTGCCATTGACAATACATTTATGTAATTGTTCTGCCGTTGACAGTAAATTAACGTAATATTATTATTATTATTATTATTATTATTATTATTATTATTATTATTATTATTATTATTATTATTATTATTATTATTATTATTATTATTATTTGTTTTTTTTGTTATTTATTTTTAATTTTGTTTGATTTGTTGACAAGTCAACGTAATTATATTACTGTCGTTGACAGTAAAATAACTGTAAACACAATAATATTACTGCCAACCACATCATTATTATTATTATTTTGGGTTTTTGTTTTGTTTGAGCTATTCACGGAGTAACGTAATAATATTACTGTCTATTATTGTAATATTACTGTAAACATAATAAGTCAATAATATTAGTGTGGTTGACGGTAATATTACTGTTGTTACAGTAATATTGTTGTCAACCACATCAATATTATTATTTTGTTTGGGTTATTTTGTTTGTTTGAGTTATTCACGGAGTAACGTGATAATATTACTGTTTATTATTGTAATATTAATGTGGTTGACGTTAATATTACTATTGTCGGTAATATTACTGTTGTTATAGTAATGTTAATGTCACTCACAGTAATATTAATTCTTTTGGCTTTTTATTATGTTTTACATTTGTTGAACGGTCAACATTGTAATATTACTCTATTACACAATAATAATGAATTTTGTTGTATTAATATTACTGTGCTAGAGATTAATATAGCAATATTACTTTGTTAAACTGTAGTTTAGTTAATTTTACTGTGTTTAACAGTAATATAGTTAATATTACTGCCAGTCACAGCAATATTGCTGTTTAAACGAAAAAAAAAAGTTACAGAAGGAAAGAAAAGAAGGAAAAAAAATCGAAAAAGTTTTACGCCGGAATCCGGCGGGAAAAAAAAATTTTGAAAAAAAAAAGTTTTGTGTCAAAATTGAATAATTTGTGAAATTTGGGGTCAAATGAAGTTAAATTAAGTTAATGATGAAATTGGAGCATATTAAAGTATGAGGTGTTATTTTAGTCATTTACAAAAATCTGGACCATGTGTGGACTTATTGATAAATGAGTTTATTGTCTGGATCTCTTTATGAATAAGTACCCATTGATGAACTTATTTGCAATGACCCCTTATGAAAATTGAAACTAAACCGTAAAGAATCTTACCCTAGTGATTAAATTTTAATTTATATATTTGGATTATAAATCTCAATCTATAAAATTTAAAAAAAACTAATATTATATAAAATATGAATAATACTACATTATTAAATTTTACCATGTTAGTGTACTATATTTTCTTATTTTGTATTAAATTTATTATTTTTTTTCACTTTTGAAATAATATCCCGTGCATCGTGCATCGCACACGGGAAAAAATGCTAGTATTTATAAATATAAAAAATCCAAAATAATTGTGCGAGAGTAGGGATCGGATAAAGCTTATCATGAAGTCAACAAACTCACTACCGAAGAATAGGGTGCACCGAAACAAAGAAAAATCCCACATAAATCCTACAATGCAGTGAGTGCCACTTTGACCACGTTTCACCCCATTCACCCACTCATTCACTATTGTAATCGCTACATTCGCTAAAATACACTGGATGATTTTGCACCTGATTCTGCACCGTTGATCTACACATAATAATATAAATTCATGTATATGATGAGCATGTACAATATAATGTCCTTTTAACAAACACGAAGTAACTAAACCCCTCTCCTCTTTAACCACACGCAAGATATAAAATAGCGTTTTTATAAACAAATCATTTGTAACGAACTCGACCTAAAAAAATGCCGACGGAGTAATGTATTTATCTAAATAAAAAAAATCAAATTATCCAATTTCACCAAAGGCATTCATATCAAGATTCATGTAATCTATGTCCTTATTGTAACCCGTGAATGCTACGTTGTAACACAGCAAGCCACTGATACATTATATCATATTATATCATATATATTTATATATATATAGAGTTGTTCCACTTTCGTCCAAACAAAAAGACAAAAACATTTTTCTTATTTATTTCATTCCACCCATTACTCACATTCCTTCTGCTACAGACTCTACACCAAAAATTAAAAAAAAAAAAAAAAAAAAATAGAATCAAGAAACAATGAGGCCAATTTTCTTGATTTTGCTGATAATTTGCAGTGTTTTCCGACCAACCTTGCAGCAAAAACAGCCCATCAAGAACGTCGTCGTTTTGGTGCTGGAGAACAGATCATTCGACCACATGCTCGGCTGGATGAAGAAATCCGTCAACCCATCAATTAACGGCGTCACCGGCAAAGAATGCAACTCCGTCGCATCACCGAAATCCGACACCAAACCCGAAACAACAATCTGCTTCTCCGACGACGCCGAGTACGTGGATCCGGACCCGGGCCACTCGTTCGAGGCAGTCGAGCAGCAAGTATTCGGATCCGCGTTATCCGCATCCGCATCCGAACCCAAATCCATCCCATCAATGTCGGGCTTCGTGGAGCAAGCACTCAGCATGTCGGAAAACCTCTCCGCCACCGTAATGAAAGGGTTCCGGCCCGAAAACGTGCCCATATTCGCTTCCCTGGTAACCGAATTCGCCGTGTTCGACAGATGGTTCTGCTCGATACCGGGCCCCACACAACCCAACCGCCTCTTCGTCTACTCGGCCACTTCCCACGGGTCGACGAGCCACGTCAAGATCCAGCTAGCCAAAGGGTACCCGCAGAAAACCATATTCGACTCCCTCCACGAAAACAACCTCGACTTCGGAATATACTTCCAGAATATTCCAACCACCCTCTTCTACCGAAACCTCCGGAAACTGAAATACGTGTTCAAGTTCCACGACTACGATCTCAAGTTCAAGAGAGACGCTAGGAACGGGAAGCTGCCGAGCCTCAGCGTGATCGAGCCGAGGTATTTCGATGTGGTCGGGTTTCCGGCGAACGACGACCACCCGTCGCACGACGTGGCGAACGGGCAGAAGCTGGTGAAGGAGGTCTACGAGGCGGTTAGGGCGGGCCCGCAGTGGAACGAGACGCTATTGGTTGTTACGTACGATGAGCATGGTGGGTTTTACGACCATGTGCCGACGCCGTACGTTGATGTACCGAGCCCGGATGGGAATACGGGTCCCGAACCGTATTTCTTTAAGTTCGACCGGCTTGGTGTTCGTGTGCCTACTATTATGGTCTCTCCTTGGATCAAAAAAGGAACTGGTATGTGGTAAAAAATATTCATTTCATTTTTTTTATTATTGTTTTTGGATATATGTATTTAGTGGTGGAAATCAGACGGATTCGGATTAATTAGTAGTTTTCTAAAAAATCCTTTTTTATTTTGAAAAGGAAAAGAAAGATTACAATTTTGTTCCTGAAAATTTTAGAAAAATTGAAAATCAAAATTTCGGCAATTGGAAATGAAAAACTTTATTGTAAAATAAGAAATTTTGGATCGGAATATAATCTCCAATTGAAATTTTATTTTTTGTATTCACCTATAGTATCGGAAATCAAATTGCAAACCGGAATCTGATATGTATTCCAATTTTGTCACAAATTATCTGAAATTGGAATTTTCGGAATTCGGAATGAATGTTATTGTTCTAAAATCGGAAATGTTTTAGAAAGTTGAACATTATCTGCCTCTATATTTCGGAAATGCCATTCCAATTTCCACTCCTATATACAATAAAGTTGACTATGATCTGCCTCTTTTATGGCTGTATAAATTCGAAAATGCGGAGTTTTTTTTTTTAATTTAAAATATAATATCACAATCTCTTATATAAATGTCATACTTTTGATCTTGTTTTGATTTCGTATGCAGTAATAACAAAGCCGAAAGGGCCGTTTCCGAATTCCGAGTACGAACACTCGTCAATTCCGGCAACCATAAAGAAAATATTCAACCTCTCATCCAATTTCCTCACTCACCGGGACGCTTGGGCCGGAACATTTGAGCAAGTTTTCGATCAATTAACCTCCCCAAGAACCGATTGCCCAGGTAGTAATAATAATAATAATCATCATTATCCAATTAACTCAATTCATAAAGACAATAACATATATTAAAAAACTTTATAAATAAATAAAACAACTTAATTGTGTTGCAGAGGTTTTACCTGATGTGACTCCTTTAAGGAAGACCGAGATCGATGAGAATAGAGACGTGTCAGAGTTTCAGAATGAGGTGGTTCAATTGGCCGCAGTTTTAAACGGCGATCATTTTTTGACCGGATTTCGTGATGATGATGTGGCGAAGAAGATGAATGTGAAGGAAGCACATGAATATGTAAGAGGTGCCGTTTCGAGATTTGTAAGAGCGAGTAAAGAGGCTATCAAATTGGGTGCAGATGAGTCCGCCATTGTGGATATGCGGTCTTCTTTAACCACTCGATCCTCCTCGATTCATCACTAGACTCTAATCCATCTATACATCTCTTCTTTTTTAATTGTTTTTTTTTTTTTATTCATGTCCATATAGTAGTAATTCTTTGGTAGTCCTATCTTGAAGTGATGGTTTTGTTTACATTGTTACATAAGAAGCTTGAAATGTTGCGAATTTTACGCCAACCATGGAATATCAACTCAATGTCTCACCATGGTGTTGCAAACGATGGAAATTTGATGAAAATTTTGAATTCATCAATTTAGATCGATCCATATAGTTTCGATTTCGGAGTAATGTTAAGCATTCCAACTTTTTATTGTTTTCATCTTTTTTCGGTTAACATTTGGATCGGAATTGGAAGCACATACAAATTCATCGAAAACTATGAATGTTTCCAAAAGTATATTCATAATAGGGGTAAGTTCCACCTATAGTTCCGCGAGGTTAGGTATTATTACAGGTAGACCCCCTCTAGTTCGAACATATACTTCCCCAAGGTTAGGTATTATTTTCGTTAATTTACGGAAATCGAAAATTCCACTCCAATTTTCACCATCATGTAATATAAAAAGATACTAGGGAATTCAAACTTTAAACTGTGAATTAAGTTTTATTTATATGATTGATTGAATGTCCGACCGTTGGTCCTTCACTAAAATAAGTATGAAAACTTGTAATTTATGAGATGTTATATCTGATGAAGTGCACCGGGTGGTTTGCATCATAAATCAACATAAACCACCCAATAATATGTGTTTTTATCGCAAAGATATGATGCAAAACCAAAAAGGATAAATTACAACCACCTCCCTAAGGTAAAGTTTAATTACGACCACGCTCCTTATTTTTGAGAATTTACATCCAGCCTTTAGTGGTGGATGTAATTATGGGGGAAAAAAAAAAGAGGTTTTTTCATAAATAAACCTTACCTTAGGGTGATTTTAATTTGGGGAAATGTGGGATAACCCCCTAGTTTTGAAAATATATATGGATAGGTCCTATGTATTTTTCTTGTCTAGTCAAAAACCCAAATTCTAAACTTAATTTGATAGACCCCCTAGACAAATTAAAATACCCGTTTTACCCTTTTAGTTATAATTTAAAACCCTAACTCCTAATCTTTTTCTCCCACTCCCTTCCCCTTTTTTTGTGCAGTCATTTTCCCTCACCCACTTTCTCTCTCTTCATATCTCTCTCTCTAACTCTCTCTCTCTCTCTTCTCTTTCTTTCTCTCTCTTCATTTCTCTCTCTCTTCTCTTTCTTTCTCACTCTTCATCTCTCTATCTTTGTGGCTGCCCACAACCCCCGTCGTCGCGGCTAGCTCCCCCACCATCTTACGTCGCCGCCGTCGCTGCTCCCCTCACCTCCTTGCGTTGTCGCCGTCGCTGCTCCACCACCGCCTTGCGCCGCTGCTCCGCCGCCGCCTTGCGTCGCTGCTCCGCCACGGCCTTGTGCCGACCGTCGTTGCTCCTCCCATCGCCTTGAACTCGGTACTAAACCTCACTTCACTTTTTAAGTTATTTTTTTGATTTATGAATGTCCATCCATTTTTAATTTATTTTTTAAGATCTGAATTTTTTTCACTATTTCACCTTATTTTATTGTTTTTTTTTTATGAAAATCAACTAAATTCAAAAATTTTAAATTGTGGTCCGACGATGTGTAGTCAGATCTAGAATTTCAGATCTGAAATTGGTGGTGTTCGATTTGTATATATTTACTGCATTTATATAAAAAAAAAACACAGATCTACTATGTTTTTGGAAATCTGTGAACAATTAATATTAAAATATTTTTCTTTGGGTTAATTTGATTTTTTTATTATAAATCATATGTAATTTATTTTTTTTGTTTATTTGAAGATGATTCGAAATGCCTAAAGTGTGAGAGCTTTGTTTGTCTGTAATGAAAATTTAACCAGTAGTGGTTATTTACATGGGTGATTTGAGGCAGGTGAATATATATACAGTTATATATAGTCAGTCACATGTAGTCATGTATAGTCATGACTACATGTAACTATACATGACTATATATAGGACTTGTAGTATAATATAGTCATTTGTAGTCGACTTTAGTTCAGTAAATTTATCAACAAAAACAATCATGTTTTTTTGTATTTTTCATACAATTTGATTTTTTATTATAAATCATATGTAATTTTTTTTTTTTTTGTATTTATTTGAAGATGATTTGAAATGCCTAATGTGTGAGAGATTTGTTTATCTGTAATAGAAATTTAACCAGTAGTGGTTACTTACATGGGTGATCTCAGTCAGATGAATATACAGTTATATTTAGTCATATACAGTCATATATAGTCAGTCACATGTAGTCATGTATAGTCATGACTACATGTAACTATACATGACTGTATAAAGGACTTGTAGTATACTATAGTCATTTGTAGTCGATTTTAGTTCAGTAAATTTATCAACAAAAAAATCATGTTTTTTTTGTATTTCTCATGTAATCTAACTCGCATGTTCCATTTTGCTATTTAACTCGTATATTTTTGTTGCAGGTTTTGTTTTTATTATAGTTTTATGACATGCAGAGAATAAAATTCGATGAAGTGCCTTTGTGAAGTTGGATTCATGCTACAGTACTCCAGACTTATGCCACTTATATAACTATAGATAATTGTATATAACTATAGTCACGTGTAGTAACATATATTTATATGTATGTTATGTGTTTTTTAATGTATGGTAGTGGGTGTTAATGTTTTGAAGATTATATGCACGTGATTGTGTTTTTTCATTTTTTTTTTTTTGGTTAGTTGATTTATAATATCAAGATTAAGTTGTGAATTTTGTTGTTGGTTTAGATTAATTTTGGGGTAAAAAGACAGTATATGATTACATATAACTATACATATGACTGTGGTATACTGTAGTCATATATAGTCAATTCGGTACAGTAAATTTATCAAAAAAAAAATAAAAAAATTAAATATTAAAAATTAAAAAATTAAAAAAAAAAATTAAAAATTACAAAAATTAAAAAATTTAAAAAAAGTTTAAAAATTAAAAAAAACAAAAAAAAGTAAAAATTAAAAAAATTAAAAAATTAAAACAATACAAAATACCATATATATATATAAAAAATAATAATAAAATAAGAATTTATATTTTTTATTAAAATAATCTATAAAAATGATAAATGCAGGCCCAAAATGCTAAATGCAGTTCAGCATTATGCTGAATGTGGGGGCGGAAGTATTGAATGCAGTTGGGTGAAAATTGCACTTAAGGGCACAATAGTACTTTTGCATCTCCAGGGGGCTATCTCAAAGGAAGAATTTTAGTGGTGGACCTATCCCTATATATTTTTCATTCTAGGGGTGTATATCAAATGGACCCTTTTAATTTACCCAAAAGAAATTGAAACCCAAAAGGCCCGGCCCGGCCCATCACAATGCTTCAACTATCACGACTCTTTATTCAAGCCGAAAAAACGCTTCTCAAATAACTGAAAGAAACTACCAAGACTCTTTTTTTTTTTTTTTTTTTTCTCTACTCTCTCTCAATCTCATCTTCCAAACATGATACTGGGTGGTAACCTTCTCCATCATATTTCACCTGCACTCCCCATTCCCAAACCCTACTCCACTAAATCAACCTCTAAATCCGCCATCACTTGTAAGAACTATGATTCTCCGAAGAAAAATTCTTACAGTTTTGGCGCGAATTCAGGAAGACCCATTGCCATTTGGTCCAACAATAACCTAATCTCTCTCGCAATTGCTGTGGCCCTTATTTCACCGCTGCCTTGTTCGGCAATCCCTTCTCTCAGCTCCAAACCCTTTTCGCTTCCTTCGACAACTACTCCATTTTCGCAGGCGAAGAATTTGCCTACTGGATTGGAGAATGGGTTATTTCTATGCTCACTTTTTTTTTTCTTTTATTCTTTCTTGTGGGTTTATTGGAAAGAGTTTATTCCAACTAGTACCCTTGTGTTATATCGAATTGTTAAAAAGTATTCCATTTTATTTTAATGGTAAAAAAAAAACCCTATGATTTAGTTTCTTTTAGCAATTAGTACCCCTGGTTAGGGGTTGTGTGCTAAAAAAAATGAACCATAGGGAATATTTTGCTAATAAACTAACATAGGGGTTGTGGGCAAAGGGGTGTTTCGGGAAAATGTTAGGAAGAATCGAATTTGTTTGATTGTTTATCCTTGGAGATTAAATTTAGATTTGAGTGATGTCTTGTTATGTAATCACCTTATATAATGCCCCAATAGGAGTGACGACGTATAGCGAGGTTTATCAAAATCGATTGAACTCGAAAATGAATAAATTTGCCGATTTTGAAACTCCCATTTTGAATATGCCGAGAGCGATTGATTTAGATAGCTTGTGAAAATTATGTTGTTTGATTGCAGAAAAATCAGACCTTGCCCTTCAATAAACCCCAGCTGTGTTTCGAGCAATCCCAAGTCGTCGAATTTTGCATTTCCATGGAGTATACTAGGAGGTTCTTCTTCAAATACCGCTGCCATTAAGGTTCGTCATGCTCGTTCTTTTAATTAGTGCCTCCTGTTCTTCTGTTGAATTTTACGGGCCGACTAATTAAACATTTGAATCGTTTCGTTCAATGCTACAAGCAATTGCAAGATGCACTTGAAAAAACACAGAAAGACGTCAAGATTCAGCTCGTCGAAGATACACCAAACGGTAAAAATGCATGGCGTTTATATTATATTATTTTCACATCATAGTTAAACGTTACCCTGTGAAAAAAGTTTTTTTTCTTCGTATTATGTATATATAAAACGGGATAAAATAAATGCAGGGCAATATCTGGAAGCTGAGGTGGATGGAGGAGGATTTGGTAGAAGGGATGTTCTAGAATTCTTGGTGAAGGGAGATGTGGTTACGTTTAGAGCAATGGCGACGAAAGTTACGTATGTGTACCCTTTCACAACGGCATTAGGTGACTCGAAAGGTCAGGAAGAAAGAATGAAGCTCATCGTTAACGAGTTAGGCTGGTTTGCTCCGAGTTTTGATTCCATGGACTAATTATTTATAAGCTCATCTGTATACTATTGGTATATATCTTAATTATTCTTCGGCTTTTATGTTTTGTAAATTTAATATACATTTCTCAATTTGATTTACATTGGACACAACTCACATATGATAAGTACTTCATCTTTTATTTACAAACAATTTATCAGCTACCATAGCCTAATTTACCACCGAAACAAAAAACATATATAGCTAGGATAAAGACTAATTTACAAACTACAAGAATTAGCATAACTAATAAAGCAACTTAGATAACAAATTGGAATCATATTTGGACCAATCATTAACATCAATGGCAGCGACATTGGCGTCAATGAAGGCGGCAACAACGAGGGACACGTTGGCGGCAAGCAACTCAAATAACAAATCGAAGTCCTCTTCGAACGAATCATTTTATTCCGGTGGATGATCTTGTTCAGAGGTAGCAGCAACCATGGCGGCAACGGAGGCGACATTGGCGGTAAATGAGGGAGAATTACACTTTTGGTCCCTCATGTTTGACCCAATTCCACTTTTGGTCCCCGCTGTTCCAAGGTGAACAAAGTTCACCCCCAATGTTCAATTTTAAACACTTTTGGTCCCTGCCGTTACATGCCCGTTAGCAAGTAACGGAAAACACTATTTTGAGGCCAAAATTCAAATTTATAATTTTTTTGGGATGAAAAATATTAGAAATTTAAAATATACTACTTATAATTAAATTTTTAATAATAAAAAAAGAAATTAAATAAACAGATTATTTTTAAGTACTTAATATTATTTTTAATTATACTACTTAAAATTTAATATTTTTATAATGAAAAAATAAATATACTAAAAAAAATATTTTTTTATTATATGTAATATTATTATAATTGTACTACTTATAATTTTTTTAGTAATAAAAAATTAAATCAACTAAACAAATATTTTTAATTATACCTAATATTATTTTTAATTATACTACTTATAGTAAAAAAAATTAATAATAAAAAAAATTAATAATAAAAAAGAAATTAACTAAACAAATTATGTTTAATTATACTTCAAATTATTTTAATTATACTACTTATAGTTAAATTTTTAATAGTAAAAAAAAGTTACTAAACAAATTATTTTTAACTACATTTTATTTTGTTTTTAATTATACTACTTATAAATAAATTTTTAATAATTAAAAAATAAATTAACTGAACTAATTTAATTTATACTCAATATTATTAAAAATTTAATTATAAGTAGTATATTTTAAATTTCTAATTTTTTACCAATCCCAAAAAAGTTTTAAATTTCAATTTGGCCCCAAACTAGTGTTTACCGTTACTTTCTGACGGGCATGTAATGGTAGGGCACCGAAAGTGTTTAAAATTAAACCTTGGAAGTGAACTTTGTTCACTTTGGAACACCAGAGACCAAAAGTGGAATCATGCCAAACATAAGGGACCAAAAATATAATTCTCCCCGATAAATGATGTAAAATTTGAGGCAACGGGGCTAAATTGTTTGCAAAAGGGGTGAAAATTGGTTGCAAACAGGACGAAATTCGCAGCAGGGGTTCGGTTGTATCAGAGCCAATAGGGGCGACTACTGTCAAGATGCATGTTGTATGGATGAGAGAGCACTCCATAATTTGTATAGTGAATGTTGCATGAGTCACACGTGAATTTGTCCTTCTTCAGACACTATGAATTATTTCTTCAACACCTAATTTTCTCGAGTCTTTACGCTTTTATTATCTTTATTATCTAAATGTCTACATTTTTCCTTCATTGGCATATAAATGAAATCATATATGTATTTATACTAGATGCTTTTATTATCTAAGTGTCTACATTTTTGCTTAACTGGCATATAAATGAAATCCTATTTGTATTTATACTAGATGCTCTCCTATAGATGATGATGATTGATTTAATCATACATTTTTAGTGGCTTTTTAGAGCACTATATAAAATTTGTAGGTACAATTTAGAAGCTAACTACAATGGCTAGGTTTTTGTGGAATTCTTAAAATTTATCACACACCCATCCATTTATTTAAATATTATTTTCTAGTATAATATAAAATAAAAGTATGATAACTACAAATAAGCCCATCAATAGGTACTTATTCATATAAGGGTTCAGATAAAAAAGTACAAAAGAAATCATACATTGTTCAGAAGTTTGTAAAAGACTAAAATAGCCTCTCACATTTTAATATGCTCCAATTTCATTCTTTAATTTAATCTAACCTCAATTTGACCCCAAATTTCACAAATTATTCAATTTTGTCCTAAAACACAATTTTATGGACATTTCGTTCGTCGTCGTCGTGATTTTTTTCTTTCTTCCTGATTTTACCGCCACCGGTGTTGATTTTTTTGATTTCTTTTTTCATTTTTTTCTTTAACATCTTTTTGACCCCATTTAAACAGCAATATTGCTGTAGTTAACACTAATATTAACTATATTACTGTTAAGCACATTAATATTAACTATACTACAATTTAACACAATAATAGAGTAATATTAATATGTTGACCGTTCAATAAAGACAAACATAATAAAAAACCAAAAGAAGTAATATTGATGTAGTTAACAATAATATTACTATCATCCACAGTAATATTACTGTCATCCACAATAATATTACTGTAACAACAATAATATTACCGTCAACCACAGTAATATTATTTTGTTTACAGTAATATTACAATAGTAGACTGTCTACATTATTATGTTAACCGGTCAACAAATCAAACAAAATAAAAAAGCTAAAAAAAAATAATATGATGTGGTTGACAGTAATATTATTGTGTTTACAATAATTTTACCATAAACGACAGTAGTATAATTACGATGACTTATCAACAAATCAAACAAAAATATAAAGCGAAAAAACTAATAATATTGTTGTGGTTGACAGTAATAGTACTGTCAACAATGTACTCTCATCGACACTATAATTACTGTGAATAACAGTACAATTACGGTTAACGTTCTATAAAAAATTTAGGGCAAAATAAATAAACACTAAAAGAAAAATCAACACCGGAAACCGGCAGCCGAAAAAACAGGAAAAAAAATAGTCAACGCCGGAAACCGGCGGCAAGAAAATATTTCAAGAATTAAAAAAAAAAATCAAAATTAGATATTTTTTGGGAGGTCAAAATTGATTAAATTGAAGTTAAATTGGGGTTACAATTAGGAATCGAGTTTAAAAGGTTGGGGGTAATTTTGTCATATACATTAACTTTTCCTTTATTTATAATACATCTTGAAGGGGTGAGGTGGTTGGGAGACTTATGCACAAAAACACATATATTATATCTCAAAATCATGGAACCTTCAAATTAAATCCTAAATTGAGTTGCCTAATATGTTAGGGCATCTTCCACCCATCTCCATATCCCATTTTTTTCACCTAATTTAGGTGTTTTTAACCTCCCAACTTAAATCACTAAATCGGCATTACATCTAAAATTATGATGATTTGGTTTTAGTCACCCATTGTGGTCAAACCACATATCACCATATTACCAAGTCCTATATTTTCCCCAAATATTTTGGTGAAGAAATTTGCAACTCCTACCCTACCACCATTTTACCATTTTTTCACCAAATCCTATTTTTCTATCAAATATAAAAATTAAAATACGATATGGTGTGATTAACACCATTTTATAATTAGCATATAAAATTATTATATTAACTAATTTCATGTGATTACCAATTTATAAATATATTTATAGAAAATATATTAGTGTTAATTAATGAATTAGTGTTCAGAGATAGATACATTTATTATTATTATTATTATTATTATTATTATTATTATTATTATTATTATTATTATTATTATTATTATTATTATTATTATTATTATTATTATTATTATTATTATTATTATTATTATTATTATTATTATTATTATTATTATTATTATTACTAAATAAATATAAATATGTTAGGCCAAACAAGGTTGTAATGAGGCCCCTTTGACCTTCAAAATTATCAATGCAATAATTTGTTTTCGTCAAAAAAATGTTGTAATGTTTTTTTTTTAAATCGCGTTGTAATATATTTATGCATTTAGTTATGAAATTATTGTTTATGTGTGGTTTTATTATTTGCATAATAATTTACGTTGATTTTCATTCATGTTTCAATAATTTTTGAAAATTTAATATAATTTTAAGATTATATAATCAATAAAATTATTACTTATAATCGGATCTATAATCGATATTTTTAAAATTAAAATAGACTAAAATTATGATTAATATTAAATTGACAATTTTGTGCTATATTTTGTGAAATATCATAGGAGACCAAACCAAATGCTATTATCTATAAACAGAAAAATGGTGAAATATTATTATTTTGGGAATGGCTTAATTTCACTTTGCACCCTCGAAATATAACATTTTGGCACTTTGCACCCTCGAAAAATAATAATAGCACTTTGCACCCTCAAAACACAATAAATCATTCACAATGCACCCCCAATTGAATAATAAAGGTAATTTCATTTTTCATTGGTGTTTTTTTTTTTCGGGGTACAAAATAAAAACAAAATGTTTTTTTCTTCAACCTCAAACCTAATTTCGAGCGGACAAAGTGCGAAAAATAAAAATTACACGTGATTATTTAAAAAAAATTCATTTTCTTACAAAAGAAAAATAAAAAAAAAATAAACTTTTATCACTAAATTATTCGATTGATGGATCTTTTATGTAACTGTTTGAAAATATTAAGTGAAAATATTTGGAAGAAAATATGATTTTTAGATAACTTGATAACGGAGTAGCTGAATGATTTTTTTCGTAAAATATTTTATGTTGATAAAAAAAATATATTTTTTAAATATGTTGATGAAATGTATTTTTATTTTTGAACTTCATAGTTTCAAAATGATTGATGAAGAGAAAAATATTTGACATTTGGTGTCCTAAAAAATATCACTAGAAATATTATATTTATATTTTTTAGCTTTAAAAATTCATTTGGTGTGCATTATGCATGATTTATTGTATTTCAAGGGTGCAAAGTGCTATTAATTTATTTCGAGGGTGCAAAGTGCCAAAATGGTATATTTCAAGGGTGCAAAGTGGAATTAAGCCAGAGGAATTATGTCTACACACACGGTAAAAATAAACAATCACGAAATCAACCTCATATGTGTCAATTTCAATATTGAACAAGATATAAACTGCATTAATAGTTAAAATAACATAGAATATAGTTCACACTTCACATATTACAGTAAAATCGTGACAACTAGAAGCAATCAAAACACACAAAAATAGAATCACTAAAAGGATCTCTAATTCTGTTTCAACTTCAAACTCCAGTTTTCACTCGATTTTAGTTTTTCTCGAACTTTCTATCCTCTTTCGGCTATATCACCTGTCAAGCAAAAAAATTATTTTGTCACAACAAGTCTTCATAGAGAGAGTGTTGACTTATGTGGTGTAATTCATAAACCTGAGAAGTGGTGTGGAGAGATGAACATCAATTCTTACTACACGTTTCTTCTTCTGCAAATCAACAAAATAAATTTTTAATTAGAAATTAATAGCAAATCAATCAAATAAATTTTAGGGCAAATTACCAAAACCCCCTGAGGTAAGCCTAAATAACGAAAATACCCCCACATTCTCGTAATTACGAAAACCCCCTGAGGTATGCAGACATCTTACAAATCGCTCTAACGGTGTTAAACTCGATAGAATCTTTTTGATTCTCCCGAATATTCCTCCGATAATACCAATTTTGCCCTTGTACACGAAATTACCCTTAGGGGGGTAATTGTAAGCATTTTACCCGGTGCGATGTTGATCGGATTAGGGCTCGAATCTCTTCCG
This sequence comes from Erythranthe guttata, assembly GCF_000504015.1. The sequence goes on from NW_012194840.1 coordinate 530,797, forward strand.
CCGGAATCTAATCTCAAATCGTTAAACCCTCGTAATTCCTCCGATTCCAGATCGAATTTAATACCCTCGACCTCCGATTTCTTTCTCGATGATCTGTACCTCGATGATCTGAGGAAAATTGCACTTCACCTCCAATTTTTGACCTAATTGTAAAACAAATCCCTTAATTTGAGTCTTAACCAACTAAATCCGACCTAATAGATGCCAAATTATATGGAGAAAAAAAAGTGCTGATTTCGCATAAAAACTTGAGACAATCACCACGAGCCAATTGAGATAAGTATAGCCCAGAGTATATAGAAAAAAATATATAAGCAGCGAACTCGTGGGCTGTAACAACCCAACCCAAAATAAAAATTCAATCTTGAAATTAAAAAACAAAAAACCCGAAAAATTATAATTTTCTTGGAATTAGAGCAGGGTACCTTAGCGGCGTGTTTCCGCGGCGGTAGCGTGTCGGAGTAGTTCATCAAAGCTTGTCGGATCAATTACCCCATGGAGAACTCGTTCTCTTCTTCGTCAGTCTCCTGCAAACTGGTCGGCAGAGACGGCGCCCGGTTCAAGGCGTTCGCCGGTGCACGCCTCCTGTTCGACGATTTGCCTATGAGAGAATCACATTTTCAGCTTTTTTCTTTTATTTTCACATATTTAACATAAGGATATAATAGATATTTCACGTTTTCGGTTAAAAAAATTCGGTCAACCGTTAGTCAAGGGGGGTTTTCGTAATTACGAGAACGTGGGGGGGATTTTCGTTATTTAGGCTTACCTCAGGGGGGTTTTGGTAATTTGCCCTAAATTTTAATTAGAAATTAGTAAATTTAAAATATATTACTCCTCCATCATCAATTTGAGGGTGAGGAGAGGATGGTCTGCCTCTACGCCACCAGAAATCGAATCAATTGATGGAAATTTGGGGAAGAGGGATGGAATCATTAATTCTTGTGCGTGTGATGTGCGGAACAGGGATGTAAATTATACAGTAGAACCTCGAATAAATTAATAACCTCGCTTAAATAATAATTTCTCCCAGTCCCGAGTTGGTAAAAATGTATTAAATTATTAACTCGATAACTTAATATTGCGCTAAATTAATAAAATTTTGCTAGTCCCGACTGTATTAATTTATAGAGGTTTAACTGTATTTTTTTATGAGAAAGTTTGACTATTAACTATTCTTTTAATTTATATTTTTAGTTGATTATGAAGGGTAGTAAAGTAATTCAAATAAAGTATGATGTGTGTACGATCTATTTTTACTATATCATACTTTAATTTATTAATTTTCAGGGTTGTACTAGGTCATACTCAAATCGTACTCAAGATCAACGGCTATAATTATTTAGATAATATTTTCAACGCACCAGATTCAATCGTTTATGGTCCGAGAAGTACAGCCCTCTCGGACCCTAGACAACCCCATGTAAAATACCATTGAAAATTGAATACATTTATAAATAGGGGAGATACTCAAACTATTGAAAAACTGTTTGGCCTTTGGAATAAGTGATCATAACAAGTTACAGTTACATAAACATTACAATGAAAATAATATATGAGAAAATTAAAATTGTAACCATGCAAAATACATTAATGTGATAATAGACAACCTTGAGAATAAATGGAAAAAAAAAATAAAATGGCTTTTGTATCAAATGTCTCTATTTCTTCAGCACTTGCCCTTTTCTCTTTATTCGGTGTGTGTGATGCGACGGTCAACCAAAACTAAAGAACCAAAGCGTACGCTAAAATTAAACTTGCTCCTGACAGAGAGAAAAACATTACAAAAATTGTGAGTAAAATCTCTGAGTAATAAGATCGATATTGTGCATGAAGAATAAGGTTGTAGCAGTCGTTTTAATTCAAAGCAGAAGTTCGCCACTAAATGTTACTAATCAGTAAAATTAGTACCTACCCACGCGGGCGATTGAATTTTGTAGGAAGATACTTAAAAAGAAAAAAAATATGATTTTACCCCTAAAAGAAAATGCTATTGATAAATGAGTATTGCGTTTTCCGCAAAGGGATATACCGTATATCCCTAGCCACCGATATGAATCATTGGTCTGTTTGGAGTCTTTGCAATGTCGAACATCCCAGCATGAGACGCCTTCTTTCTTTTGACCTGGTTTTATTGGCAATAAATGTTTACAGCTGTAAAATTCCTACGTAGAGCTACATAAATATCCAAAGTGGTAATTCTCGGAATTGTTAAATATAACTCATCCGCCAGTAACATCGAAAAAGGCTGTAAAAAACTGGCGTTTGAAACTGTATTATCAAGAAAATAAGAGCTACGTTGTACATACCGCTGCTCCAATAATCTCCCTAAGCTCGTTATCATCAGCACCACTGCGCAGCGGGTCCCTCAAGCTAACCTGAAATGAACCGCGTATCCTCGTGAGAATGAGATAAAAATGTTTTTATAGTTTATACTTATCATAGAAGTGGAAAAATGCACAAGTTCAATCAGATACTTAAAACAATTTGAAAATGATAATTACACATATTGTGCCATTAACCAAAAAAAAACTATTTAACTTAATATTCCATTGAGTCCGGTTGTATGTCGATTTAAGTGAAATAATATTAATATATATTTTACTCATTTTGTGCAAAAATGCAGTTTCTGATGCATCACCGCAATCTAATGGGGGTAAAATGGGTACAAACTGGAAAATATTCCACATAATCTAGAAGATTCCACTAAATTTGACACAGCAAGGGTGGACATGTAAGAAGATTCATAGTTGAGGGATGGTTGTAATTATCCAAACACGAGGGGTTTTTTCGTAATTTGACCTTACTTTGGGGTGTGGCCGTAACTAACCCTAAAAACAATGATCAGGCAAACATGACCTTGCATAAATGACTAGCCTAAAAATGGACAAATACTTCTAAATGATTTGGAAGGTTTAAAATAGTTTTGGAAAAAAGGTAAAAAAAAAAAAAAAATTGGAAATGAAAATGAAAATCAATAGAACTGATAAATTAGGGTTGGAAAAAAAATGCCAATTACCATATACCATGGTATACCTACCAAAAAATACCGAAAATTTACCGAAATAACGGTTACCATTGTTTACGCTACAGTACTAGTACCGTACCATTACAATATGGTACGGTAGTGGTATTGTATTTCTAATACCACGGTAATACCGTACCGTACGGCAATTACATTTTAGGGTAAATTACAAACACCCCCTGAGGTATGGTCAAATTACAAAAACACCCCTCTTGTTTGGATAATTACAACCACCCCCCTCAACTCCTCAAATTTAGTGGATTTTCGAGATTATATGTAATATTATCACTTTTGTACCCGTTTTATCCCATTCAAACTCTACATTATGAAGCAAGATGGTCATAATATGTGATTTTTAGCTTGTATATATCAGTTTGTGGTGCATCGGAAACTGTATTTTTTACGCAAAACGAATACAAACTAGAGCACATTTCACGGAATCTAGATGACTATGTTGAATTTGGCACCATTATGGTGGAGGTCTAAGAAAAAATCATAGTTGAGGGGGGTAGATGTAATTATCCAAACAAGAGGGGGGTTTTTGTAATTTGATCATACCTCAGGGGGTGTTTGTAATTTACCCTACATTTTATAATTCGATTAAGATATTTACTTCAATATTATTTTTTGTAATTATAGTTTTTACTTAGAAGCTTATGAACTACAACAATTATTTTTACCTTAAGTTAGTGGTAGTGTATTTGCTTTTTTTTTCTCGACCAAGTTGAATCTTATAATTTGACATATATATTATGTTAAATTGTCTTTATTGCCAACTAATTTTATTATATTTGATGTATGAATATCAATTTTTTTACATACATATACATGTATGTATAGTATTAGTAAAATATTTATTGTATGTATTAATTATTAAGTACAATCAAGTACCTAAGATTTACCTAGTTGTTTCATTAAACCACATTTATTTTGGTTATATTCTTGTTTCATTGAAGCAAATTATGTTAATTATTCATGATTATACACTCGGGCCTTCTTAGAAAATTAGATATTAGAGTAACTAGAACTATTTTAATTTGAGATTTACATACTTAGCTTGTTAACTCATTTGTTCTTTAACCTTTGACACATCACCATATACGGTAGAGTACCACGAACCGATTGTACCGTACCGAAAATAACGGTATATCAAACATTGGTATACCGAACTTTTTGGTACGGTAACGGTATGAAATTTTTCAATACCATAATGTACGGTAGGTACACGGCATTGAGCCAAATGTTTGGCAACCGTACCGAACCCACCCCTATGATAAATTGTTAAACAAGCTTCTTTATCAGAATTTATCTCTCTCTCAGCCTGTATTTTCTCTAAGAATTAGTGTTTCACCTATGAGTGGGCCTCGTAAGAAATACATTGCCAGTGAGTGATAGCAAAGAGGAAGCTTTACCTCTGAAGGACCGAAAAGGCAAACCTTAAAGTTCCCGTCAGCAAGAAGTCTCAATCTATTACAACCTGCACAAAAATGCTCTGTCATCGATGTAATGAAAGAAACTGTACCGCGATGCCCATCGATCCTAAAATTTTTAGCTGTCTCTGTGGGATCATCCTTAATCCTTTCAAGTCCTGTAAATTGTTTAACCTGTGTAAATTGTTTAACCTGCTCAGTAAGATAGTAAAATTGACACACTCAGAGAAATGTATAATAACACATATAGATACATTTTATATATATATATATATTATTAAGAAGCCAAATACAGAATTCTACTTTACCACAATATCCATCATTTCAGAGTAAGGTACGAGTTTCTTTACTTTCCAGACATTTCCATCAAAAGGCATGAACTCAATAAACCGTATATTGATCGGCTTCTCACGTGTCAACTCAACAAAATCGTATATTTCATCATCATTGAATCCGCGCATTACAACACAATTTACCTGATACAAATTAAATCCAAGAACATATACTTGATTTTCTCTCTCGTAAAAAAATCTCGACAGTGAAGGAGAAGTAATCAATACTACTCTTATTGAATGTAATAACATAAGTCGTAGGTAAAAAACATACTTTGACGGGATTATAACCCAGCTCTATAGCAGCATCAATGGCTTTCATCACTCTGTCGTGCCCTTTTCGCCTGCTCATAAACTCAAACTTTGCAGGAACCAACGTGTCTAAACTTATATTCAACAAACTAAGTCCGCATTCTTTTAGCCTCGGAAGTTTATTCGCAAGGGTGATTCCGTTAGTAGTCATCGCAAGTGTCTTTAAGCCACTCAAACTCGACAGCTGTAAGCAAATTTCTTCGATATCTTTCCTTATAGTTGGCTCACCACCAGTTAGACGGATTTTACTAACCCCAGAACTGACAAATAGATTTGCCAGTCGAACAATCTCGTTCGGTGACAGAAGTTGAGGAGTGGGAGTAAGCTCTACACCTTCAGCGGGCATACAGTACTGACATCGCAAATTACAGCGTTCAGACAGTGAAATCCTCAAATAAGTATGTTGCCTACCGAATGAATCGAATAGCATATCAGAAACAGGATTGTCTTTATGGGTGTCCGCTGGAGATTTTTCACATGAAGTAGCGTACATATTCGACATTGTTCTATCCATATGACTGCTACTTAAGTTCGATCCGTTACTGCTTTCGTGTAGAATGAGAGATGTGACTTTGCAATTAGCCTGAAAATTAAATTTGATTTTGTCATTATCGAACTACGACTTAAACTAATTTTGCAGGATTCGATTTTCAATTATAATCTATTAACTAATATCACTCTCTGCTTCACAAATATTTGTACCTCATTTTCAACTCTAATCGAGAACAAACAGTTTCGACTCGAAAAAACAACGAATCGAGCTCAAAGCATATGCTTTTCTGAAGCATGAAAAACATAAATAATCATCAATATTCAAAATTGATAAATCGAAATTACAGATTGAGTTGAACAAATTCCATAAAAAAAAATCGAAAAAAAACGTACCGAACTAAAATTCCTTAGACGCGAATGCCATTTGGCAATACTGGATATGCAGGGGTGCATGGTACCCAATTTTTTCTCCGTGAATTGGTTTTCCAAAATAGAATTGGATGCTGAATTTGTATCTGCAAAAATAGTGAATTGGAATAAACGATGTTGAAAGAAACAAAAAGGGGTTCGATTGATTTCCGAACAAGGATTTGACGGCCGGTGATAGAATTTTGTACTGTAATACCACTGGAGAAAGAAAAGGGACCACCGGTCAACCGCCACGGATAAGGAGAGTTATGCCTCCTACATTGAGCCAAAGGTCAACACTATAGTCACTAATTGATTAAAAAAAATACTAGAATCGCTAATTGATTAAATAAAAAAAAAAAAAACCATTTTATAATTGAAGAATTAAATTGGGATTGGGATATCCAATTTATCCCAATTTCAATCAGAAAATTCCAATTCTTTATACCTAAAAAAATTATTACTCAATAATATTTTGGAATATATATTTTTTATATTAATTTCCCAAAATTTTATCACAATGGAATTTGTATAAGTATTTTAGTTTCGTAAAATTTTTTTGGATGTTTTCTGAAAGTGTTAATTATCAATCTCTATTTATTATATAATTCATAGTAAATCCCCTATTCGTTTCAATTAGATTTGTCAATTTAAATTTTCAATAAAATATTAAGAAAAAAGATTGAAGGAAGAAAAACCTCAGACTCCGGCAATGGCGCGCTCATCTTGCTTTATCTCTTGTATCAGATCCACCGTTGTTGAGTCCGGCGCCCCAGCCAGATACACCTTAAAACCTAGACCAAGATTCACGGGACTGTAGATGTAAAAGTAGAGAGAGAAAACTCGCGAAGAGTGCGAGCGGAGGAAGATGGTGGAACCGAGGGGAGAGAGAGAATCAAACGCAATTATCTATCTGCTTTTTTATTCATTTTGCCGACGTGTTATATTATTTATTTATTTATTTATTATCATTAGTAGTTTTAATTTCCTCCTCCTATTGTTTATTTATATTTATAAATTGAGTTTTAGAGTTTATTAAAATTAACAATTTACATATGTGAAAGAGTATGTCAATTGAGATTAAAAAAAAATTAAGAAACCTATTATGAAGGTGTTGTTTGCAAAAGCTTTTTAAAAGTGATTATGAGTTTTTTTTCCTCATAATCTTGTTTTATTGTGTTTGTAAAATTAATTTCTGCTTTTGCTTCTCTTAAAACTAGTAATTCACCCGTGCGATGCACGAGATCAATTTTTTCAAAAAAAATATTTTGGATAAAATAAAACGAACGAAAACTTTGAACAGTTGACATACATGTAAATAATACAAAATATTCATTTGTTTGTGATTTACCTTCATATTCGCTGAAAATCTTTTGTCACACAACATTGCTCGTAATTTTAGTTATATCGCCCGATTCTGAGTTGATAATTATTTTTTATCTCAAATCTACTTTTATCTTTGGACATTGCGGCGTACAATTGCCTATCCACCCTAATATTAACACTAATATTCCACTAACAACTACTACTACTAATACTAAAACCAACATTGATAATACTAATACCAATACTAATATTAATACTAAAATCAACACTAATAATACTAATATTAATACTAATTTTAATATTAATACGATGATTAATACTAATAGTCTAATACTAATATTAATATCAACACTAATATTAATAATAATACGCCACTTCTAATATGAATATTTAATGTTTAAACTAATAAGCCAATACTAATAAGAAAACTAATACTAATACTAATGCTAATGCTAATGTTAATGCTAATAGGCCAAGACTAATATGAATTTGAATACTAATATACTAATATTGATAATAATATTGATATTGGTATTGATACTGATACTGATATTAATTTGATACGAATATTAATACACATACTGATACGTACATATTGATACTGATACCGATACCGATACCGATACAAATACTAATATTATTATTAATACTTATACCAATACTAATACCGATACTAATATTCATACCAATATTCATACCAATAATCATACCAATACTCATACCAATACTAATATAGATATAGATATTGATACATATATTGATACTGATATGGATACTCATACTCATACTCATACTGATGTTGTTATTGATAAATACTAATACTGATAGTGATACTGATACTAATATTGATACTAATACAGATACTGATATTGATACTGATACTCATACTAATACTAATACTAATACTAATACTAATACTAATACTAATACTAATACTAATACTAATACTAATACTAATATAACTAATACTAATACTAATATTGATATTGATATTGACACTAAAGAAGATTTATTTAAATATGTTCAACAAATTATATAAGAATCTCTATTACAAATAACGAAATACATACATGAGTTACTTTAGTATTTTTTTATTACATTATCACCTTCATTAAACTCAACTTCTTCATCGAAACTAAACTTACAATTATTGAATGTATAATCAAAGATGGAAAACCAGAAGTAAAAGTTTTTAAAACCCATCCATATAATATATCTAAATCATATATTTGTATTCTACGCAACGCCACAATGCTTCTCCCTTGCGGACGTCGCCGCATATAGCACACACGATGTTACCCATGGATCTGAAAATTAAAAGGAAAGCAAAACAATGATTTGTTAGATTATTATACATACGCATACATAATAAACGTATAACGTAATAAACACTTGGCGATAAATAAAATGCTTCAAAGCGAGCATGCACATCGCACAATACTGATCGCATTATGAAATTACAAAACATAAATATGAAGAAAAAAAAGTTTTAAGGTGAGGACCTTGGTTTAGCATGATCATAACAAAACGTGTTGAGAAAGAATGAGATAAATGATCAGTTTGTGTTGATGGTCTTTATACTTCATTTTCACATACTAAATAAGTTAATAAAATAACTTTAAGCAAACAATATATTTTATTATTTTTTGTGTTACTCGGTTAGAACAAATCAAACAAATTCAAACAATTAGAATTAATAAGAATCCGAAATTATTGAGATGCATAATATAAATGCGATTGTTAGGGGTTACTAAAAAAATTATTCAAATCACATGTATTGATTTGATAATAACATTAAATAGTAATGAATTAATCAGAATCAGAAATAACATAACCAAGGAAACATAACCAAGGAAACATAACAAAAGTAACCAATTTTAATATAACATGGCTTTTAAAATATTACCACTTTTACGTGTTTATTAGGTATAAAATATTATGCTCATAATTTATTTAGCATAATACACACATTGATTTGATACAATAATAAATAGAAACCTAAATAATATCAATTTGTATTTAACAAAGACAAACATAACAAAAAATAAATAAACAAATAAAATCAGTGATCAATCATATCCTTAAAATTCATACTTTAAATAAGAATATCAAACAAATGAAATCAAGTCATTAATCTTATCCTTCAAATCAATACTTTTAATAAGAATATCAAACAAATCAAGTCAAATTATTATTTCATGCTAATGTAAGACATTATTTTTTTTCTTCTCTAAAGTATAAGTTGATATGCAAAATAATCATTACAAATACTTATGTTACAACATTATCGAAAATACAAAAAAAAAATCATAATGAAAAATGCTAGGAAAATTAAATAAATAAAGTAATTTATATAATAAAAAATTATTAAAATAATTAATTCGTAATAAATGTAATAAAAAATAAAAATCTAGTTAATAATGCGTTTTATTACTTCATTAAATATTTAATGGAATAATATTGAAATATGTTACTTATATATACCATTTATTAAATTATTTATGACAATTTAAATATATTTCATTCCATTAATTGACATATTACTATTCAATTAATATATTATAATTTCCTAAGATTGAGTATATAAAAAGGACAACTCGATACAATATTTTATTCCATTAATTGACATATTACCATTCCATTAATATAATAATGCATTAATAAACTAAATTAATGTACAATTATAAAACAATATAATTACTATATAATGAATTAGTGATAATATATTAGCACTCAACATTTCAATGTAGTTAAGTGAAACAAATCAAGAAAAAAAGACGAAAACAATAAGTTTCCAAAAACAAAAACGACAGATGATCCAACTTTACACGAATTAAAAAATGAAATATATAAAATTTTAAATAGCGAAATTGCATATATAACCATATACTAAATGAGCTTGATGAAACAATATTAAAAATAATTACAGACATATATAAAGAATAGAAAATTGATAATTGCATATAATGTTTTACATTTATCACTTCGATGACGGTCTTTTAAGGATTGAAAAAAATGAGTATTTTTTCTCGCACAATTCATATGAGATTCACGAAATTCTTTCTATTCCTTTGACGCAACCAATGTCGTCACACATAGCCCATATGTCGATATTATCCATAATATCTACAAAAATAACATAAACAAACAACAAATAACATGTTAGACTAAATACATGTATATGTGTAAATAACCATTAGACACATACATTATATCAAAATAATGAAATAAAGAACATGTAAAACTATGAATATATTAACAACAACAAAATACAATATTTCCTCTTTGCAGCCATTTCGGGCTGACCTATTTTTTTTTATTTTTATGCGAGTGTAAAATTCGGGTGGAGAGTATGAGTGAGTGAAATGGATTGGAATGAGGGGTATTTATACTTGAATTTTATATAATAAAAAAATAAATAGTAAGTTCTTATGGAAATACACATTTAATGTTATAATCTTACCAATTATTTGATTAGATATTTTCCATGAATTAACCATATGAATCAAAACCAATCAACTTAAAAAGGTAAGAAATCAAATTATATGACATAAAATTGGGGAATGATTGATAATTTATAGTAAAAAAATATTTGAAATTCAAAATTTGGAATACAAAAATTTTAATTTCAATTTTAAATGTTGTTTAGTTATTAATATTTATAAAATTAAATTAATACATATACATTAAGTTGGCAAAACATTTAAACAAAAAAAATCCATGTATAGTGATTAATAATTATTAATGATTTGTAAAAATAATAATTATTAGTATTATTATTATTATTTTCGAATATTATTATTAAAAAAACTAAATTCCAAAATATATATCATAAAAAATGAGTGTTCTATTTAAAAAAAAAAAAAGACATTCGAAAAATATATTTCGGAGAATTAAATTAAAAACGTGAGATAAAAACAATTAATCAACCGTGTATAGATAATTAAATATAATAATAATTATTCCGCTATAAAAAAATAGTGTGTAAAATATGATATAAAAAATCGAATATTCGTTAAAAATTGAGTGTTCTGAATTTAAAAATAAAAAAGAATAGACGAAAAATATAGTTCAAAAAATTAAAACTATAAAAAATATAATATTTTTAGAAATGATAGGAAATTAAATTCCTGAAATATTATATGTTAATATGTGGTAATTATTAAATGATTGTGTAAATGTGAAATAGGAAAGAACTTAAAAACATACCTAAATAAAAATGACACATAATCAATTGAAAAATCCACCTCATCAATTGAACTCCAACTAAGCAATTTTGACAAATGACATCATCATTTGCCACATGTCAATCATTGAGGGCATAGATTCTCTTTTTATATTATATATAGATTATCTGCTTTAAGCTATTTTTCTTAAACACACCCATAATCCTACTTTTTCTATTTAAGTTTATTTTCCGAAAAATTTGCATACACCCCCAACTTTTAGAAATAAGCACTTAAAACTGACTTAACTCACAATCACTAACTTCTGATTTTAAATAATCATTTGCAAACACCATCGTAGTAACCTCATCATATAATTTTATTTTATTTTTTGAAAATAATGCATTTAAAATTTTGTAAACTAATTTTATTTATAAAATAATCTAAAATTGGTATGACTTATTTATTTCTTCAAATAAAAATCTATGTAATGTTTTGTAAACTTACTATGTGTTGAACATTTTGATATATTTTCTCTGTATTATGTTTTATTATTGGAATATGTTATTTTGGTTTTGATTTGCACTACTTTGAATTATTTTCCTCGTTTTTGGTTTATATATTTTTCCCACCTTTTCTAATATATATATTTGTCTCATATTATTTTGTGTGAGGGAAAATCGTTCACTTCATTTATTTTGTATTATTGTAATATTGGTTATATATGTACATTTCACCCCTTAAGGCAGTCTACAAATTTTTATTTGTGTATATTAAATTATATTTTGATTATTTACTGCAAAATTTAGGTCTATTTACACTTGATCACGGTTCCAATTCCCAACCGCCGAGTCCAGTTTCGATTTTGGAAAAACTGGAACCGAACCGAATATTTATGGTTTGAAACTGTTCGAAAATCGTCGGTTTCCGGTTCCGGTTCTAACCGGCGGTTCAACCGGTTCTGAAACTTTTTTTTTTTTAAATTCAACCGTTTGAGGCCGCCACTAAATTAGTGTAATCCACTGTTAAATTAGTGTAATCCATTACATGTTCAACCAAAACCACTATTAACAAATGTAGACAAACAACGACATCATTTTGGATGCTCAAGAACCTGAACCAAAGAAGAAGAAAAAAGGTACTTGTCAGTTTAATTCATTCAAAAAATTTATTTCAAAAGCAAGAATTTAAAATCAACTACAAATTCATCGAAATTCACTACATAATTATTTTTATACAATTTTTTACAAAAAATATTGAAAACCACTATAGTTTTTGTACAAATTTTTATAGTGATTTATGTAAATTATTGAAAACCACTATAAAAATTTGTACATAATTATTGAAAACCACTATAAAAATTTGTACATAATTATTGAAAACCACTATAAAATTCTGTAAATAATTATTGAAAACCACTCCACCTTTCGAGTCATTAGTTTCTGCTAGATCTGAGGCTAACATAGACTTGAAACCTCATATTGCTCAATCGATCCAACACAACCCTTTGAGAAAACTTTCGTAATCCCACGGACACAATTGTGATTGGCCAAGAGCTTCGTGCAAAAACGGTACTAATGATTACACTCTTCCGACAAAGGGGCAGACCGACAACTGGAGAATCTGAAACCGCGTGGCGGCGTCCTTGACCTGCACATAAGCCGCCTCCGCCGCATCGATGGGGGAGGATCACTTGCCACGGCGCAGAGTGACCGCCGATTTTCTGTAACGGAAACGCTACGAAATCGCAATTGAATATGCAGGCTTTGATTTCCGGCAAAGCTCCCGAGAAGTTGGATTTCGTCACTTGCTTCAACAACCATTGTTTGCCGTGGTGGCGGCGGGGCAGCATGTGTGTGGTCTGTGTAGAAACGGAAGAATGGCAGATCTATGGTTTGGGTATGGAACTTAACACATGAATGGAGAAAAACTGAATATAAAATATAAAATATAATGAAATGTGATAAGAAAAAATGTTATAATTGCCAAATTATATTAACTTTTATTAATTTTAAATGTTTTGAATTTAACTCAAAAATAAGAAAAATATTTGGACTCATTATAATTACAGGAGGCTAACGAGGGAGTTTGTCAAATTATCCCAATTAAGAAACACTAAAAAGTAAAAACTCACCGACGCAATAAAATGTTGTTCGCTTTTGAAAAAAATCTTGAAACACGTGGATTATTTCCACATTTTGTTTTTAACTTTCTTATTTTCTAACTAAATTTTAGTTATGGAATAAGTAGTGCTTAGTGGGTTAAGTATATGGCTTAGTGGGCTAAGTATATTACTTAGTGGACTAAGTAGTGTTTAGTGGGTTAAATTGTGGATGTTATTCTAACTACTAAACTAACCCACTAACCCATGTTCTCGAGTGCTCTTGTAGTTGGTTTTCTTGCAGATCATGGGCTGAGGAGTGGAAGCTTGGAATGTCTATAAATACCGACTTCAAGACTCAAGGAATTTTATCGATTCCAAGAAATAAACACCGAGAGCTGAAAAGAATACATGAGTGTTTTAGTGAGTTTTTAGAATCGGTTGTTTGTACTCTTCATGAGTACAATCTTTGTAGTCTAGATTGTTTAGTATATATGTTTCTAGACTTGGTTGTAAGAATGATCAAGATAGTGATTCATTCATAAGAAAGAAGTTCTTTACGTACTCCTCACGAGTACATTCTTTGAAATCTAGAATTTTTAATATTTATCTTTTTGTTTCTAGATTTGAATGTAAGAATGATCATGTTAATGATTCATTCATAAGGAAGAAGTTTTCGTACATCTTCTGTTTGTATTCTTGGAATACTGTTTTAATATAATTTTTCCGTCCTGTAAAGGGCAAGTTCACAAGTTATTACTTGTGAACATTTTTAGATCTGAGTATTGTCTTTATATCTTTATATTTCCGCTGCATGTTTTCTCAAGTGTCATAACACTTAAGATAACATCTCTGTATTAAACGAATTCGGGACCATAAATTCTTTCAATTGGCATCAAGAGCCAACACTTGACGTATACTAAGTGTTTGTTCCTATTTTTTCAGAAACGAATTTGTGATGGATACTCAGATGACTGCTTCTATGCGACCTCCTGTACTTGATGGCACGAACTACACCTACTAGAAAGTCAAGATGAGGGCGTACATCAAAGCCATTGATGAGAGAGCCTGGAGATCTATTCTTACTGGATGGAAGCCACCAACTATCACAGATGCGGATGGGGATGTATTTCCAACACCAGAATTACGGTGGACAGCAGACGATCTATCAAATGCCAATCAAAACTCGAAGGCGTTAAATACAATCTTTAATTCAGTAGATTTAACAATGTTTAAATTGATTTCAGTGTGCACTTCTGCGAATGATGCATGGGAGGTTCTTCAGCTACATTGTGAAGAATCAGACAGTGTTAGAAGAACTAAGCTCAGATTACTCTCTTCCAAATTTCAGAGACTAAGGATGGAAGAAACTGAAACAATTTCTCAATACAATGAGAAATTGATTGACTTAGCTAATGAATTTCAATCCTTAGGAGGTCCTTTGAGCAATGAGACATTGGTGAATTAGGTATTGAGAACTCTTCCAAAAAGATTCAGCATGACAGTTACTGCAATTGAGGAGGCCAAAGACACATCATCTCTACGTCTGGACGACCTAATTGGTAGCTTAAAATCTAGAGAGATGAACTTTGAAGATCAAAGAAAGGAGAAAGGTAAGGCTATCTCAAATGCACTCCAGGCAGAACTAGAAAATGAAGAAGTTGCTACGGAATATGATGATGATGCAGAGGAATGTCTCAACAATGTGGCATTCCAGATTCAGAAATTCAATAAGGCATACAGACGAAGTGGAATCAAGCCCAGACAGTTATTTCCAGATGGCTCTCCACAAAATCAACAAACTCAGCCCCGGAACAGATCTATTCCACATAGAACATTTCCTCAAACATCTTCTCAAAACACTTTAAAAAATTCTTCATTTATTCGTTCAAATTCTGAACCACCTAACTTGGATCATATTAAATGCAGGGCCTATTCAGGATTTGGACATTATGCTAATGAATGTGCAAATACCCTGAGAAGAAGAGGAATGAGTCTGATTTGTGCTGTCAGTGATGAGGAGGAAGAGCAACCTGAACAGACAGAGGAGCAGCAATCCACTAAACAAGCTCTTTCTGTCAGATATATCACTGAAAATTCTTCTGAAACAGAATCACAAGGAGTTTCTCTAGATGCTGCAACACTTTCTGAAACACTTTCAGTAACAGAAATTTCTGAGTTAGATGATAATCATTATACATGTTTAAACTCTATTTCTTTGAATGCAGCAGAATCCAGTAAAGAAGCAGTTAGAGATGAGGAAGAAATGTGTAAGAAATTGTTCAGCGACTTGGAGAAGAAGACTCAAACTTTAGATGCAGCCAACAAGGAAAATTCTTCCCTTCAAGAAACAATCACACATTTGGAGGTTGGTATCACCAAGAAAGATCTTGGACTGGCAAAGGTGAAAGATGAACTCAAAGAAGCAACTCTAGCAATCAAGAGGATGAATACCGGCACAACTAAACTCGAAGAGATTGTGTCACTGGAAAAGTACAACAAAAATGAAGGTCTAAGGTTCAAAAAACAAGTGAAGAAACACAAGCCAGTAAAGAAGAAAGAAATTGTCTTTGTAAAAGAGAATGGTTCAAAGGGAAAAGAATCCAGGAATTTCACAGTCACCACTTCAGAGTCCAGAATAAGGGGATACATTTGTCATTACTATTTCTCACCAGGACATATTCGTCCATTTTGTGAAAAACTCAGTAGTGACAAAATGTTGTACAGGATGAATCACAACACTCTAGGGAACACCTCAAAGAAAAAAGGTAGAATTTACCAAAAATGAGTGTAGAATATGGACTCCTAAAGGTAAACTTATGTGCAAAGCAGTATACACTTCTTTAAATGCTAACATTTCAGGTTCATGGTACTTTGATAGTGGATGCTCTAGGTACATGACTAAAACTAAAGAATTTCTATCAAACTACCATACACTCAATGGTGGACGTGTAACCTATGGAGGAGGAGCTAAAGGCAAAGTGATTGGACGTGGAACACTCAATATTGAGGGACTTCCAAAACTTTCAAATGTCTTACATGTTGAAGGATTGGGGTCAAATCTCATCAGTATTAGTCAATTGTGTGATGATGATCTACGTGTTAAATTTGATAAGTACTGTTGTTCTGTGTTTGATAATCAAAATAATTGTATAGTGACAGGTTCCAGGTCAATGGATAATTGTTATCAAACAGGTGACACCATCTCATGCAAGAGCTCAAGAGTAAGTGAAGTAGAGTTGTGGCACCAGAAACTAGGGCACACAAACTTCAAAAATCTGAAGCTGCTCAACAAGTACAATGCCATAAGAGGAATTCCAGATCTCAAGATCAAGGACATCCCTATATGTGGAATGTGCCAGAAGGGAAAGCAAACTAGAGTGCCACACAAAGTGTTACAACACGTTGGTATTCATGTTGGAAGAAGTGGAGGATTGAATAAATGTGAATTTGAAGCACTATTGTCTAGATGTATAGACAATTGTCTTTTGATTTTCCTAAGTATTAAATTAGAATTAAAAGAGTTGTTAGTGTATGAGTTATTTTGTAATTTATTAGTAGATTAATGTACTCCTCACTATAAATATGGAGTGCTAGAGATCATTGTAAGCAAGACAAGAAAAACAAAAAGAGAAGTAATTTTTTCATCCACAAAACACTTGTATTTTACTTTCTCTACTCAAAAATATTATTTTTTCAAGTCTTCACAAAATCACTAAAATCCAAAATTCGGGATTAATCATTTTTATCCTATCCTGGTGCCTACAAATTGGCATCAGAGCCATCTTAAAAATGTCCACCAACCTTGCTTCTCTTATACCTCGTTTCAATGGAGAAAAATTCTATTATTGGAGTAATCTTATGAAGCTTTGTCTTGAATCTCAAGACATTTGGAGCGTTGTTGAAGATGGTGTTCAGACTCCCGAAAATGAGGATCAATTGACGAATGCACAAAAGCAAACTTTGAGAACAGAAAGGCAAAAAGATCGAAAAGCTCTTTTCCAAATATATCAAGTCATCGAAATTCCCGTCTATGAAAGACTAACCAAGGCGAGTAGTTCCGTGGAGGCATGGGAAATTCTACAAACAACCTATGCCGGGAAAAATGAAGTAAAGAAGGTTCGTTTGCAATCTTTGAGGGCTGAATTCGAAAAATTGGAGATGAAAGAAAACGAAAAAATTGTTGAATATTTTACAAGAATCACCTCTCTTGTAAATCAAATGGCGACAAATGGCGAAGTCATGGAAACCCAAAGGGTTGTCGAAAAAATTATGCGAAGCTTGCCGGTGAAATTTGATCATGTTGTTGTGGCTATCGAAGAGTCACAAGATCTCTCATCAACGGCGTTGGAGAGTCTACAAGGACGATTGGAGGCACACGAAACAAGGATCCTTCAAAGAAATCCTCAAATTTCTTCTCCGGATCAAGCATTAAAATCCCGAGTTACATTCACGGGAGGCCGTGACTCGTTCCATGGTCGTGGCCGAGGTCGTGGCCAAATAAGAGGAGGAAGAAACTCTTACAACAATTACCGTGGACAAGCCAAATCAAATGATGAGGCGAAAGAGGAGGAGAAATATTTTCCGAACAATTTTCAAAGAGGAAAAGGCCGAGGCCGAGGATCATATAAAGGTACAAGGCCTTACGTTGAGTGTCATTATTGTCATAAACCGGGACACAAAATCAATGATTGTTGGGAAAAATATCCAGAAAAAAGGCAAGAAGTTGGTTATTTGCATGAAAATAAAGTCGAAAATATGGAGACTTTATTGATTGCATCTAACGGTAGCTTTGAAAATACTTGGTATTTGGATAGTGGTGCGAGCAAGCACATGACGGGGAATAAAAAATTATTCTCAAATCTTGTCGAAGCTAGCCATGGGACAGTTACGCTTGGAGATGGATACACCTACGCATTAGAAGGTGTTGGAGAAATTGTCTTCAAAACAAAATCCGGAAAAGTCGAAACAATGTCCGATGTTTACTATGTACCTAACTTGGCAAGTAATTTGCTAAGTGTTGGTCACTTGATGAGGAAAGGTTTCAACATGTTTTTCGACGACTTCACTTGCGTTTTGAAAAAGAAGGATCAAAACATTGCAAATATCGGTATGACCGGAAATAATATTTTTCCGATCAAACTTGGTAATTTTGAAGCCTCTTGCCATTTAACTGTGAAGGACGATGTTTCAAAGTTGTGGCATGACCGGTTCGGGCATCTTAATTTCCAAAGTTTGAAGGAGTTATCAAACAAGCAAATTGTTCAAGGATTGCCGAACATGAAAGCCATGGACAAAATTTGTGAAGAATGCCAATTGGGGAAGCAACACCGAGAGCCATTTCCTTCCAAATCAAATTGGAAATCACAATCACCATTGGAGCTCATTCATAGTGACCTTTGTGGACCATTTCAAGTTCCCTCTCTTGGTGGTAATTGGTATTTCTTGTTATTTATTGATGATTTTACAAGAAAAGTTTGGGCTTATTTTGTGAAAGAAAAATCCGAAACTTTTTCATGCTTCAAAGATTTTAAAATCCAAGTTGAGAAATTTTTCGGTTTCAAAATAAAAAATTTGAGGAGTGATCGTGGTGGAGAATATTTATCTTCTTTATTTGAAGAATTTTGTCGAATCCATGGGATTAGACATGAATTGACGGCCCGGTATACACCGCAACAAAATGGCATGGTTGAGCGAAAGAATCGAACAATCATGGATATGGTTCGGTGTATGTTGAAAAAGAAGAATATTCCATCGGAGTTTTGGGCTGAAGCGGTCGCTTGTGCCGTTTATTTGATCAACCGATCACCGACGAAGAGCTTGGAGAATTCTACTCCAAATGAGATGTGGTATGGTAAGAAGCCAAATGTTAGTCATCTTAAAACATTTGGTTGTCTTGCATATTCACATATTCCAAATGCTATGAGGACCAAACTCGACGATAAAGCCGAAAAATGCATTTTCATTGGGTATAGTGAGAGGTCAAAAGCTTACAAGCTTTACAATCCTCAAACGAAAAAATTGTGATAAGTCGGGATGTTCGTTTTGATGAAAAATCCTCTTATGATTTTTCAAAAAATTCAGAATCATTAACTTGGCCGACCCTTGGAGACGAAGAAGGCTATTCTCAAGCAATGCAACCAAATGATGGTGAAAATGAATCTCCACAAAATTCACCATCACCCCCGCCAAGAAAAACGAGGTGTTTGAGAGAACTCTATGATGAAACGGAGGAGGTGAATGCAACAAATTCTATTTTCTTTGCATTCTTTGCCGGGGAGGATCCAATCTTTTTTGAAGAAGCCTCAAAAGAAGAAAAGTGGAATCAAGCGATGAAAGAAGAAATCAAGGCGATTGAAAAAAATGAAACTTGGGAGCTCACACCTTTACCTTCACACAAATCTCCTATTGGTGTGAAATGGGTGTTCAAAACAAAAATCAATCTTGATGGTTCCATCAACAAATACAAGGCGAGGCTTGTTGCCAAAGGATACAAGCAAAAAGAAGGAGAAGACTTCAATGAGGTATTTGCTCCCGTCTCAAGACTTGATACAATTCGCTTAATTATCTCTCTTGCGGAAATTTTCATGAAGCCCCTTGAAGGTCCCTTTTTCTCGAAAAATGTTGAAGGTTTGGGAATCAAAAGTAAATTAAATTTACGGGAGGCAATGTTGGAATAAATTGAATTAATGTGAATTCAATATTGGAATTAGTGGCAATTCAATATTGGAAGAAGTGGACATTCATGTTGGAAGAAGTGGGCATTCATGTTGGAAGAAGTGGAGGATTGAATAAATGTGAATTTGAAGCACTATTGTCTAGATGTATAGACAATTGTCTTTTGATTTTCCTAAGTATTAAATTAGAATTAAAAGAGTTGTTAGTGTATGAGTTATTTTGTAATTTATTAGTAGATTAATGTACTCCTCACTATAAATATGGAGTGCTAGAGATCATTGTAAGCAAGACAAGAAAAACAAAAAGAGAAGTAATTTTTTCATCCACAAAACACTTGTATTTTACTTTCTCTACTCAAAAATATTATTTTTTCAAATCTTCACAAAATCACTAAAATCCAAAATTCGGGATTAATCATTTTTATCCTATCCTGGTGCCTACAACTTGTGCATATGGATCTTATGGGTCCTATAGAGGTAGAAAGTCTAGGTGGTAAAAAAATATGTATTTGTGTGTGTTGAAACTCTTTATGGTAAGAAACCTAATCTAGAATACATGCATGTGTTTGGATGTGTTTGCTATGTCCTAAATGACAGAGATCATCTAGCTAAATTTGATTCAAAAAGTGATTTGAGTTTATTTGTGGGATACTCTAATAACAGTTATGCATATAGAGTATTATAACTTAAGAACTCGAACCATTGTTGAATCTGTAAATGTGGTATTTGATGATTTTGCTGATCTCCGCAGTAAAACAGCTGAAGTAGATGACCTGATTGCTGAAGGAGAAACAACCGGAGGAGACACTACTGCCACAGATGCTCTAGATATAAACAGTCCAGTTTCAAGAGAAGAGGGTGTTGAGCCAAGTGTTACCACATCTGACTCAATACATCCTACTGAGAGCACATAAGCTGAATTGTAGCCAACTCATGATGTCTGCAGAAAGGAACCATCAAGTAGAATTCAGAAAAATCACCCCTCTACTCAAGTTGTGGGAGATATCTTTGATGGGATAAGGACCAGAAGAAAAGAGAGAGTGAATTACAGAGATATGGTAAGATTTGCAAATTTATCTTCTGAATGTGCCCTAACTGGAACTACTTGCTTTATATCTTCAGTCGAACCAAGGAATATTGCAGAAGCACTGAAGGATGAGTTTTGGATTAATGCAATGCATGAAGAGCTGAATCAGTTCATCAGGAATGATGTTTGGTACTTAGTTCCTAGACCAAGTCATGTAAATGTGATAGGAACTAAGTGGATCTTCAAAAACAAAACTGATGAAAAAGGTACAGTTGTTAGAAATAAGGCTAGGTTAGTAGCACAAGGTTATACTCAGATTGAAGGTATAGATTTTGATGAAACCTTTGCTCCAGTAGCTAGAATTGAATCTATTAGGTTACTTCTTGCTATAGCCTGTTTTCTTAAAATCAAATTGTATCAGATGGATATCAAAAATGCATTTCTAAATGGTGTTTTAAATGAGGAAGCATATGTAGAGCAACCCAAGGGTTTTGAAGATTCTGCCAAGCCTAATCATGTTTTCAAGCTTAAGAAGGCTCTGTATGGTCTTAAACAAGCTCCTAGAGTTTGGTATCAAAGACTCACTGACTTCTTACTTGAAATACAGTTTAACAGATGAGAGGCAGACAGAACTCTATTTGTTAGAAGAACAAATAACCATATAATTATTGTACATATATATGTTGATGATATTGTTTTTGGTTCTACTTGTGCTAACCTTTTACAGTCTTTTGTAGATTCTATGTCTCACACTTTTGAAATGAGCATGGTAGGAGAGTTGAATTACTTCCTAGGACTCCAAATCAAACAGACAGGTGAAGGAATTTTTGTAAATCAAAAGAAGTATGCTCTCAATCTGGTCAAAAGGTTTGAGTTGATGTCAGCCAAGCACATGAAAACTCCAATGGGTTCAAGTCAAAAACTGTCCAAGGACGATGTTGCTGAAGATGTTGACAGCACCCTATACAGAAGCATGATTGGAAGCCTTCTGTATCTAACTGCAAGCAGACCTGATATTATGTTTAGTGTTTTTGTGTGTGCCAGGTATCAAGCTAATCCCAAAGTCACTCATCTTAAAGCTGTGAAGAGGATTATTAGGTATGTTGCAGGTACAGTAGACTTAGGTATTCAGTTTTTCAAAGACACTAATACTAATTTGATAGGTTTTAGTGATTTTGATTGGGCTGGGGATATTAGTGACAGAAAAAGCACATCAGGTGCATGTTTCTTTTTGGGGAATAATATGGTTTCATGGTTTAGTAGAAAACAAAATTGTGTATCACTTTCAACAGCTAAATCAGAATATGTAGCTGCTGGAGGATGTTGTGGTCAACTAATTTGGATGAAACAAATGTTGGGGGATTATGGGTTAACCAATGACACCCTGACCATATATTGTGATAATTCAAGTGCTATTGATATTTCAAAAAATCCTGTTCAACACTCACGAACTAAACACATAGATATTAAACATCATTGTATTCGTGATATAGTTGAGAAAAATATAGTGTGATTAAAGTACATTCCTACAGAAGATCAGCTGGCTGACATCTTTACAAAGGCATTAGATTATGAGAGGTTTTCTAAACTTAGAAAATCTCTCGGGATGTGTACTCAATAAACATGTCCTGAAATATGTTTCAGCACCTCATCCAATATCTTAAGCTGCAACATAATTTACTGAAGCTTAGCTTCTTTAAATAATCACTTCACTGTGATGGATTATTCTCTAAATAAGTAACTGGAAGTCTTTCACCTTGAAACGTGATCATGCTTCATGTAAACATTCAGAGAACAATTATAATCACATAAGTCAAACTCCTCTATCTGAATAGTCATATCTTACTAACTGAGGAACTTTCAAACTGAACACTTGATCATGTTCCATGTGAATTGTTTGACTTGAAAATAAGAGTTAAAAAAAAACAAATTATATATATATACATGCCTGTTAGCCAATTTTTCTCACACTATTAATCATTAAAAGATGTGTTTATTATTTAAGTGTAAATTTCGTGAGTGCTTTTATTTTTATTACTATTAGTTTTATTATTATTGAATTATCACTATTTATATGGGTCATGGGGTACATGGGTTAGTCTTTTATCTTCCACTAAGTCCACTTCTTATTGTGCCATGTGTCACGTTTTGTTTTAAACTGCCACATAGACCTTTTATTCTCCTTAATCACACTTTCTCCAAGATAAACGCACACCACTTCTTCACCTTCTCCACTTCAATTTTTTTATCTCTGCAAAAATTAGGGCTTATAATTTCTTGCTTCTTTTTTCGAAAATTCACACTCAAAAATCAAAAACACAAGAAGCAATTTTTTTCTCTCTACTGTACCATGGCATCTTCTCCTAGAAATCCTCTTCCAGCCGTTAGTGATGTCCACAACGATGCTGCACCACCTGAACCAGCAGACCTTAATCTAGCCATCATCGTTCATCCTGTCAACCTTGAAGCTATGCCGATCAGCTTTATTGAGCCCGGAGACGAGCTGAATCCGATTGACCCAGACAACTTCCAGAACCTGGGTCCCTCTTCCACTGCAGGAAGGTTTCCTACTCGCCGGTCCAAGCACATGAATCCCTTCCCAGATCTGAATGCTACTGGGTCACAACGTCGAAGGGGAGAAAATTCTCCCAACAGAGGCGGCAGAGGTGGAAGAAGAGGCGGCAGAGGTGGTCGTACTCCAGTTAGGCCAAACCCACCAAGAGGCCTTCATTTGGTTGATGAAGAAACGGATGATGAAGAAGAAGATCCTACCTTTGCAGAACCAGAAGCCCAAGCTCTCTCCTCAAGCTCCACTGAGTCATCCTCCAAAGACTCGACTCCACCAGCATCAACTCGGGGGGAGACACTTCAGCATAACTCTTCTCAACATCCTGTTTTCCGAAGATGTTGTTGCACATGTTCCTGAAAATGCTGCTGCACCTACTGTCTTAGACAATGCCCCTCAGAGTGCTGCTGAAGATGCTGCTCCACCTGTTGCATCACCTGAGCCAGCATACATCCCAGATGAACTTGAACACTCAGAAGAAGAGGAATCTTCTGAGGAAGAAGAGCTGGACTTGGATGGGAAGGATCTGTCAACTCCTTTTGAGGTAAACAATGCTTTCAGTACTACTTTTTATTTTGAATCTGATTCAAATTTGAGTCCTCAAATCATGAATTGCCAATTCATTAAGGAAAAGAATATTTCCAAGGATGAGTTTGATAGACATAGGATCACTGATTTTCTTGATCAAAGAAAAATCCTTAGTCTAGTTGAGATTGCCTGTCCTTATGATCCCTCTATTGTGAAGGAATTTTATGCCAATTTACAAACCTTTTTTTTTTCTCCAAACTTTGAAAAAGTTTTTGTACGAAATTCCATTTTCTCCGTTTCTCCCAAAATTATCAACTCTCATTTACAAATTCCTACTGCGATTGATGAGGATAATTATGGTGATTTTACTGAGGTTTGTAAGACTCTTTCTGGCAATCGTCTAAAATGTTGGCCTGCTCACCCCAGAAAATTCAAAGTTTCTCAACTCACTGCATTTTATTCTGTCTTGTTCAGACTCACAGTGATGAATTGGATTCCATCCAAAAATGTCTTTGTGGTAACTAAACCTCATGCAGTACTCATGTACAAATTGGGGATGGATTACCAGTTGATTTTGGCAAACTTTTCTTTAATAATATAGGCCATCTTGCCCAGAAAATTTCATCCTCCACTCATCTTCCTTACCCTTCTCTCATCTACTCCATTTTACTTTCTCAAAATTTGGGCCAAGATGAATCAGAATATCTTCACACTCCACTTGGCATGATCACTGTTTCTCAAAATTTTCTAAAAGCTCCTCATGTCCAGGATCTTCCCTGGAATGGAGATAATTTCCTCTCAACTGAATCAGGTCAAAATAATCTTGGTACTGAAGGTATTGCTCCTCATGTTGACAACATCCCTAACATTCTTGTTTTTGTTCCTAGAGATCTCTTGTTACAACAGCTTACTCACTCCCTAGCTCAGATTACTTATCACCAGTCCATGGTGGATATGCTTCAAAAAGCTCTTTCTGATCAAAAAGGGGGAGAAAAAGCTAGTCATGAAGTTGAAGCAGGAACTTCTCATCCTTTGGATGCCAGAGGCAGAGAGCAAGGAGTTAATGAAGAAGGAGCAAAGAATGAGGGTGAAGCTCAAGGAGCAGAGGAAAGCAGTGGATCCAGTGCTAGTGATGGAGGAACAACAGCTGATACTGATGAGACCTTGGATATTCTACTTTAATTTTTTTTATGAACAATATTCGGTTTTGTTCAGTTTTTATTTTCCCTCTGAACTTTTATGTTAATGTTGGTTGTCAAATTCAGGGGGAGTTCAAGCAATGACTCAGGGGGGTTAAGCTAAAATTTAGTTTTGATCAGAAAGTTAAAAGGGGGGAGTTTGAAACACGTGGATTGTTTCCACATTTTGTTTTTAACTTTCTTATTTTCTAACTAAATTTTAGTTATGGAATAAGTAGTGCTTAGTGGGTTAAGTATATGGCTTAGTGGGCTAAGTATATTACTTAATGGACTAAGTAGTGTTTAGTGGGTTAAATACCGACTTCAAGACTCAAGGAATTTTATCGATTCCAAGAAATAAACACCGAGAGCTGAAAAGAATACATGAGTGTTTTAGTGTTTTTTAGAATCGGTTGTTTGTACTCCTCATGAGTACAATCTTTGTAGTCTAGATTGTTTAGTATATATGTTTCTAGACTTGGTTGTAAGAATGATCAAGATAGTGATTCATTCATAAGAAAGAAGTTCTTTACGTACTCCTCACGAGTACATTCTTTGAAATCTAGAATTTTTAGAATTTATCTTTTTGTTTCTAGATTTGAATGTAAGAATGATCATGTTAATGATTCATTCATAAGGAAGAAGTTTTCGTACATCTTCCGTTTATATTCTTGGAATACTGTTTTAATATAATTTTTCCGTCATGTAAAGGGCAAGTTCACAAGTTATTACCTGTGAACATTTTTAGATCTGAGTATTGTCTTTATATCTTTATATTTCCGCTGCATGTTTTCTCAAGTGTCATAACACTTAAGATAACATCTCTGTATTAAACGAATTATGGACCATAAATTCTTTCAAATCTAATTTCTTCAAAAAAAAAAAACCATCAAAATCACCCCAAATATTTTAAACCAAATCTAATTTCTGCAAAATAAAATCTCTAAAAGTCCTTTTTTAGGGTAAGCTGCATAAAACCACTTCTGTTATGGAAAATCTGCACCAAATCGGTGTAGCATCGCATTAGCCATGCCTGCTGGGAGTTTATTTCTTAAAAAAAAGAAATTATAAAACAACACCTGATCATTTTTCTTTTTTTCTTTTTTTAATCTTTTGTTACAAGCAGTGGCGGAGCCACCCTTTGGCAAGGGTGGGCTCCAGCCCACTGTGGATTTTTTTTTTTTTTTACCTATATATATCCATGTATATTCAGCCCACCCAATTATTTTAATTAGCCCACCCACCACAAACTTCAAAGCCCAGTTTCTTTTTTTAAGAATTAATATTCAGCAATCAGTAATTCTTATTCATCGTTTGTCTCTGTTTTTCGTTCAATTTCTGTTTTTTGTTCAATTTTTCTTCTACAATATTCTACTACGGAAAAACACCAACACGCCACAACTCTATCTTCTGCAATTTTTCTTCTGTAATACAAAACGGAACAGATTCCAACTAAGGTAAAAAAAAAACCCCTCTATAATATTGTACATATATTTATATAGGGATTAGGGTTTAATTGATAATATTTGATTAAGAATGAATTTATAGTAATTCATTACATGTGGAGTAGCAGATGGTACTAATTTTAGGATTTTGATTTTTTCCTTTACCAATTTCAATGGAAGTTGTCTTTTGGTACTGCATATTTTATTTTTTTCTGTTTCAATGTGAGATATTTTAATTTGATTTCTTGTCCTTTGACCAATTTTTTTAGCATAAAAAAAGAAAAATTGAAAACCAGGGAGAGAGAAGTCTATGTAAGAAGTGATTTTAATAGTGATGAGTTTCATAAAAGCAATTCTAATTTTTTGTATAGTAATATGTGAAGAACATGAAAACTCAATTCCATTATTTTCTTTCCTCTCTTACTTTTGTCTTCTGGTAAAGAATGTATATCTTATAGTGGAAATATATAAATTTTTTATTACTTTGTTTGGAGAGTCAGTGGGTCTTGATTTTGTATGAAACTCAATTCACCTAATTGTTTTTTAGGTGCTGACTTGTTGTGCTTGCCAATTGCCATATGTGATAACATGTGTTCATATTATATTCAGTATAGTGTTGTTTATGTGGGGTAACTTTTTGATATGAAAATAAGACAAAAAAATAAAATAATATGTACAATTTTTTATTGTCTATGTAAGAAGCAGTAGCTTAGAGAAGTTTTGAGTTTCAACTTTTAAAATAATATTTTTTTCATTGCAAATGATTATTGGATTAATTTATTTGCTTAGTTAATTTTACATCCTCAATTTTGTATGATTAAACAGTTATGAGGAGATATTTGAAGAGAAAATCACCTCCTCCCCAAATAAGAGATGATTCTTCATCCGGTAATACACTCCAAGAGGTTAACTTGGGAGATCTTCCTGCAGATCCTGGACAAAGACCTAATATTTTGCATTATAACAATAACGTTCGAGATCAAGTTCGGAGAGCATATTTGCAAAAGGGCCCTTGCCAACCTCATAACCACGACTTCCCTCCTACAATCTTTGGCAACCAAAATAGACGGTTTAATAAAGTTTGGTTTAGCGGACATAGTAACTGGTTGGAGTATAGTGTATCAAAAGATGCCGCATATTGTTTATGTTGTTATCTTTTCAAACCAGATATTGGAGGTCAATCAGGTGGTGATCATTTTGTTACTGAAGGGTTTAAAAATTGGAAGAGAAATGATAAATTATCTATTCATGTAGGCGGGCCCAATAGTGCACATAATATAGCTTGGGGAAAATGTCAAGATTTGATGAATCAAAAGCAACATATTGAGACGGTTGTTTGCAAACAGTCAAATCAAGAAAAAGCTAGATATAAAATCCGCTTAAATACGTCAATTGAGGTGGCCCGATATCTCTCAACACAAGGATTGGCATTTCGGGGTCACGATGAAAGTGTAAGTTCGAATAATCCAGGAAATTTTATTCAACTTGTAAAAACTTTTGGGCGAATTAATCCCGATATCAAGGCACTTACTTTGAATAATGCTCCGCTAAACCAAAAGATGACAAGTCCGGATATTCAAAAGGAGATTGTAAATGCTTTTGCAATGGAAATTATGAAAGTAATTATATGTGATCTTGGTGATTCGCCGTTTTGTCTGATGGTCGATGAAGCACGTGATATATCAATGAAGGAGCAAATGGCTTTAGTGATAAGATATGTCGATAAATGTGGTAGTGTGATTGAGCGTTTTCTAGGAGTTGAAGATGTTACCGATACTAGTGCTTTGACTCTTAAAGCAACTATTGATAATGTTTTTTCTAGA
The DNA here is from genome assembly GCF_000504015.1 of Erythranthe guttata. The sequence goes on from NW_012194840.1 coordinate 559,633, forward strand.
TATGGATTGAGTATCTCGAAATTAAGAGGTCAAGGTTATGATGGAGCTAGTAACATGAGAGGTCAATTTAATGGCCTAAAAACACTTATCTTGAATGAGAACCCTTCGGCATATTATATTCATTGTTTTGCTCATCAGTTACAACTCGCTTTAGTAGCAGTTGCAAGAAAACACGATCATATTTCTTCACTTTTTGATTTTACTACAAGAGTGTTAAATGTTGTTGGATCATCGTGTAAACGTCGTGATTTGCTTAGAGAGAAGCAATCTGAAAAAATACTTGAAGCACTCGATATGGGAGAAATTTCAACTGGGCGAGGTTTAAATCAAGAAACTAATCTTAAGCGAGCAGGTTAGATTATTTTTAAGCTTCAAGATTTTCTTTTTTTATTTTAAGAATGTCTTGCCATTTTCATTTTTTAATACTCTTGAATGTCCAGGTGATACACGTTGGAGCTCTCACTACAACACTTTATTGAGTTTGATCAATATGTTTGGTGCGGTGATTGATGTACTTGAACTTATTGGTCGTGATGCTTCAAGTACAAGTCATCGTACCGAAGCACAGGATATTGTAGATAGACTTTTGTCATTTGATTTTTTGTTGAGCCTCTTTTTGATGAAAAAAGTACTAGCGATAACAAATGAGCTATCTCAAGCACTCCAAAGAAAAGATCAAGACATTGTGAATGCAATGACATTAGTTCAAGTGTCAAAGATTCAAATTCAATCCTTGAGAGAAAGTGGGTGGAGTTCTTTACTTGATGGTGTTACATTTTTTTGTGAGAAACACGGAGTTGATATTCCTCAAATGGATGCTAAATATGTTGCTCGAGGGCGAAGAAGACGGAATGAAGAAGAAATGACAAACCTACATCATTATAAGATTGAGACATTTTACACTGTCTTGGATATGCAACTTGGAGAATTAAATGCTCGATTTTCTGATTCGACCATGGAACTGCTTATGTGTGTTTCTTGCCTTGATCCATCGAACTCATTCTCCCATTATAACAAGGAAAAACTACTTCGTCTTGTTGATTTTTATCCAGAAGACTTTACCGAGTTTGACAAATGTAAGCTCAGTGATCAATTGGATAATTATATTGTTGATATGCGCCTAAGCAAGGATTTTTTTGGATTGAATGGTATAAGTGATCTTGCTCGCATAATGGTAGACACTAAGAGAAATAAAGTGTATCCTTTGGTTTACTTGCTTTTGACATTGGCATTAACATTGCCAGTTGCTACCGCTACTGTTGAGAGGGCATTTTCAGCTATGAATATCATAAAGAATGGATTGCGCAATCGGATGAATGATGAATGGTTAAGTGACTCTTTGCTTGTCTTTATTGAGAGAGAAGTCTCCACAGAAATTGATAATGAAACAATCATGGAGAGTTTTCAGAAAATGAAAACACGAAAGGGTCATTTGTAATTTTATTATAACTTTTATGACTATATTTAGAGTTGTAACTTTAAAGGATTGAATTTATGTTATATTAGTTAAAATTTATAAATTTGTAGTTATTTTGTGCTACTTTATGTATTAATCGGAAAAAAAAAAAAAAAATCGGGGACGTTGTCCGTGAATCCCGTAAAGCCCACCCTAGTTCGAATTCCTGGCTCCGCCACTGGTTACAAGACTAGTCCATTTGAATATTTTTTATAGTATTTAATGTGTTTCCTAACAAATATGAGATCAAATGTATATATATAACATTATGTGAGCAATGGTCACCCATGAAGACTCCATCAATTTGCTGACATGGATTAAGGACCTGATAAATGATAAGGTTAGTAAAATGGTGTCGAAGCCTTCTTCAGACTGGGATTAGGTTTACCTAATACTGTTTAAACAAAATTATAAATTAAATAAAAGAAGTAATAAGAGAGAGAGAGAGACGCCAACAGTATGGGTCGCTCCTCATGTGATGAAAGAAGCGGTTATTTGAAAAAACTCTCATATTCAAATTTCGTAGAGAGATAGACCTAATTTCAAATTTTATATTTGAGATAATTCTTGGATTGCAAAATACTTATATTATCCTAATTTACTGCCTTTTTATAGATATATATTTTTAATTTTTATTTTATGTTTATATTCAAGTTTTTTTTTTTTTTTTTTTTTATTTCACTTTTTTAATTTTGTATTTTTTTTATAAAATAATTTTATTTTAATTTCGTCTTTAAAACATAAATTTGTTTTTTTAGGGATAACATTCTAGGAGCCCCCTAAGAAAACCTAATTTGGCTAAGCTTATAAGCTCCTAAAAACATCTTATAAGATGTTTAAGAGCTTATAAGTTGTTAAAAGGTGTTTGGTAAAAAAATTGCAAAAGATCTTATTTTTACCAAAAATAAGCTGTTAGGAAGCTTATAAGATGTTTTAAAAAAATATCTCTACCCCACCTTTTTTCTTTAAGATCTTATTTGTTTCTTTACTAAAACACTTAAAATACAAAATTACCCTCAAATACTTTATTATATTACATGAATACTATTAATATTTATATTTTATCAAAACAACGTATTCTTGTAATCAAGATTAATAATTAGTTAAATATAATTATTGTAATTATCATAATAATTGTAAAAAAAATTATTCTCTATTTATATTTTATATGTATATAAAAATACACGAATATTCTTATTATCTCCATAATAAATTATATTTCTTTCATCTAACAAAAATTATATTTCTTTTACAACTTTTATTTTATATTATTATATAATTTTATATTATTATTATTATTTGAAAAAATAATTTATAAATATTATAATAATATTTTAGGAACAAAAGTATTTGAGTCGAATAAATTTAACAATTATACTGGCGTCATGTACTTTTTTGTCATTATAGCAATAAACAGACCTTTTTATTTCCAAACACCTGAACAACTTATAAAAACAAAAAGTAACTTATAAGCTACATATCCAAACACCTTAAAAAATAATTTTTAAAATAAGATCTAACAGCTTATCAGCTCCTAAAACATCTTATCAGATGTAGGAACTTATAAGATGTTTTAAATAAGCTTAGCCAAACGGGCTCTAAGAGGGTGTTTGGCTAAGCTTATAAGATATTAAAAAGAGCTTATAAGATGTTTTAGAGCTTATAAGCTCTTCCAAAGTGTTTGGTAAATTTTTAAGAAAAGATCTTAATTTTTTAAAAAATAAGCTGTTGGAGACCAAATAAGATCTTTTTAAATAAGTACCTCTACCCCACCTTTTTATTTAAGATCTTATAATGAGTAAAAATAGGAAATAAGCTTATTATCCAAACACTCTATAAATTAATCCTAAAAATAAGATGTAACAGCTTATCAGCTCTAAAAACATCTTATCAGATGTAACAGCTTATCAGCTGTTTAAAATAAGCTTAGCCAAACACCCTCTAAATAACAAGTCTAAGAGGTTGGCTAATCTTATTTTAAACAACGAATAAGCTCTTACGTCTGATAAGATGTTTTAAGAGTTGATAAGTTGTTATATTTTATTGTTATGATTAATTTTTAGAGTGTTTGGATAATGAGTTTATTTCCTATTTTTACTCATTATAAGATATTAAATAAAAAGGTGGGGTAGAGTACTTATTTAAAAAGATCTTATTTGTTCTCCAACAGCTTATTTAAAAAAACAACAAGATCTTTTTCTAAAAAATTACCAAACACTTTGGAAGAGCTTATAAGCTCTAAAACATCTTATAAGCTTAGTTAAACACCCTCTAAATCCAATCTTTAATTAAACCATTTGCTTGAATTAATATATGAGTCACATCCCTAATTTTTTTTAAAATCATATATTGCCCTTATACCCTAAATTACCTAACTTATACATTCACGTTTCTTCAATTTCAAATTTATTTCTCTTTATTTCTATTTTCTCTCGCACGTTCTCTCTCTCTCTCTCTCTCTCTCTCTCTCTCTCTCTCTCTCTCTCTCTCTCTCTCTCTCTCTCTCTCTCTCTCTCTCTCTCTCTCTCTCTCTCTCTCTCTCTCTCTCTCTCTCTCTCTCTCTCTCTCTCTCTCTCTCTCTCTAGTTCTCTCCAGTAGCAGCACGAACGCCGGAAACGGAGAGAGAATGAGCGGGAGCGGTGGGTGGAGTCGTGGTGGAGACGTCGGCGACGAGTGAAGTCGTGGTGCAGGTGGCGACAACAGGGATTGTGCAAAGAAGCAGACAAAGTCTGGCTGAAGACTGTAAACTTAGCGCTTCTCGGGAGGCAACCCGGGATTTTTTCGTTTTTTTTTTATATTATTTCTTTCTCTTGTTTTATTTTATATAAGCATGCTAGCTAACAAATTAAACATGTTTTTAATTTTTAGGACAAAAAAATTGCAGCTCTGGGAGCTCATACGGTCGTCCCAAACAAGGTAAAGTATCATACGGCCGTCCGAAAAATCTGGGAAGCTACTGCCCAATTTTGGATTGGGGCGCGGCCGCGCAAAAAATACACTATAATTCGCGCGGCCGTGCAAGAAACAGACAGCTACTGTCCACTTTTGGCAATTCGCACGGCCGTGCGGAAAACAGTTCAAAAACTGACACGGCCGTGCTAGATGGATAGAAGCACAATAAAAGCCGAAAATTTCAACAACCCGGAGATGGCCATGTCGACTATTCAGGTGTATTCTATCCTTAAACTTCGTGCTAATTACATTGAGGGCAATGTAAATTTTAAGTTTTGGGGTGGAAAATTGCTTATTTTTATGTGCTTTAATTTTTTAGTTTGCATGCCTTAGGATTTTTTTTTATGTTTAGTTGTTTTGGTTTATTTATTGCTTTCGAAAAAAAAAAATTGAGATAAATGCTTCGATGAATCATGATGATGAAAGATGGTTGATGTTTAATGATAAAATTGCTTGCTTTATCTTGATTGTGATAGAATTTTGGTGAGCTTTTGATTCAAAGTGTCGTAGGAAGGAGTCATTGTTAGGAATCACGAATTATGCCTTGCTTTGGTTGAAAGTTTTGTGTTTTAAAACGTGGAAGTAATTTATGCTATATCATATGCTATTCGGTTTTAGAACTAGCCTTAGGAATTTACAAAGTGAAATATTAAATTGTTGAGCAATTTCGGAAGTGATTTGGGCCATCTTTGAACCATTTGAGCCTTTCAAGCCTATCTTTAAATTTATCATTCGAACCTTGATTGAGCCTTGGAGAAACGGTATTCTTTCTTTTAGCCAAAATAAAGTGGGTAGATTAGATGGAGATTTCTTGATAAATTTTCCCTTGGAGCTTGGTTGAAAAAAAAAAAATAATAAATAAAGATAGAAGGGAGAAGAAAGGACTTGAGAAAACATGTTAAATTATTTAGGTCTCAACTCGGTGAAAACATGTTAAATTATTAACTCGATAGTTTAATGATTCACTAAATTAATAGAATTTTCCTAATGTCGACTGTATTAATTAATAGAGGTTTAACCGTACGAACTTCAATATCGATTGAAATCGTCATTAGATAATTAAGTTTTAACATCATGTGTGCTTGCATCATACCATACAATATTCGATTGGACCCGCTCCTTAGTCAATGAGGGTTCTTTCGACCCTACACCACCGGGTGGATTTTCTGCTTACACGTGTTATATTTAATTATGTATCATGTATTCCTCTACATGAGTTAATCTGTAGGGCTTTTAAAAAAAATACAAAAAAGTACACGTGTCAGCAGGAGATCCACTCGGTGTTTATCACCGGGAATAGGGTCGAAGGAGCCGTCAACGAGATGCTACATCTGGTGAAAAACACAAAATAATTTCGCACCGTAAATCTATACAAATAATCGTGGTTGTTTAAAAATTATTGTTCTTTCGCCACGCCGCGCAGAACTATTAACCTTTCAGTTATGTGTTCTACCCTCTCGTTGTACAGTAGATTCTTCCCCTTCCACTGGATCCGCAGGAGAACGAATCATAGGCCCCTTCCCTTTTCCCATTTTCAGTTTTTTAATCCAATTAGATATCCTGCAAATATAAGAGATATTGAAATAAGTAAAATTGAAATTATAAAAAAATATATATAGAAATAAGTAAAATTGAAATTATAAAACATAAATAAGTAAAATTGAAATTATAAAAAAATATAGAAATAAGTAAATTTGAAATTAAAAAAATATATAGAAATAAGTAAAATTTAAATTATAAAAAATAATATTGAAATAAGTAAAAATGAAATTATAAAAAAAATATAGAAATAAGTAAAATTGAAATTATATATAAAAAAAAAAGATATTGAAATAAGTAAAATTGAAATTATAAAAAAAAATAGATATTGAAATAAGTAAAATTGAAATTTTAAAAAAGATATTGAAATAAGTAAAATTGACAAAAAAAAATAAAAAAAATTACACTGCTGAACGCCCAGACCGGGCGTCCAAACCGGATTCGGACGCCCAAACCGAGCGCCCATTCCCGGACCGGACGCCCAGACCGGGCGTGCACACTGTAATTTGAACGCCCAACTCGGGCGTTCACCTGTATTCTTCACGCCCAAACCGGGCGTGAAAAATGCCGGTGAACGCCCGAGTTGGGCGTTCAATGTGCGCAAATTGCACAAATAAACAGCCCTAAATTTCGATTTTTAGGGTTGTTTAACATGCAATTACACCCGAAATTTTCTACCCAATGCAATTAAAACGTTTAGGAGTTGAAAATACCTGAAAATTTGGAAGAATTTGGCTTGATTTTGCTTCAATTTGAATTTTTGGAAATTTTCTTTTTTTTTAGAGCTGATTTTTTTTTTAGAGAGAGAAATGTATTTTTGGGGAATGAGTTGCAAGTAACAATTTTCAGACCCCAAAAAGCATTTCACTAAATATTAAAGGGATGGGCTTATTGGTGAAATAGATATAACCCCTAAACCTAGAATAATAAAGATGCGTGGTTATGGACTTATACACAAAAACCCTTATTATATTGTTTAGTGTAAAATATGATGGAATTGGTTGGAGACCACCAAAAGTAGTGAAATTATAAAATAGTGTGTAAAGGGTGGGAGATAAACCCATTTTTTCACCAACAAAAATAGAATTTGCGTAAAAAATAGTGATTAGGTTGAAAGATGCTCTTTCCAGATGTGTTTGATATCTTATATCAAAGCAACAACTATTTTAATATTTATGTGAGTTATTAAACATGCATAAACTTAAATATTGCAATTTTTTGCTTGACCTAAAAGTTTTAAATTAAGAGCCCGTTTGGCTAAGCTTATTTAAAACATCTTATAAGCTCCTATATCTGATAAGATGTTTTAGGAGCTGATAAGCTGTTAGATCTTATTTTAAAAATTATTTTTTAAGGTGTTTGGATATGTAGCTTATAAGTTACTTTTTGTTTTTATAAGTTGTTCAGGTGTTTGGAAATAAAAGGTCTGTTTATTGCTATAATGACAAAAAAATATATGACGCCAGTATAATTGTTAAACTTATTTGACTCAAATACTTTTGTTCCTAAAATATTATTATAATATTTACAAATTATTTTTTCAAATAATAATAATAATATAAAATAAAAGTTGTAAAAGAAATATAATTTTTTTTATAGATGAAAGAAATATAATTTATTATGGAGATAATAAGAATATTCGTGTATTTTTATATACATATAAAATATAAATAGAGAATAATTTTTTTTACAATTATTATGATAATTACGATAATTATATTTAACTAATTATTAATCTTGATTACAAGAATACGTTGTTTTGATAAAATATAAATATTATTAGTATTCATGTAATATAATAAAGTATTTGAGGGTAATTTTGTATTTTAAGTGTTTTAGTAAAGAAGCAAATAAGATCTTAAAGAAAAAAGGTGGGGTAGAGGTACTTTTTTAAAAACATCTTATAAGCTCCCTAACAGCTTATTTTTGGAAAAAATAAGATCTTTTGCAATTTCTTTACCAAACACCTTTTAAAAACTTATAAGCTCCTAAACATCTTATAAGATGTTTTTAGGAGCTTATAAGCTTAGCCAAACAGGCTCTAAATTTACTATGTTTGCATTGTTTAAGGATGAACCAAGATATTTCAATTGGGGGCCGAGAATCCTAAACGATGAAAAATCACTTGACAGGATATTCACGAAAACGGCAAAAAAAAAAAATAATAAATAAATAAATAAAATCAATAAATCCACAAGTAAAAAAAGGAACCAACAAAATGAAAAGATTATTTTCCAATTTCCATAGACAAGAATGGAGATCAATGTCAAGTTGCATGGTCACTTACAATCACAAATTCATATACAGTTTATCAATTCATACAATAAAAGATAGCTCCAAGTTCAAGAAGCTATGAAATGCACCCAATTAAAATCATTTTCTTTTCGTCATAATCACCAATTTAAAAATTTCGTATAACAGGCAAGAAAAATCAAACCTTCCTGTTAATTAGTAAATTTATATCTCCAAATCGAACCCGAAGGATATAGCACACACGCCCGAACCTTCAATCCCAGTCGATCTTCAAGATTCGAAAAACTCCCAAAAGCAAAAGTAATATCTGGAATACAGTAATGATTTAATTTCCAGATCGCTTCAAGAATGCCAACACGCTTAAACCAGCAACTAATGCAGCTCCTGCTGCTACAGCGCTGTATGCCGAAGCCCAAGCATCTGCTTGAGCATATTCCAGATTCCTTGAGTTGGATCCTTTCCGACGACTAGATGTTCCCGAGTAGTCTAAATGCAATTTCAGTCCCTGTATTTTAAGGTATCGGCACATGTATTAACAATGCTAATAAATATTCAATGATTTCAAGAAATATTTCTATAGTATTAATAAAATACAATTCCGGTAATTCTAACGTGACAGATAAATTGAAAAAACAAATATTCTCCAAATTGACAATTATTAATACCTTCCAACCAGCTAGTCTCGCATGGTCTACAGCGGCTTGAAGATCGCTATCAGATGCAAGTACAACTTTGTCCTTGTCTTCATCTTCATACTGCAGAATGATGTCCATCCACAAGCATAAGATTCGGAACTATGCTATATTTAATTATTTAAAGAGACATGTAAAGCCGAGGTCATAAAATTTACCAGAATTTGTGGAAGGTTATTACGGTCAATTTCATCCCCTACTCTCTGAAGGATTGCTGTTATAAGGTCGGCCAAACTCTGTGTACCTGAACCCAAAAATATATAAAAAAAATTAAAAAAAAAATCAGTAGAAGAGTTAAGAAGATGCTGAAAGAATTATTAGTATGATTTATAATTAGATGATATAAAGATACGAGACAGTTTTCCTCGTCTGAATTGATTGAGCAGTATCAACGGTATCAACACCAAACATTTACATACACATGCAAATATATAATGCATGCATAATAAATATATGCATATATATGTCCTGATACGAACCACATAAAAATCTATGCATCCTTCCTTTCCGGTCTTGAATTTTGAAAGAAAAGGTACTGGATAAGGTGGAAGAGGGATAAGGAACTGATCGACCAGTTTCTCCTCCATCAGAAGCCATCTTCAAGGAATTCTCACTGAGATATCATCAGAAAATTGTAAGAAAATAGTGATATATATATATATATATATATATATATATATATATATATATATATATATATATATATATATATATATTAAAACGATATAGTGGTGGTAAATGCACAACCTCCGAGTGTCATCATCGTCATCTGGAGGTAATTCCATCGCAGAATCCCAGAACTTTTGCATCATGGTATTTGTAGCCTCAGTACTGACTCCAGCAGTACTACCAACCTTAAAAAAAAAATTAATCACAAACAGTACCAAGTTCTAGCTAATCTTCACACGTAATAATTAGAATTTTTCATATGAAGAAAACAAGAATGCAGAAATAGTCTAAAGTTGAATTCACATTCAGATTTGTCTTAATCTAGGAATATGATAAATGCAGAAATAGTCGCAGTTTTTTAGATTCACATGTGATAGGAACAAAGTTCATCCAATAATAAAGTTGATATGAATTTTGATATATGATCAAACATAAGCAAAGGAAACCAAGCATCAGATTTATCTTAAATTAGATAAAAAGCTGCATAAGATATACGTAGCATTATACATACTAGAAACATAAATCGTATTTCTCCAAAATCCTAAACAAACGTCTCAGACTCATCCAGTTGAACATACTTTTATGGAACTTCATAGCTACAGAGAAGTGGCAGCATTGTTACGAAAGCAAAGCAAGAATTCTGGTAATACTGTATACCTTGCTGTCTACTATAGTTAAAAAAAATCAGGGGACCAAAGATTCGTCAAACACTGCAATTTCTTTCAAATTGCTAGCATATCTACTGATAAGTTGTAGGATGATCGATTCTTTTAGCAGCAAAAGATTTAACATAGTTGCTAAATAAATATTATTCCGCAAGAAAGTTTATCCTTATTATTAACCCAGAGAGTTCCTCACATAATCATTGCAGTGTTATTTTTCTGCCTTCGTGTGAATTAACTTGCAGTTCAAATACTTTCTGAAATCTCCAAAAAGATAAAGAAAGTTGTTTTTATTGGGATTTACAGGAAGAAGAAAGAATATCTTGATTTATATAGTGACGAGTAGTGACATTCTCCAGCTAGATCACATGAATGCTTATAGAACCATCAATGCCTGGAAAGCAGTAATCAATATCCAACACCAACGTCTATATTCAGCGTACGCAATGTACCATAACTAAGTTAACTTACCGATAGGCAAAAATTTCAAACTAATTCAGCTACACCTCTGAAGCTGATATAGTGAGTAATATGTTCCAGAATTCTAATCATATTTCATGCAGGACAAAATTTTCAGCTAATATATTAATTCTCAGAGTTTATCGGGAGTCCTTTTTGTCTGATTTTCATGCCACCTCCTTCATTACATTTTTTCGGTATTTAAGAAGACTGGTGGAGTATCACTTACTGTGGCTATGGCAGCTTGAGTTATATTAAGAACATCAATAACAGCTACAGCCATTCCATCTGTATCATTAACATACAATTAGAAGAATACTATTATAGTCTTGAGATCACAACAAAAGTTCCCATAGTAGTAGCACACCTTTATCAATAACTGGAAGGTGTAAGAATTTGCCGTCATGCATAGTATGAAGAGCATCAACAATTGGTGTATCAACTGTTGCACATTCTGGATTTGGGGTCATCACCTGCAGAATTGTTTTTGGGAGAAGATAAATGCATATCAAATTAATTTCCAATTCACCCAGCCAGCAAAAGGTAAACAAAATACCAAAAAACGCAATCTACATTGCACAACCAAAATATCGACGGAGCAAACTCCATTAACCAAATGGATACAAAAAAAAATAGAGAGAGAGAGAGAGAGAAGAGGAAGACCTACTTTCTCCACCAGAGTGGATTCTGGAGGAAGATCTTGAGCTATGACTCTCATCAGCATATCTTTCGAACTAAGAAAAACATAGAAGGTACATAAGTATATCATTTTCAAAATCAAGACACAAAAATTTCATAGATAGTGTAGTTAGTTATTCCTTTCACAACAATAAATATTTCCAACATAAGGGAAAGCTCACGTTAATATTCCCCGTGGTTTGTTTTCTACTGTTACAATGGCACAGCTTGCTCGAATTTCAAGCATCTTCTTTGCAGCCACCAGAACAGTGTCGCTTGGATCAACTGTAACAATCCTAATAAACCAGTGAGGTTAGCTGTATCATCCTATTTATGGCATTATCCTCTAATGGTCATAAGATTCATATTCAGAATGAAGTTAATAGCAAACAGAAGGTATTACCTACTTTGAGTTCTCAGAGATTATAGTGGACAAGGATGGTCGAAACATTCGCTCTCGAAGTGTCTCTATGAATGTGTTAGGGCCTACATATCAAGTTAAACCGAATCAACAAAAACAGCCAGATAACTGTTCCTCCGAACATATAAAATGATTATTCCGAGTCACCAAACGAGAGAAAATACACGAAAATGTTGAAGGTAAATCCGCTAGGAAAAAAATTGACAAACATTGGAAGGAAACTACGTTCACCAACCAGACACTGTCGTCCCCCAGTGTTTCTCAACACCTTCAACAGCAGCTGCAATGGCCTTTCCCTTCTCAGCTGCCCTCTCCATACGAGCGATAGCATCGTACAAACATTTTGCTATGTCAAGTAAAGCAATCACCTCTCCATTCTCAACAACTGGTAGATGTCTGAACTTTCCTGTGGAAAAGAATATCATGTTAAAAAATGTGATCACAGGTTCTAGAACAAGATTTATGGAGTTCCGAATAATGTCGTTTGAGATGAAACAGACCTTGAACCATTTTTTGCAAGGCTTCTACAGCAAGTGTTTCGGAGAGAACAAATACCGGGTTCCTTGTCATAACCTTGGAAACAGGAGTTTCCTCGAGATTAACCTCACGAGCAATGACTCTTGTAGCTATATCCTTGAATGAGACGAAGGAAAAATAGAACAACTTTCATCATTATCATTGAACCAAATGACCTTAAGTCTATATCATATATATTCATTTAACCTGTACCTTATCCGTCAAGATTCCGCACAATAGCGCATTTGAATCAGTCAGTAATAAAGCATCCACCCTACGTGCAGCCATCCTACGACAAGCTTCATTGATAGTTGTAGTTTCAGGTACTGTCAAGGCTTTTGATAGCCTCAATCGCTTGACTGTTCGTTCTCCTGTCAGTCCCCTGTTGCAAAACACGAGGGAAAACTGATTCACAGTGCTAATAACTTCCAATGCATTTTATTAGTTAAAGACATCCCCTTATGTATTCTAGATGCCTTTAATGTAAAATTAACTGAGATTCAACCGGTTCCCATTCAAAGCTATTAAATACAAACTGAGATTTGAACACGTCTTCTTATGCTGCAATAAGTTAAATTTCTCAATGAGTGAACGTGTCTTCAAGTCTAATTTCTAGTCATATGTTCGGACAGAATGGTCATTTGAATAGAGGAAAACAACATAGGAAAAGTGAAAACTGGAAACATAAATCACGAACTGCTCACCATTCCCATATTTACTCCAAATTAGTGAAGCAAACAGCAAATAATACTGACATAACCGAAAGCAAATCAAAACATGGTACCAGCTGGAAGCAAGATCAAGAATTCGGAGCTGTTTTTGGTTTTAGAGTAATTTTATTACTAACCCATACTGAAGACATACTTATTTACTATTATGCATAATAAATTTTTCCTAGAGCTAGCTTCTAATTCGAATCCCTAATTCTATTGTCTTGAACTATGTACTCACTAACAGTCCGCTCTTACTTATTTGACTTAAACGGTATAGTTGTGGTAATTGACATAAACTCAATGTAAGCGATTGAATTCTTATCGGAGATTTTAATATGATACTAGTCCTTAGTTGCAGTTATCAGCCTTTCAAAACAACCTGCCTTTGCAGTAGTAATTCAACTCTCATCTTCTACAATATAAAGAAAAAATAAATCGAAAAGGTGTAACAATTCAAAACATAAGCCTAATTGACCAAAACTAAAACTCGGTGCCAACTGAACAGAACAAAATAATTGAAAAAGGAAGACGATGGAAACGCATCATTTTGTAAAGGCATTGCCTATGCCTAGCAGCAATAATCAACATAAGAGAGATGATCAATTAAATTACTTGTTATTTTCGTTAATGGTGCTTATCAAAGTATATCCTTTTTCTTTACAGCAGTTACTTTGAATTTCATTTACTATAACTGCATTACAGAACAAAAAGCCTCAAGCATGTATTTAAACTCCCCCAAATTTTTTTCTTTTCAAACAAAATTTACCGCAAATTTATTTATATATCCGTAATTTTCAACACAGCTTCTGTCTATAACAGCTCAAATGACATATGAAGTATGAACTATGTAATTCGAAAATTTAATTGCATAATTAAGAAATGGAAACATGCCCAATTTTTACTAACGTACATGGAACGGGAAGCGGACATAGACTTGCGGTGGAGAGAGGAGGAATTTCCAAGTCCACCGCCGCCGCCGCCGCCGCTGTTGTCCGCGGAGGCTCTCCTGGTCAACGTGACGCTGCGTCTCATCGACGATCCCCCTTGATTCGTCGTCATCTATTCGATCAACACAAGCAATAAATCTCTAATTATTCAGCAAATTCACAAATAAAAATCACGATTGGAAAAAAAAAAAAAAAAAAAAGCAAACTCGGGAAAATCAGAGAGGAGTGTCAGTTAAAAACTGAATAACGAAGATTTACCTTAGTGTTATTACAGTTCAACCAATCAGGAAGTTAAACGAGGCAAAGAGGATTTGTGTGAATTTTGGGGGAAGAGGGGAAAAGGCGAAAATCCCCGCGTGATAAATGGAAGGGTGAGGATTTTTGCCGTTGTTTATTGCACCAAATCGTATAATCTTTGATTCGTCAAAAATGACGTGTCGTGGGGGATTGTGGAATGTGGGCCCACACTACTTGTTTGGGAATTAAGATTAAATTTTATAAATCTTTTCTTTTATCATTAATAATTTAATATTTATAAATCTTGTCAAATATTTGATATTTAGATTTGAAGGCAACAATTAAAAATGAACTCGAAATTATTATTTTTTTTTGAAAGAAAAAAAACCATAATATTATTGGGTAATCCATGCAAAGTTAACAAGAAGAAAGTTCATTCCATCCCGTGGAGTTAGATGTTACACCTGATTATTTACACGGGGTGAATTTGAACTGTAGATTAGATTAAAATATTAAATAACTACTCGCTAAGCACATATACACATGGGTGGTGTGCGTGATTATGTGTAAATCTACAGTTCAAATCCACTAATGTAAATAACCAGGTGTAGCATCTAATTTTCCATTTCATAGTATCTACACCCTCAAGTTGAGCAAGTGAGCGTGCAAGGCTATTCCCGGCACGCTTAACAAAATGCCAATGAACATAAATCAAAACAATTATCAAAGGTCCGACATTCCTATTAAAGCACCAAAAGATGCAAAATTAACTTCCAAGCACCCGAGTGCATTGAGCACCGGTAAACAATCTCCCTCGAAGACCACTGACAACCATTCCTTTTCTTTAGCTAGTGTTGTCACATAGATGGCCACTCGAGCTTCCTTCTCCATCGATTGGTTCGGGCCGCCGATAAAATTTCTTGCAGATCAACCATATGCGGGACCCATTTGAATCTCTCGCCACCCTAAGGTAGTCTTCACCCCTTGGAAAAGCCGCATCGAAGTTCACCTTAATCGTGCCATCATCCGGCGGTTCGCAACTCTCATGTAAAGGCCTCGGTTGTCCAATCGCAGCCCCGCATTTAGCCTTCTTGTAGTCTGCCAGTTCATAACCCATGACAACATTCCCCGTTTGTTGTGTTGGTAATATATCGTTACAATCCCGCCACTCAAATATGCGAACCTTCGGTGGTAGCTCCCAATTAAACTCCATTCTATCAACTCGACTCCTCGAGCATTTTAGTCCACAATCCATACTATGCAAAATTGAAAAAGAATTTATGGTAGCATGATCGAACACTAAAGAATCCATTCCGAGAGTAGAGCCACACATATCGACCATCCGCTTCACAATCGCCAATAGCAATTTCCGTTGTACGATCTTTATCAACCCTTCAGAAGACTTCATTATGAGTTGAGGACTCCACACCCTTCCACTAAAGTCTATCAGATCAGCAACTTTATTCGGAAAAGCTGAGCGAATCGGCCATTATGTAAAAATCTTGAAAGCGCCATTTGTATGTAATCAAGCTTCACCCCAAATTGCCGTTGATTCAATGTTGCCAATTATTTTCCTTAAGCCAATCTCCAAATAGGGTCTCCCGGAAAGAATGCTTCTCCACGTTGATGATGCACGCATCTCCGCAGTTGCCCTACAAAAATATGTTTTCGAAAAATACCGCTCCTTAATAACCGAGCAACCAGTGATTCCGGGTAAATAATAATTCGCCTCCCTTGTTTTGCTCAAAGGGCTAAGTTAAAACTCTTTAGATCGTGGAAACCCATGTCTCCCGTATTTTTCGGAGCACATAAACGGCTCCATGCCATCCAATTCATCTTTTCCAACCAAAATCTTCGGATCGCGGCCACAATATCTGTAATCAACGAAAAAGGTATTGTGAAACAGCTCGTTATGCACATCGGATAGATTGGATTTATTCGACCCTACACCCGGTGATAAACACCGGGTGGGTCTTTCTGCTGCCACGTGTCTCGTTTTTGTATTTTATTAGGGTTTCCCTTCAGGAGTTTTAGAAAAATAAAAAAAGGATACGTGGCAGCAGAAGACCCACCCGATATTTATCACCGGGTGTAGGGTCGAAGGAGCCGACCCACCCGATATTTATCACCGGGTGTAGGGTCGAAGGAGCCGACCCACCCGATATTTATCACCGGGTGTAAGGTCGAAGGAGCCGATAGATTGTAGAACGGCTTTTTAAGTGTCTCATTCCCCGCTTTCGATAGTTGTTTTTCGCCCATCTTCAATTTTGGCCCAAACTCCATCTAGAAGACAACTAAATAATTTTTTTTTTGCGACCCACCATCGCCGGCATCCCCCAATATTTAACCAAAAATACATACATGGTAGGAATTTGTGACAAAAACATTTCTCTTATATATATAGAGAATGCATCATAGTAGACACGGCTATGGGCCGGTTTTGGGACCGGAACCGGCTCGAACCGGCCCGAACCGTTGACCGGTGAACCGGCCCGGAACTCGTGAACCGGCCCGTCATCCCCGTGACGGGCCCGGTTCTATGAATTGGTGAACAGTGAACTGACGGGCCGGCCCGACGGTTCACCCGGATTTACAAAAAAAAACGAAAAAAAATTAAAAAAAAAAAAAAAAGCAAATAACGGCCGGTGAACCGGCCCAATGAACCGACCCGGTGAACCGGCCGTTATTTGCTATTTTTTGAATTTTCCCCCCTCAATTTTTTTCTTATAAATACCCTCACACCCCATTTTTTCCTATAAAATTAAGTTAAAGTCCTTTTATTTATTTTCTTTTGTTTTTTTCGTATTTAAAAGTAATTATTTTAATTTATTTATCCATTAAGTATTTTTTTTTTAAACATAAATAAATATAATTTTCCAGGCCTGGATAGGCCCGGAACCGGTTTGAACCGGCGGGCCAAGCCGGCCAGCCGAACCGTGCATATTACGGGCCGGTTCCGGAAAAAGTGAACCGTGAACCGGCCCGAGCCGGCCATGGCCGTGTCTACATCATAGATGAAAATAAAATAAATAGAAGTTGACAAGTCATTTTATATGTTCGCGTTGAAATGGTATCAACTATCAACTATCAAACATAAAATAGAATTAGAAAGGGCGGCCCTTTCAATAACCTCTCGTGTTTGAAGTCAAGGTATACGTGGAGTGAAAATCGAATGGATCGTATCCGAGTTACCAGTTTCGGGAAAAAAAATAATATGTTTTTTAAAATTGAAAAACACTAATTACAAATTACAATTGTTGTAACAAATCGAAAAGCTTTGATTTGGAATGAAATTTTGTTCTAAATTTGGTAATTGTTTTCTTATGTCAACCTTTAATATAAAAAATACATAATAAATTTAATTTTGTAAATATCCAATTGTGAAATAAAATGAAATTTTCCCAAAAGTCAATTTTTTTCGAATTTAGTATAAAAAGTTATTCCAAAATTGAAAAAAATTAAGATCTAAAATCGACTTAATTAGAAAATTATAGTCCAATTTTCAACCCTTGTAAATGTCAACATCAATCTGTCGCCCTCACACTAAGAAGGGAGAGGGGATGCTCCACAAAACTTATCCAATCAGAATCAAGAGAAACAGATAGGACAATTACCATTGGCCCAAATTACCGAATCAAACCCTATTTATCTGTACCCTCACCACACCATATCAAATTCCTCTCCTCACCCTCCCAGAAACACTATCGCCACTCCACCCTCGCATCACTGACTTGTACATTACGCACTCTAGATTGTACATTGTGTTCATACCATTTCCCATAAATATTCACGCTCTCTTGTCTTCTCCAATTTTCATTTTCAGCAAAATAGCTTCTGCGAAAAACGATGGAACAACAAAACAACCAGCCCCAAGGCGGAGCGGCTCCGCCACCGCAGGCGGTGGCGTACCCGCCGCAGCCGCCGTACCAGCAGCTCCTCCAGCAGCAGCAGCAGCAGCTCCAGATGTTCTGGAACTACCAGCGGCAGGAAATCGAGCAGGCGAACGATTTCAAGAACCACCAGCTCCCGCTCGCCCGCATTAAGAAGATCATGAAGGCCGACGAGGACGTGCGGATGATATCGGCGGAGGCGCCGATTCTCTTCGCGAAGGCGTGCGAGCTCTTCATCCTCGAGCTCACGATCCGATCGTGGCTCCACGCCGAGGAGAACAAGCGCCGCACCCTCCAGAAGAACGACATCGCCGCCGCCATCACGCGGACCGACATATTCGATTTCCTCGTCGACATCGTCCCCAGGGACGAGCTGAAGGACGAGGCCGCCGCCCTAGGCGGGATTGTCGGGGCGCCGGTGGTGGGCGCCGCCGGGGTTACGGGCGTGCCCTACTACTACCCGCCTATGGGGCATCCGATGATGGGTAGACCCGCCGTGCCTGGGGTGGATCCGGGTGTTTATGGGCAGCCCTCTCTTGCGTGGCAGTCCGTGTGGCAAACCTCCGCCGCGGAGGATGGGTCGTACGGCAGCGGCGGCGGCGGCGGCAGTGGTCAGGGAAACCTCGACGGACAAGGGTAATTCTGCCGTTACATTCTCTCTTCTTCGTTTCCGTATCTTAAAGATTGGATTTTTACTTGATTCTAATTAATTCTAGGGCTTTTCTATTTACAATTCGGCTTCTTTATACAAAATGGGAAGGATTTATGTGTATTACGAGTAATTAGCATGATAAAATTAGATAGATGTATTTGGGAATATTCGGATTCAATAAAAATGTTTCAATCTCCCGATTACGAAATGAATGCGTGTCGGGATTAGGAATTTTGTTTTCTTCTCTCGGCACAAGTCCAAGAGATTTTGTTTTAGTCTCTTAGATTGAGACGAAGTTCGTTAACATACGTAATGAAGGCACGTGGAGAAATCCCGACAAAATCGAATCATGATTCTAGTTTCTTGAGCCGTAAAATTTGTTTGCCAGCACTTTAAGTTGCTTTTGCAAGTAGTTGTAATTATAACCAAATAAACGTGTAGATTAAATTAAATGGTTTCGATTGTATGTTGAACAATGATTAGCTGGAACTTTGTAACTAATTTAAGGGCACAATTCAGGAGAATGAGTTTGTTGAGGTTAACGTGTGTTTTTTACGTGCTTTTGTTTCTTTCTTTTATGGTTTTTATATTATGCGAGTTTATATTTGTGACACGTGTTTCGGAGTCTGGATATTGTGTAGGGTTTTTATGTATATATTTATTTTATCCCGTTGGCGCTTGTTTTCTTAATTTTTTTCGTACCGAAAGTAGAAAGCTTGATGGCTAAAACATGCCATATAGTTAGTTGCGTGCATGTCAAGCTATTTTACAGACTGAATCGGATTTTACTGAGACGTAAGGAAATAGCGCTAATGAAGATGAGATAGTAAAGAATGTCGTTTAGTGCTGCAACGCCAAATATATGGCTTAATTGCGCCTTTTTCTCTCTCTCTCTCTCTCTCTCTCTCTCTCTCTCTCTCTCTCTCTCTCTCTCTCTCTCTCTCTCTCTCTCTCTCTCTCTCTCTCTTATAAATACAGTTCATAAAAACGTGATGAAATGGAAACTTTTAATATCCATTGTTTTCAAAACATGTCGATATAATACGTTTTTTCTTGAACGTGTGCCCTTCTATTGTTTCCTTCTTTTTTATCGTCAAGCAACTCGCTTAAGTTTGACTTGTGGTCTTCGATTTCACTCGGTAAAAGCTGCGGATTTAATTTACATGACTTTGTGATTTTGCAGTTGAAACAACGGGCATGCTGGCTTGAGATAGGGAGTGGCGCAATCGATAGTCCCCAGCTTTGCTACATGGAAAATTATTCGTCGACTATAAACGGGATTCATTGCACATATCCGTTAATGTTTGTTCTCTTTATGTAATCCTTCTAGACTTTGTTTAAAACTCAAATTTCGTATTAGCTGCTACAATTTTATTTTACCTCCGTTGGCGCATCGTTTTCCCTGTGTTACGATCGACTCAAGTCAACTATGGTATTAGAACTGTCTTTCATCTGATTACTTTTTTACAGTTTGATTTCTCTCATCTTTCTTTCTTTATTTAATAAATTCAAACTTATTTTCGAATACAATTCTACGAGACTACGCGTTGTGGGCTATATCTATAGACAGATCATATATTCTACGTTGTGCAAAACGTGGTTGTGTTATTAGTTGCTCCAGGTATCCGAAAATGCCAGAATCTGCCTTTGGAAGCGACAAGATTCTCCTCGCACAAGTACTCCCACGAGTACCACTTCTCCACCGTCCGATCAACATCGTGCACTATAACATGGCTCGTGTTTCCCCTTCTTGCCAAAACGCCCGCCGTGTAGATGGAGCCCATCCTACCAGGTGAATCGGGCCGGGCCCCACTTGGCCCGTCCACCACCACCATATCCCACACCGTACCGTACACTTCCCGAGGCAGGTTTGTCAGCACCAGCTGGCACTTCGCCAAGTCATCATCAGAAGACAAACTCGGCCGGCAGTCAGGATTCTCCCTCGCTTCTCTGAGCAGCTGGTAAGCGTTGGATGCTAATGTGTTGTACGTGATTCTGCGAACTCGCGTATTATTATTGTTAATGGCGATTTTTATTGTGGTCGTTTTTTGTAGAATGTCCTCGATGAAGAGGGTGGTCCCACCATGGTTGAGTGATGCTAAACTCGAGTACTTGTACTCGTGTCCGAAAACGAGCAGATTGCAGGGGACCGTGCTGCGGAAGAATTCCAAGAGAAACTGCATTTCCTTATCTGTTGGGCGGTTGCTTTCGGAGGGATCTTGATCTTGGATATTCTGTGCACAGACCGAAGAAGACGAAGAAGAACAATCGAGGTGGTGGATGGGAGAATTAATAGTGCTTCTGATCATACTTATATTGAGAAATCTGAAGATTGAAGCACCGAATAAAATGAAAACAAGAAGTGGGATTAGCTTCTTTTTTGTGAATTTCATTCTATTTTGTCGATACTTTTGACGCAGAATCTGCTTAAGACGCGAATTTGGTGAGAGCAACAGAGTTTTGTGGGAGGCGGAAGATTGGCAATACGATACTTGTGGTGGCATTCTTGATCCTTCTGCACCACTACAGTTACCATGTCATTCTCATCATAGAACTTTCTTTTGATATATAGTTTTTTTGGTGATAACTCATGTATCTGTATATATACGTGTGTATATATATATATATATATATATATATATATATATATATATATATATATATATATATATATATATATATACATATATATATATATATATATA
>NW_012194840.1:581173-638378 GCF_000504015.1 Erythranthe guttata
ACTCATGTATCTGTATATATACGTGTGTATATATATATATATATATATATATATATATATTGGTGGGTTCGGATTTTTTCTTGAGTGAGGAAGAAGGGATGTTTAGGATTTCCTTTGGTTTGAAGTTTGATTTATGAAATGTCACTATATCACTATATTGTTGACTCATGGGTAGATTCAGGAATTAGTTGTATTTTTTATTTCATTTTTTAAGGTTTGCAAGTTGAAGTTGTAACTTATAATCATATTTGGGATGGAATTGGTTAAAATGAGTTGGTGGAGGAGTACTTTCAATCGGTTGAATCATCTTCAAGGCTTGAGGTATGTGACCCTACATGTATTGGCATTAGCGGTGGAAGTCGGAATGAAATTTTCGAATTTCCGCCAATTCCAATCCAATAATATCCTAATTGGAATTGTATCTTTCATTCCGATATTCAAAGTTCCCCTTTTCAATTTCTCGAATTTATTTGGAACAAAATCAGAACGATATATAAAATTACCGGAAATTTCGATTTCCGATCCGACTTTTAGTTATTGCAACTTGTAGAATTCTCTTTTGGATTATGTTTTTTTTTTTATGTAAAATTTCGAAAAAGATTGTTCTCATGGTGTTCTAACTCGGCGAGTAACGAAAACTCCGAAAAATAAACCTCGGACGAAGGAAAAAAAGTACAACATGACGTCAGAGTATCTTTTGGATATTGAGTACCTATATGGTACTCCCCCTCAAGTTAACTCCCCATGATGTGTATACGGCCATTTTTTTTTAAATTTTTTTAGATGGGTATGAAGTTTTTCTCATTAATATATGTATAAATCACCGAAAGTTACAAGGAGAAGTTACAAATGGATGTTCCATGGAAGTTATTTCCTTCACCCATCATGAAACTAAGATGTGGGAAGTTTACACTAGTGAGAGGTTGAGAAAATCCTCAAAGTTGGTTAAATTAAGAAACCCTATATTCTAGATTATTTACAACACTCTCCCTTGGGAATTCCTATCAAACCATTATTGTGTTTTTCGTTTTGCCTCGTCAAAACCTTTCGAGTTATAAAATCCAATTGGAAAAATAATCTCTATTAAGAAAAAAAGTACAATGCACAATCTTTTCAAATATCAACATATGTTGCCTTGTTAAAACATTGGCGAATAACGAAAACCCCGTGGGAAAAATAAACCTCACACAAAGGAAAAAGACTACAATATGATGCCATGGTATCTTTTGGATACTGAGTACCTACACGGTACTTTCCCTCAAGTTAATTCCCCCTGATGTGTACAAAGGATCAGGTTCGGATAATCTACGCAGGTCAATAATCTAAATATGCTTTTCAAAAGTGATTTTTAGGTAAAACTTAGTAAATAAGTCGTCGTAGTTATTCCGGCTCATGATCTGCTGGATCATTATTGTTTGAGCTCTTGTTGTTGATTGAAGAAAACTTCATAACTATGTTCTTGGACTTGTCACAAATAAATGAAGGACATCTTCATTTCTCCCAATGCACATACCATTACAGTCAAATACAATCTCATAGAATCTTCTGTGTTAGCCAATTTACAGGAATCTCGAACATGCTCAGTTATTGCTTTAGGCCATGTGCATTCACTCACTATCTTTTGAAGCAAATATCATACATGATTTGACCTAGTGACAACTAAGGTACATATCATTGACCCCCAAGACATGGCTATTTTTCCAAAACTAAAGCATAGACTGGGAACAAGCTTAATTATATGATATGACTTCTAAGAAATTTTACAAGAAAATTGTGTTTTTTGGTGGAGTTCTCCATGAGTTTTAATAGACTAAACTTGGTAATGGGGTTGAGATCATGGTGTTCTAACTTCTATGATGTCCCCCCTCCCCTACTTCTCCTTGTAATGGGCTTGAATTTACTCAAAAAAAAATCTATGATGAGTTAGTCGGTGGTTAGAGTGGAGAAGGAAGATCCAAAAAAAATTAGAAACACGGTAATAGAAAAATATTACCACTACACAAAATAATAGGGAAAAAAAATAGAAACATGGTAATTAGAGTGGAGTGGAATTATACCACTACTCAAAATGATAGGAAAATATTACCATTTAAATATTAAATGTTCTTAAATAAGAGATTTATTAATTTACAAAATCGCCCCTAAATTTTGGTCTAGGTTTTAGTTGAAAATATATTTCTTTTATATATAAGATATCCCTACATATGCATAATTCAAAAAAAAAAAATCTTAAAAATTGAAGAACTTTTTATAAAAAATGGGTTTTTGTGCATGTGATATTTGCAGTAGCAATTTTTACAAATACGGGTTTAAAATAATTCACTCTTTACCGTTCTTTCTCTCTCTAGAAATATATTTTCTCAAACTTTCCTAGTAAAACTCGTCCCGAACCCATCTTATTGTAGCGATTTACAAAAAAAATGAGTACATCGGATGAGAATCGAGATACACAACCCAATGACCTAAAATTTGTTCGTTTTTGTTTTATAAATCGAAAAAACGTAGCTCACGACCAATATGGGCGCTGAAAAATAATTTTAACGCCCAAACTGGGCGCGTAAACGCCTGATTCACGCTCAAATCGGGCGCCCATTTGAGTTTTCCGCGCCCGATTTCGGCGCCTAAATCTCATTTTCGCGCCCAGTTTGAGCGCCCAAACAATTAATAATTTTTTTTAAATATAATGCGTTATTCCCATACTCAAACCCGGGTTTGATGGGCAAAATTCGAGTATCCTGACCAACAAGACTAAGACGAATTTCATACTCTAACACTTATTTAGTTATTTTGATTTGTTGCATTTATCGCGGGCAAAAATAATTTATTATCCCGTTGTTGCGGCTTCCCGGATCGCTCAGGTGCGGGTTGAGTAACTTAACCAACTAGACTACAACAAATTTAATCATTTAAATCTTTCTTTTATTTTATTGTTTACGTATAACTTAATAAAAAAAAAAAAAAAAACCGCACGATCGGTCCAAGTGCCAGTACAATTACAGTCAGCGACAATATTATTATTTTTTGGCTCTTTTTTTTTTTTGATTTGTTGACAAGTTGTTGGGTGCTAAATACCTAACACGCAAGTGCACGTATCGCAAACAAGTAGTAAAAGTGGACTCGTGAGAGTCGGATGTCGATCCCACAGGGAATACTCAAATTATCTAATCCTAAGTACCAAATTCTAACAATTATGATTTTTATCCAGCCTACGCAAATTTGTCAAATTTAATCAACTAAATAATTAAACTAATTATGAAAGCAATTAAACACGAGAAAATATCAATAAAGACGGACCTAGGATTTTGTCTTCCCCCTATGCAAGAATTGCTCACCCAAAACCCCTCAATTATGAAATATATGATTCATGATTATTAACCCGAGACACTAATTTACTCATAACCCGCTGCCGCGTGTATTATGAGTCAATTATTCATAAATGATTCACTATATGTCTATGCAAACCAATTATAAATAAAGCATTAACTAACAAGTCTCGTAAATGGCTACCTAAGGTGATATCTGTATGTCTACGACACCACATGCAATTGACACACTCATCCGGTGAAAACTACTCGAAGGTTCTTATACTTACCGTCTAATTATCAAAATAGCTCTGTCGAGTCAATCCCAATAATCACAGATAAAGCACATAAATTGATCAAGTTCATGCACTAACAATCATAACAAGTATAAGAAATAATCATAAAATCATAATTGCATAATCTCAAGAAAACGGGTTCACAATCCCCACATAGGGTTCCAACAAAATCCTAGATTAAAAACTTAGCTACTCGTAATTCTTATGATAAGCAAAATAGAATAAATAAAATAAATAAGAAAAACTATGCTTGAGTCTTCGTTGATCTTCGTTCTTCGTGTTTTGTGGTGTAAAATTTCGTGCTTATGGTGTAGACACATGTTGTTTTTATAGGCTTTTCTTGATAAGGAAGTAGTAGAAACCTAATAGGAATCAATTTCCGCCACTTTCCCCCATCAGGACTTGTTCTTCGATTTTCGCCATGTTGGAGTCCGAATTTTGGAATATTCTGTAAATAAGAATTGTAGCCCTTGAAATTAGCTTTCCAATGCCGCCAAAATCACCTAATTCGGAGTTTGTATGAGAGAGATATGCTCGAAATCGTGGACACTGTCAAAGCTGTGGCGAGATTCCTTCTTCCAATTTGATTTGTTTCCTTATTTGCAACTTTTTCCTTTCTTTTTGATCTTTTTTCCTTCATGGACACCTAATTCTCGTTTTTCACCTATAAAACACAAAATCAATCAATTAAAGCACAAATATAATTAAATCTAAACAAAAGATCCACGTAAAGTAAACGTATTGAGTGTAAAATATACACTCAACACACCCCCAAACTTGAACTTTTGCTTGTCCTCAAGCAATCTCTAATCGTAAGCAAATAACTCAACTACCGCATCTTATCACATAGATTAATGACCAACCTCACGTTTTCAGAACTTGTAATTATAATGAAAATTCTTAGGCATTCGCAAGCTCAAAATTCAAAAGCACTTAGTCACTTACCATAGCCAAAAACCACAAATCATGCAATTGCTTCAAGCATCCAATATTTGTAAATTAAAGATAGAAAAAAGTTATGCTTACATGTATATGTTTGACTCCAAATACTCACCAAAATATATTACTCTACTAATATCGAACATTAAGCTATTGGGATCATTGGGGCTTTTTGGCTTTCAATTGTTAGGCTTTTTGGTTCGAGGTAGGAAATATGGGTATATGTGGCTATTCTTCTTGAATTGAGGTGATTACGCCAAAATTTGAAATATAAGCGTTTGAAACAATGAAGTCACCTCTAAGGACTTTAATAAACTCGATTCTTAAGAGTTCAAAAGTCTCCACTTTTCCTCTTAAGATAATGGACCGAGCTTTCAAAACAACTCAACAACTAGTCCTTACTTCTCCCTTCTAGTCTCTTCTTCTTCTCTTTTTTTTTTCTTCTTTTTTTTTTAGAAAAATAGACACATATAAATTTTTCTTCTTCTTTTTTTTTTTTTTTTTTTTTTTCGGGGAAGAAGAAGGACCTTATAAAATTTTTCAACCGAACTCCAGGGGGTAATTTTTCAAGAATCTCCATCTATTCTACCTTATACACATTGGCTAAAAGAAAGAACACCTTTTCTCCGAGGCTCAAATCAAGGTTTTAAGGAAAATTTCAATAAAAAGGTCGGCTTGAAAGGCTCAAACGGATCAAAGAAGGCCCAAATCATATCCCAAATCACTCCCTACTCAATACTTCGTATCATAAATTTCCTAAGGTGAGGTCTAAAACCGAACATATCATGATCTAACACAAATTAACTCCAAATTTAAAATACAAAACATTCAACCAAAACAATGCACAAAGTGTGATTCCTAGCAATACTTCGTTTCTAAGTTCCGTTGAATCGAAAGCTAAACAAACATCTAATCCTTAGCACAACAAAACAAGCAATTTCATCATTAAACATTGATCATCTCTCATCATCATAACTCATCGATGCGTTCGACTCAAGCAAATTTTTTTTCTTTTCTTTAGGAAAACAATAAATAAACGAAAAAAATAAGATAAAATCCTAAGGCATGCAAACTAAAAAATTAAAGCACATAAAAACAAGCAATTTTCCACCCCCAAACTTAAAATTTACATTGTCCTCAATGCAATTAGAACAAAGTTCAAGGATAGAATACACCTGATTAGTCGAAAGGTCCTTCTCCGGGATGCACTCTTTGATGTTCGTTTAATCCACATTTAACGTCCGATCCCTTAGTGTTTGATTTTCGACCTAAAAATTAAAACAAGATTAAATTATTAGTTTGCGCATGCTAAAATCCTAAGAAAAAAAAAAAAAAAATACGAAAATCGATAAATGCTTGGGTTGCCTCCCGAGAAGCGCTAAGTTTTAAGTCTTCAGCCAGACTTTGCTTCTTAAAACTGTTATGTCCAATCCAAAGCCTTGTAGATTGCGCATCCATCCATGAGCTCTATCACTTCAATTGCAACCAAGGCATGGATAACATTGTAATATATCAGGGTCCACCTTAGCTTGTAGTCTTTCTTGGTTGTAATCAATCGGTACGAAGCTAAGATGGGATCTTCATCACCCGCTCCCTCAAATCGGTACACAAAAACCTCACGTCCGCGTATAACCTCCACCTCAAAAATATTAGTCTTCTCATCAACCACTATTGATGCCTTCAAATCCACATTTAGATCAACGACAGAGTCCACAACTTGAATATCTTCAATCATTGCATCCATCTCATTCTTCTCTTGTTCTGAGGCATCTTCGTGGTTTAGCTCGATTGCCTTCTCAGATTCATCATGCTCAAGTGTCTTCGTAATTTCTATTTCTCTCAAATCGACACTATTTTCCGGACATAGAAGATTTTTCTCACCGCAGGCTTTACCCGAATTTTCTTTGATAAAACCATTGCCGATTTCGTCTAGAATATTTTCAAGAGATTCAGATTTTAATTTGAGCGTCATCTCTTCCAGTTGTATCTCCATGTTTCGAAATGATGATTGAGTGGACTTCATGAATTCGGCAATAAGGGATACCAAATCAAGTTGTTCATCAGTGGTCTGCTGCTGCATTGGATAATAATTTTGAAAATCATCAAATTGTGGCTCTCTATGTTGAAACTCGTTCAAATCTTGGTCTTGAAAGCTTTGCTTGTATGTGTTGGTGTAAGTGTTCCAATAACCTCCGTTGGTAATTTCGATGAAATTTGTAGCTTTTGGTGATCTCCAACATTGATCGGAATAATGATTTCCAACACATGCTGAACAAAACGGAGGCATATCATAGGTGTTTTGGAGGTATTCTTCAGATGGAAGCCATTCATATCCCATTTGAGGTGCCCGAACATTGTAACCAGACATGAAACAAAAACAACAAAAAATAAAAATTAAAAATAAAAATAAAAATTACCGCACGATCGGTCCAAGTGCCAGTACAATTACAGTCAGCGACAATATTATTATTTTTTGGCTCTTTTTTTTTTTTGATTTGTTGAAAACTTGTTGGGTGCTAAATACCTAACACGCAAGTGCACGTATCGCAAACAAGTAGTAAAAGTGGACTCGTGAGAGTCGGATGTCGATCCCACAGGGAATACTCAAATTATCTAATCCTAAGTACCAAATTCTAACAATTATGATTTTTATCCAGCCTACGCAAATTTGTCAAATTTAATCAACTAAATAATTAAACTAATTATGAAAGCAATTAAACACGAGAAAATATCAATAAAGACGGACCTAGGATTTTGTCTTCCCCCTATGCAAGAATTGCTCACCCAAAACCCCTCAATTATGAAATATATGATTCATGATTATTAACCCGAGACACTAATTTACTCATAACCCGCTGTCGCGTGTATTATGAGTCAATTATTCATAAACGATTCACTATATGTCTATGCAAACCAATTATAAATAAAACATTAACTAACAAGTCTCGTAAATGGCTACCTAAGGTGATATCTGTATGTCTACGACACCACATGCAATTGACACACTCATCCGGTGAAAACTACTCGAAGTTTCTTATACTTACCGTCTAATTATCAAAATAGCTCTGTCGAGTCAATCCCAATAATCACAGATAAAGCACATAAATTGATCAAGTTCATGCACTAACAATCATAACAAGTATAAGAAATAATCATAAAATCATAATTGCATAATCTCAAGAAAACGGGTTCACAATCCCCACATAGGGTTCCAACAAAATCCTAGATTAAAAACTTAGCTACTCGTAATTCTTATGATAAGCAAAATAGAATAAATAAAATAAATAAGAAAAACTATGCTTGAGTCTTCGTTGATCTTCGTTCTTCGTGTTTTGTGGTGTAAAATTTCGTGCTTATGGTGTAGACACATGTTGTTTTTATAGGCTTTTCTTGATAAGGAAGTAGTAGAAACCTAATAGGAATCAATTTCCGCCACTTTCCCCCATCAGGACTTGTTCTTCGATTTTCGCCATGTTGGAGTCCGAATTTTGGAATATTCTGTAAATAAGAATTGTAGCCCTTGAAATTAGCTTTCCAATGCCGCCAAAATCACCTAATTCGGAGTTTGTATGAGAGAGATATGCTCGAAATCGTGGACACTGTCAAAGCTGTGGCGAGATTCCTTCTTCCAATTTGATTTGTTTCCTTATTTGCAATTTTTTCCTTTCTTTTTGATCTTTTTTCCTTCATGGACACCTAATTCTCGTTTTTCACCTATAAAACACAAAATCAATCAATTAAAGCACAAATATAATTAAATCTAAACAAAAGATCCACGTAAAGTAAACGTATTGAGTGTAAAATCTACACTCAACACAAGTCAACGTAATTATATTATTGTTGTTGACGGTAAAAACACTGTAAACGGAATAATATTAGTGTCAACCACATCAATATTATTTTTTGTTGGCCTTTTTGTTTTGATTGAGTTGTTGACGGGTTAACGTAATAAAATTACTGTCTACTATAGTAATATTACTGTAAACACAATAATATTACCGTGATTGACGGTAATATTACTATGGACAACAGTAATATTACTGTCAAACACATCAATATTAATTCTTTAAGCTTTTTATTATGTTTATCTTTGTTGAACGACCAGCATATTAATATTACTCTATTACATAATAATAATGATTTTTGTTGTGTTAATATTATAGTGCTAGAGATTAATATATCTATAATTACTGCGAACTGTAGTATAGTTAAAATTATTGTGTTTGACATTAATATAGTTAATATGACCGTCAACCACAGCAACACTGCTGTTTAAACGGGGTAAAAAAATGTTAAAGAAAAAAAAAAGTCAACGCCGGTCAGCGGCGACAAAAAAGAAATCGAAAAAGTTAACACCGGAGACTGGCTGAAAAATCAGGAAGAAAAAAAAATCAACGCCGGAGACCGACGGTCAACGGCAGTGACGGGCGAAATTGTACTCAAAATTGAGTTTTTGATCAAAATTGAATAATTTGTAAAATTTGGGGTCAAATTGATGTTATATTAAATTAAATGCTCAAAATTAAAATATGATGGACTATTTTAACCTTTTACAAAACTCTAGACAATGTGTGAACTTTTTTATAAATATATTTTTATCTGGAACCCTTTTATGAATAATTATCAATTAATGGACTTATTTGTAATAACAAATAAGTTCTTACAAGAATTACAATAATCTTGTCTTAATTTAGAAAATTGGAGAACCCTAATAAAATTAAAACCTCGATGAGGGTTTTAAGTTTTAACCCTCCACACAAGAAATCCTGCTTCATATTTCGCACAACTCTCTACCAAACGTTTTCAATTTAAATTATTCCAATTCTTCTTCCCCAATCCCAATCCCAATCCCAATCCCAATCAAACGCAGCTTGGGAGGATAACCTAATGCTTTAAATCAGGTAATAATTCATGGGTATGTATTTTTACAGTCAATTTCTGTGTGTATAGCTTCGCCGATGCGCTGTCTCATGTTTAATTTGTATAAAGATCATCTTTTTTTTTATATGATTTTTATTAATGTTTTTGCATTTATTTTTTGTAATTTGTTTGAGTTCATAATAGGCTGTAGGTGCTTGATTCAGAATCTGATAAAATTTCGAAAGTGCCATTCAAGTTTAGAACTTGGTAATTTGTTCATAGGAAATTGTGTGCCCTACACCATTGCTTATCATCTCATTCAGTAATCGATACTCCCTCCGTTTCTTTTCAAGTGTCGATTTAGCCGTGTAATCTTTTTCCCCGTTTTGATCGTTTGGAACAACTCGATGAATTTAGTAGATCGTTTTAGGAGGTCCTAATCAAATGACTATAGATCGAACCTAACCAATTTTTTTACAGTACAATGGTTGGCTATTCACAGTCTAGCTGTACCTGCCGTCTTATTTTTTTTTTTATGGTCAATATCCGCAATGCAGTTCATCCAACGGTAGTGTTACTTTCGAGTTTCAAGGCATAATTATTTTTTTTTTCCAATTTTACCCCAACATTAATGATCGATTAACGACACGAGAAATAAAAGATGAAAAAACACAAAGGGGTAATTTGATCAAATAAGGACGCCCCCCACAACTCAAGACTATTTAATAATTTTCTTACTTAGTGTGCATCGGGAGTACATGTTCATCGAAAACCACATAAATCTTTTGTTTTTCTAGGTTGACAAATCTGATATCGTTCGAGCATGGAGTGTAATAAAGACGAAGCTTTCAGGGCGAAAGCAATCGCCGAGAAGAAGTTAATAAGAGGCGACATAAAAGGAGCCAAGAAATTCGCGTCTAAGGCTCAAAGAATGTTCCCCAAGCTCGACGGCCTGTCTCAATTCCTTGCAATTATTGATGTTTACGTCGCCCACGAAAATAAAATAAACGGGCACTCAGACTATTACGGGATCTTTGGCTTAGATCGTTTTGCCGATGAACAAACACTGAAGAAGCAGTACAAAAGAATGGCTCTCTCTCTCCACCCCGATAAAAACCGGGCAGTTGGGGCAGATGGAGCGTTCAAGATTATGTCTGAAGCGTGGTGTGTGCTCTCGGACAAGGGTAAGAGAAGTGCTTATAACTCGAAACTGGAAATAAAAGCATCGAAGCAGACTACGTATACCGTTAAAACTCAGAGTGTACGACGTACTCAGAGACAAACTCAAGGTACTGGTACTAATGCGCAGAGTACAACTGCTCGAGACGGTGAAGGTAAAAAACCGAAGAGTGAAACGAGTAGTGAGGGGAGTTTTTGGAGCTGGAGAAGAGTTGTGAAGTACAAGGAGTTATCTTTGTCTCTGTTTCTCTTTGCGTCTCTTCTCACTTTCTGTATTTCTTCGAATCCCGGAAAGAAGATTATGGCACAATGATTAAAATTTGATTTGGGATGTTAATGATTATAATATAATGTTTTGCTTAGTGATTTCGTGAAACGTAGGTATTCTATTTGGTTATGGTCTTGTTGGCTTGCTTTTCTCTGTGAATTCGTTTCAAGATTGCTCATTAAGCGTTGGCAATTTGGGGTTCGAACTTGGGTCAGATGACTCGATAATATGTAAGTCGGTAATTTTGTGAAACTCGAAAAATCCCGGGTCGATTGGTTTTTTTTTTTAAGAAAATAAAATTAATAAGGGCCAAGTCAATTCATGGGGAAAAAAAAAAAGTAGTTGAAAAGGAAAATTGAGGAGTATCTATAAAATAATGGGAGTTGATATTTGATAACAAAGTTTAGAGCATCGATGACTCGTTCTCTTGGTCTGAGTTTCGATTCTCATACAGCTGCTGGAATTTGAATTTTCCAGGAACCTGCCTATTTGTCAATGTAGAACCGCGTTTCCCCATTTCACGCTTCCGTTTTCTCTTACTATATATATATATATATATATATATATATATATATATATATATATATATATAACAAGCACGCTTAGGTTGTTCGACCCTACCTTCTTATATGCTTGGTTTTCTAAAAAAAAAAAAAAAAACGATTTTTTTTCTTTTTTTACGTTTCTACTTCTGCACAAGCATCCATCGGTTTATGGGGGTCGATGATAAAGAGGTACAGTGGCATGATGTGTAATTAATGCTGGTTGTTTAGCATAACTTTGATCTAATTGGAAGGTTAATTATCCGTAGGCCAAATCCTGGACGTTCATTATGAAACTCCCATCACCATCAATGTATACTACGACAGCATTTGGAGCTGCGTATGTTGCAAGACTAGATGCTATCGTAGTAGACATTGATGGTGATGGGAGTTTTATGATGAACGTCCAGGATTTGGCCTTTGGCCACTATCTTCCGGGTGGGGCGATGCTTTTCGAAGATGTTTGTTTATATATTGAGATCATTGTTATGTTAAATAACCGAATATTTATACCACTTCAACAAGAAGATATTTATATTGTTTGCTTTTCGATGCAAATTGATTCGGTGTAAATTGTAATCGATTGTTTTAGTGTTGCATACGCGTAATTTATTTTGTTATTGTATTTGATAAGTTTGGAAATCGAATAATACAAAAACTATATGGTCTATTTGTTGTTTTTTTGATGCAATTTGAATCAGTATAGTCGGCGTTCGTATGAGAAAGTTATATGCAACTCGAAACTCACAAAAAAAAAAAAAAAAAAAAGAAAAAAGAACCACCCAAATGGGATGAAATCCATGACGAGAACCTACGAGAGAGATGTATGTTTTTCATGGTTTGAATTTCAAAATATGGTTATCCAAAATTTAGTTTAAGTGAAGGGGCAAAGATCTAACTGAGTTTAAGCCTCTTGAGTTGACTCGGTGCAAAAGTTAGAACCACGAACAAATTAAAAGTTCCAACTTTTATTAAGATGGTCGAACAAATTATCGAACACATCGGGTAATTTTACACTATTTACACTATAAATACTGATTATAATCACACACACGTACATCAAACCGACTCAAGTTCTCGTCGTTAGTGGGAAGCCAGTGTAGGGCCGGGGTCTATGGCCCCACCTCAAATTTTAATTTTCTTTACCACTATATATGTATATATAATTTATTATTTTTTATTGTACTCCTATAATTTTTAACAATTTAGTTTTATTTTAAAAATAAAATTAATTATTTTTAATTGAAGAAAACAAAGGGGGGCGACTCCACTCTCAATTGAAAAATATTCTACTATGTTGTCATTAATCTTTCTATATTATTTTTTAATGTATATTTCGGCCCCGGTGATAAAATTCTGGTTTCGCCACTGGTTATCATGTCATCATTTTATATTAATGACATCACCATATAAATTTTCAACAACTAATGTTTCTATTTGAATAAATGTATAATTGCCTCCAGCGATAAAATTCTAGCTTCGCCACTGATCGCCGTTTCATCATTTTATTTTAATGACATCATCATATATATTTTCAACAACTCATGTTTCTATTTGAACAATATTCAAGTTTTGTCGCATGTAATTTCTCATGATGTAATAAGGTGTACTTTCTTATTCATAAAGAATAGCAGAAAGAAGTCATTTTCTAATACTTTTCACACTTGGACAATCACATATGCTTGAAATATTCCTGCTTGTTTGGTACTACTATTTATTTCTTATAATTAAAATAGGGTAAATTACACCTACACCCCTGAGGTATACTAAAATAAAAATTAAGGTTCCTAAAGTGTTGGTAATTACAGACACACTCCTAAAACAATTACCGGAACCAAGATTTCATGTTCTTGGGACCGATATACACTATTGTAGTTTCCCACGGGGCCGTTAATGCTATCATAGATGAAAATTTATAAATCTTATATAAAATAATAAAGATTTAAGAAATGTGAGGAGAGCCATGTCACTCCCTAGCTCAATGTTGTCTCCACCACCGTCTGAAATTAATACTCCATTGGAACATTAACGGAATAACTTATCTAATGCATTATATGTGAGGGTTACTAACAATTTTTCAGGGGTAGTTGTAATTATCAATACTACAGGGACCTTAAAGTTATTTTAACATACTTCAGGGGTGTAGGTATGATTTACCCAATAGAATAAATATTGCACCATCCTCAATTAGTCATCTCCTATCATCAGTCCCTTTCTGCTACATATATTTAAATCCAAATGACAACATCTAATCTTAAATTAAACATACATGTCACTTTCTTTTGCTGCATATTTTACTACACAGACCTATTAGAGAAATTCCAGAAGCCCCTCTTGTCGATAAACCGCGTTTAAGGTCGTTGTTCGAACTTAAGATAGATAATTTTATAATCACAGTCCACTCATTTAGGTTTCTCTTAACTAAATAATGCAAATGATTATGCGCAGAAATAATGATATTTTTTAAATAATACATCGTTGTTGTTGTCGTTGATATTGAGAAATAGCAACACTTTGTTGGCACTCAACCAAACGAAAAAACTTATTTGTTTGTTCTATTGGTTTTCTTTTACCTATTGACTTTCGTTCGCAACCTGGTTTATCAATCGACACATAACAAGAAGTAGTGCATATAGCAAAGAATCTTCTAGCTTACATACCTTCTTTCTTGTCATTTGACATAATTTGCCTTGGTTTCATCTCCCAAACTTCAAGAAAGGTATATTCTCCTCTTTGATTCTGTTTATGGGCGGTGACGAAAGATTAGTGACGATCATGGAAAAGAACAAAGAGAAACACGAGATCCTGTCTCAAGGAATCAAGGTAAGAAAATTAGATCCTTTCTGAAAATAGTAATAGAAAACATTGTGATTCTTGAGAGAAATAATACCGACGGTTTTCGTGTCTGTTTATTGAATCAGATAACTAAAGAAGAAGATCTGCGAAAAACCCTGTTCAGCCCATCGGCAAAATCACCGACTGAAAACGGCAGACCAAGCAGCATGGTTTTTAAGGTAAGACCAAACATTTTATTACCCCTTCTACCCGAAAAAAAAAAAAATTAAAAAATTACCAAACTGATTTCGATTTCTGTTCTCTTCAATTGACAGAAAGCCCCGAGGGTGATTCCAGCTCATATAGTAGCCGAAGCCATATCGACACTCCACGGACTAGACCTAAGATGGTCGGGCCCCATAACTCCAGCCGAAATGCAATACGTGGAACAATACGTAGTAGCCAAATACCCAGAGTACTCAAACGCCCTCATAGAAGGAGGCGAAAAGACCGATTTGTACGACCTCTGCGTAAAAGAAAATCTCACAGACCCTCAAATGATAATCGACATCGAAAAAACAAGAAAATCGCCTCGAGGCTCGTTCACCACCCCTTCTTTTGGGACCACCCACCCCGATCTTGAAAACACACATCTCGAGCCATCGAGATTGCTTAACATCCTCACCAAAAAATCATCATTCATAGGCAGCTTCATTTCAATACCCGAAATCCAAGCTAGAAATAAAGTCCTGAAACACTGCGGATTACAAGACGACGAATATCTTGTCCTTTTCACGCAGAGTTATAAAGATGCGATGATGTTGGTCGGAGAGAGCTACCCTTTTTTTAAAGGGAACTATTATTTGACAAGTGTCGGTGAAGAATATGATTGTGTGAGAGAGTTTGCGAGCTATAAAGAATCGAGGGTGATTTTAGCTCCCGAGTCTTGGTTGGATTTGAGGATTAAGGGTTCGCAGCTGAGTCATTATTTTAGGAGGAAATGTAAGCATACCCCAAAGGGTTTGTTTTCTTATCCAGTTGAGGTGAGTGGGACCCGCTATTCGATGCATTGGGTTTCGGAGGCACATCGAAACTCGTGGCATGTATTGCTCGATGCTACTGCTTTGGTTGTGGGGGAGGATCAGTTGAATCTTGCTCTTCATAGGCCGGATTTTGTGATGTGCAGTATCGATAATACGAATGCTCAGTCTTCGAAGGTTACGTGCCTTTTGGTGAGAAAGAAGTCGTTCGACATGTCAGCATCTTCAACTGCATCGAATGAGTGAAGGGCTTTTTTTTTCCTGTATACCTGTAAGAATATGGAAGTTTATATCGGGCTTAAAGAAACGAACTGATAAAAAAAATCTCACTTGTTGAAGGCATCATTCTCATTTTCTGCGTAAAATAAGAACAGAATCTTGATGAGAGGAATAAGATTCTTCTTTCTTGATTAAAATGCCATTTTCTTGCACCAAAAAAACTAAATAAAAATGAAAATACCGAGAAGCACATTTACCTGGGCCAATATAGCTGATTTCTTGATACTTTGAGAAATTTGCATTTGTATTATTAGAATGGGGCTAAAGGTATAAAGCCCCCCTGCTTCTTAGATGTATCAGAACGACATTTGAATCTCAACGTGTTTTACTAAACTCTGCCAAAAACGATTCATATTACTCAATCGTATATCTAACTGTTTATACCGTCAAAATTAATTTCGGTTTGAGAAATGGAGTACCTAAATTACTCAAGATACACGATTGTCTCGTCAAATCTTCATCCGCCTGCTACAATCCCTATTTCATCAAACCTATTTCTAACCTGAACTTTCACTAATCCCTTCTCAGATGTAATCTTTTGTAGCTCATCCTTTAAATATAAACAAAAATGTTCTGCATATCATGCTTTTCATACTCTAGATACAGAAGAAATGCATAAATGTAACGACATAGCTATTCAAATTTCAAAGACATGAATCCAGCCAAGAATCACCAACATCAACTTTTATTATAACATTCAACATAAGGTGATATTCGTACCAAAGGTATCCACTAGAGATACCAATAACTACAAAGCAAAAAAATTAACACAATCAAACCTTGCAAAATATCAAAAACACGAGACGCAAACTAACTTACAGCCCAAAACTTGTTTAGCTGAAACCTAACTTCGACAACGAAAATCCTGCCCTGCCGTTTTTCACATCAGTACTTAGTTCTTCCATCACCTTCAGTGATCACATCTTTAAACGCGCCCCCACTCGGAATCATAGGCAAGACATGCTCTTGATGCGGTACTATCACATCCAATAGATACGGGCCGGGTGTATCCAACATCTTTTGTATAGCCGCCCTAAGATCATCCTTCTTCGTCACACGAGCTGCAGGTATACCACAAGCCTCGGCAAATTTCAACATATTAGGAAAAATCTCCGACTCGTCAGAAGGGTTCCCGAGAAAAGTGTGGGCCCGGTTCGCCTTGTAGAACCGGTCCTCCCACTGAACCACCATACCCAAATGCTGGTTATTCAAAATCATGATCTTAACAGGAAGATTCTCCACACGGACAGTGGCTAACTCCTGCACGTTCATTATGAAACTCCCATCACCATCAATGTCAACCACAACTGCATCAGGTCTTGCCACAGCTGCTCCGATGGCGGCAGGTAGTCCAAAGCCCATTGCCCCTAAACCGCTCGAAGTCAGCCACTGCCTTGGCTTATTGTACTTGTAGAATTGTGCCGACCACATTTGATGCTGCCCTACACCGGTGCTGATAATTGCATTGCCACCTGTCAGTTCATCAAGAACCTGAATTGCATACTGTGGAGGAATGGCGTCTCCAAATGTCTTGAAAGTCAACGGGAAATTCGTCTTCTGTTCTTTTAGCTCTCGCCTCCATGCCGAGAAGTCGAGGCTGATTTTGCCCCCGTTGCTTCTATCTTCCAATATCGAGTTCAAACCATCCAGGGCTAATTTGATGTCAGCACAGATGGATACATGTGGCTGCTTGTTCTTCCCAATTTCAGCAGAATCGATATCGATGTGCACAATCTTTGCTCGGCTGGCAAATGCCTCCAACTTCCCTGTCACACGGTCGTCAAATCTCACCCCAAAGGCGAGCAATAAATCGCTCTTGTCAACTGAATAGTTTGCACAGACAGTTCCATGCATTCCCAGCATTTGCAACGAGATTTCTTCATCCGAGCAAGGATAAGAACCGAGGCCCATAAGTGTGCTCGCTACAGGAATTCCAGTGAGCTCCACAAACCTCTTCAACTCCTTGCTCGAATTCAAACACCCACCGCCGACATAAAGAACCGGTTTTTTCGACTCGGATATCAACCTAACAATTTGTTCTAACAGCACTCCACTAGGAGGCCTAGGCAACCTAGACAAATAACTACCTAATCTCATTGGCTGATCCCAGTTTGGAACCACCATTTGCTGTTGAACATCTTTAGGAATGTCAATCAAAACCGGGCCGGGTCGGCCCGACCGTGCCAGAAAGAAGGCTTCTTTGACGATTCGGGGAATATCTTCGACGTCTAAAACGAGATAATTATGCTTCGTAATCGACCTGGTTACCTCAACAATTGGGGTTTCTTGAAAGGCATCAGTGCCTATCATGCGGCGGGGGACTTGGCCTGTGATTGCCACGAGCGGAATGCTGTCGAGCAGAGCATCGGCAAGGCCGGAGACCAGATTGGTGGCTCCGGGGCCGGATGTGGCAATGCACACGCCGGGGAGGCCGGAGGCGCGTGCGTAGCCCTCGGCGGCGAAGATACCACCCTGCTCGTGACGGGGCAACACGTTGCGGATGGTACTGGAGCGCGTGAGGGCTTGGTGGATCTCCATCGACGCGCCTCCAGGGTAGGCGAACACGTTGGTGACGCCTTCCCGTTCGAGCGCCTCCACTAAGACGTCGCTGCCCTTCCGTGGCTCGTCGGGGGCAAATCGGGAAACGAACGTCTCCTCGCGCTGGATTTTTTTGTTGGGGGAAGATATCACATTTGAGATTTGGAGATTCCGGCGGTGGGAGATGGCGGCGGCGGCGGCGGCGTTCGGCTTCTGGGGATTGCGAGGGAATGGGAGGGTGAACTTGGAATGAAGCTTCGGCAAATTGGCGAAAGAGTGGGGCTTCGAGACTAAGGAGGAGGTGGGGGTTGGAGCTGCGGCCGCCATTTAAGACGGTGGGAGAGATAACGTTAAGCAGCGGCGGCGGCGGCGACGGCGGGGGTTTCCACTCAGTTAGGGCTTTTCTCTGGCGAAAGGTGTGACGAGGAAGGGAAATGTTATTTAGGCGCCAGTTGGATGAATTGACGAAAATGCCCTTGCATGCTCTTCCTTTACTCTTTGTGGGTACTGAATTTGTGTGGTATTGAGGAATTGGTGATGAGGTGAGTGACTCACTACGTTTTGTCCCTTTATTGACGAGTTGCCTAAAGAGCTTGCAAGTGTGTAGAGTGGTCCTTGTAGTTATAATTACGATTTGTTCGACCCTACACCCGGTGATAAACACCGGGTGGGTCTTCTGCTGTTATGTGTCTCTTTTTTGTATTTTATAATAGATTCCACGTTAGGATTTACCTTTAGCGGTTTTAGAAAAAATAAAAAAAAGAACACGTGACAGCAGAAGACCCACCCGGTGTTTATCACTGGCAATTGGCCATGTGAGCCGATATTTGGTCTTCAAACTCAAATACTATAGAGTTTTACGATTATAAATTCATATTTATATACTACAACTGAAATCGCAAAACCGAAACTTAATTGAAACTCGATTTTTATAGTTTAGTTTTATATATTATTTTCGGCTTTTGATTTATATCAAGGTCGAATCGGATTTATAAAACTAATATGTATTAATCATTATTGATAAAACTTAAGGACTAGTTAAATACATATAAATTGACTATTTTTGTACTTAATATACGATAATATATAAATTTTATGTATGTACTCCATAGTATAAACTATTACATAAAATAAATCGAATGCGGATTGTGATAACACTAAGTTCTAATCTATTGCCTTCAAATAAGATAAATGATTCAAATCGATGAAAAATGTTTCTTATGTTGAAAAGAATGAGTTCTTTAACTTTACATATAAGTTTGACAAGAACTTCAATCAATGAATGATGGTAAGTTCAAATCTCATTCATTGTACTAATATTTCTATACACTAGTAATATTTGTATAAAAAATGATATAAAATATAAATTTAATAAATAATTGAATTAATTCATTTAATTAATCGGTCTTAATTATGGTTGAACAACGGGAGTTCAAAGTCGGCTCATAATTTCAGGCTTAGAGCTCATATCAAGCCAGTTCACAATTAATTAGGTTCGACATTGTATTCATCGACCTTCAGGTTGACTGGACTCAATTCATAATCCTAGTAAGGATCATATTGGAAAGTACAAGCAATGTTTTGAATGTTGTGAAACTTATTTTGGTTTTGTATTGGACAATAATCTCTTTTTGAAAGATAATAACGATTGTTTATGTTATGGAATGAGACCAAACATATAGTAGTAGCAGTTCACAATCATGATCAAATATGTTGAATAAAAAATAAATAAAATTGAAACGATAGCATATAAAGTAGCAGTTAAATCATGTTTGCAGAGAATTATTTTTTTAATGTTTTGGGAATAATAGGGAAAATGAAACGATAATTTCGGATATTTTATAACCGGGCGCGGTTTCGAAGTTTTCCAAAAACCGTCTTACTTCGAAAAAAAATTTGATTTTGTTTTTCCAAGCTCGGCCAAAGTTCAAGTTAATAAATGATAATTAAGATGTAGCATAAAATCTATAGATGAAAATTGCACAAATAGTTTGTATGTGTCACATTTAGCCTATGTTGTGGCTACATTGTGACTTATTAATTTGGGAAATTTAGCTTTTTTATTTATGGCGCCGCTAGGTGGTCTAAACTAGGGATGAGTTTTGTATTGGTTAATGCACCAAATCTCTCACAACATTATTGTTATTAATTTTTTAGTGTAATAAAATTTATTATTATTGTTCTGCCAAATTTTTTGGTACATCAATACTTTATTACCAATTTATAGTAAGGAAATTATTTAAACACCCAGCAGCTCTATAAATTAAACATTATCATTTTTATTAACAATAATAACAATGATAATAATAAAAGTTTTTCAAAACAAGAAAAAGTCAACGGTGATGACGGTTAAAATTGGGGTAAATGTCAAAATTGATTAATTTGTGAAATTAAAGCTACATTTGGGTTTAAATTATGAAAGTAGTGTTAAATTCGTGTTTTAAAGAGAGAGGTTGGTAATTTTGGTTTGTAACATAGTTTTCATGAGTAGCAAATAAGTGTATATATGGGTGTTCATACGGTAAAACCGTACCGTATCGTACAGTAATTTCGATAAATCAAAATTCATGTACTTCAAAATTTTGTAATGATATGTCTAATTGGACCAACTCAATGGGCCTACGGTTTCTTTATCTATTGAGCCAGGAGCCCAATTCTGAAGACCATTACAACGAAAGCCCAATCACCTTCAAATAATGTTTGGCCCGACATCCTCAGTTAATTAACTTCGGCTAATGAACGAGGTATAAATAAAGATTTTAACTCATTTGTTAATGTACGTTCTATTCAAGATCAAGACAACTTCAAGCATTCTCTCTATGAATTTTACCAGCCACACGCCTGACTTGAGCGTCGGAGGAGTTTCTGTCGGATCAACCCCGACTTAGTTTACGTGTTATTCGATCAACAGGTTTCTCGGGAACATCAGGCTCGTGAGTCAATGATCCACCTTGCTCAGCTCATCCTACCTCAACTACTTTAGGTGATCTATCTTTAGCACTATCACGTACCGTTTACCGAACCGAACTATTCGATTAGTATGGTACGGTTCGGTACCGGTAAAACCGAAATATATTCTCTTATTTTAGAAAAGTAAAAAAGAAAAGATAATTTAAACGAAATAATTCTTGAATTTAACATTCAAATTTCAATAATCAACCCTAACAAGAAAAAAATAATAATTATCAATAGAGGTTAAATATTTCGGCATTCAGTAAGGAATACCGTGCATCAATACTGTATACTGTACCAAATACCGGGATTCAAAAAATAAATTACCGAACACCGAACCGAATTTTCAGTTCGGTACAGTTCGGTAGATTTATCGACCGAGTGAACCCCCTAAATGCATATATAGATATACTTGCAAGACAAAAAAGATAGAATATCCATTTTTTAATTAAATTGCCTTGTCATGTATATTTTTTTCAATTTGTCCTTTAATTTGCAACGTTGTGCACATTGTTTGTTACTAATTAACTAGCATACTTTGGTATTGATTTCAGCTGGCAATGAAATGGAGCTAAATTCATCTCTAAAAGCTAATGTCTCTCGGAGCTGGAGGTTGCCACTTCGTATCAACCGCTTGTTTCGTAGCATGGATTGTGAGAACGTTGGCCGACGGGTGCCTTAAAGTTGCTACAAATTGATTCGCGAACCGGCTCACGCTCGATCATTGCATACACTTCATCGCTTTAAAAAATAAGCTTGTTACATAAAACCAAATGGCCCAACACATCACCATTGTAGACACTGAATCTCATTAATGAATTGAATTTCTTCTCAAAAAAAAATAAAAAAAAATACTAGCATACTTGGGGTGAATTTAGGGTTTAGTCTCTGATTTGGGAATGAAAAATCAGAAATAATTACGTTCTAATTCATTAATTATTTTTTGTATTTTAATAGCCACTAATAAATCGGAAAACATAAAAATAAAAATATAAAATTAAAAATAAAGCGTACTCCAGAAGAGGTTTATACTCATTAGAAGTACTATATAAATAATTTACTAGTTATTATTATATTATAATACAAAAGATTGAGGATTCACGTGATTAATTAATCCGCACTATTTATATACCCAAACCTAGTAACCTAATTAACTCAAAATTATTTATTTTTTATTTTTTCTTTTCATCTCTTTCCATGGCGACAGAAGCCCTGGATTCGTGCAAGAAGAACGAAGAAGATTTCCCCGGTTCCGAAAAGAAGACAGAAGCCTTGGATTCGTGCAAGAAGACGAAGAACGAAGAAGATTTTCCCTGTTCCGGAAAGAAGAGAAAGCTACAAGGCTGCGATATTCGGGTCGTTTCCAGCCCCGATCAAAGCGAAGTTGTTCGATGTGATGATGATGATGAGGATGTTGAGTCTCCGATCAAGAAAATGAGAAACGACGATTCCAATAATAATAATAATAATAATAATGAGATGATGATTATTGTACATGTGAGCAATAATCAGACGCAACAAAAATCTTATGGGAGATTGAAAAGGACGGCGCGTTGTAGGCAGGGCCGGTCCCAGGCCTTTGGAGGCCCGAGGCGAAATTGAAAACCGAGGCCCCCAGCAGCTAATATTTTTTTTGCCTCGACTATGGGTGCAAGTTGGAACGAAATTTCCAATTTCCGCCGATTCCGACCCGAAAAGTTCCAATTTTGGAACAACTTTTTTCATTACGACTTTCAAAATTTCGATTTCCGAATTTTTCCGATTTTTTTGGATTGGAATTGGAATTATATAAAATAAATTTAGAATTTTCGATTTCCGATCCGATTTAATTCCGAAATTAATTCCGAAAAATACACCTATAAATAAT
Organism: Erythranthe guttata; assembly: GCF_000504015.1. The sequence continues at coordinate 604,011 of NW_012194840.1, forward strand.
ATATATTATATAATACTTACTTTCCGAAAAATACACCTATAAGTTTTGTTTTAGGATTTTGACATAATGAATTGTTGTTAGAAGTTTTATTGGATATTATGTTGTGTTTATTTTTATTTATTTTTTTGAACTGAAATTTAGTAGTTATTAGTTTTACTTTTATCGACGTGGATGTTCTTATTTTTGATTATGAACATTTTAGAAAATTTCGGCTAGGTTTCGAAATTTTAAAGCTTATGTGATTTCCGATTTTTTTCTGAAATTCCGAAATTTCCGGGCTTTTTGGAAATAGAATGAATTTTTAGATTCCGAAAATTTTGAAATTGGAATTGGAATTGATTTTATACTTCCGATTTTTTTTGAAAATTTTCCGAAAAGGTTAATTCCGATTCGATCCATCCGACTTTCACCCCTAGCCTCGACTCAAACTTTTCTATGACTCATTGTGTCTGAGGGATACCAAACCAATTAAATTACAAAATAAGCAATATAATACAAAGGAGTCAAATAATTAAATTCAAAATATAAAGACAATCAAGAAAAAGAAAACATGGCATTGAAAAAATTAAAAAATATATATAGATTATGAGAGACATACATAATTAATTCTCGAGGTTTAAAAAATATAGAAATTATATTTTTTCTTTTGTTGGGTTACCACTTTTTGAAAAAAATATGAAATCTTTTTTTTAATTTTATTATCTTTTTTGGATTTGTTTATCGTCTCATTTTCTTATTTATTATGTTTTGAACTTTTTGGGCTGGCCTTTCAACAAAAATGAAATTAAAAAAAAAACTTTTTTATCTTGACTTTTAAATTTTAATGATTTTTTTTTTTTTTTAAAGAAACAACAAAGAAAAATACAAAGAACTCAGACCATGGAAGAAAAAAGACAGAAAAAACCCGAACAAAATACAAAAAAAGGTCCCAAATAGCAATTTTGTCCACTTGGGGGGGGGTCGAACCCATGACCAACTTACCAGTTAAGTAAACTTGTGGATATCCTTTACCAACTAGGCTAAAGGCAGTTTCGAAAAATTAAAATTACATGTGTATATATATCAAAATATAGTAAAATCGGAGGCCCTAAAAATTGGGATTTTTCGGAGGCCCAAGGCGACGGCCTTGCTCGCCTTGGGCTTGGGCCGGCCCTGTCCACGTCACACAAGGCCCCCAACACCACAGGTATCAACAAGAAAATAAAAGTTGAGAGAAGAGACATGATACCTTAGCAAAACTAAGGTTTTGAAATCCGTCTGTGAATGGATATTATCGACAATAGTACTCTGATACCTTAACATGTTTTGATTAGATTCGTTTAAAGCGGAATAAATCTAATCTAGAAACTTACAATTTTCGCGAGCATATTCGTTTCTATCTTCGGCGCACGAACGATGATCCACACCAAGCCTTCAATCCTCGAAAAACTGCTGTCCAGAAATTTACAGTCCTCTTCCTTCACCGATATCTCCGAGATGGTTCAGACAAATTATTGTTCTATGGGTTAGGAAGCTACTGTCTAAATTTCAAGCCAATCGGACAAACGGTTGATTTATGTTGAATTTTCTTCGCAGGACTGCTCAAAAATTTCGGGAATAATAATTTGCTCTAAAAACCTATAGGCTTCTTCTACAAGGGTGGACTTGTACTTGAAGAAATCTAAATCTATAATCCAGAAACTTAGAGAGAAAAAAAAGAAGAGAATTTTTTTTTTCCTTCAACGTGAAATAGGCGTGTGTAATCAACCTAATCTCTATTATATATAATATAGCACAAGGAATTAGAGTCACACATAGGGAGAGTATTACATCAAAACAAATCCCACTCCTTTTATAACTCTCTATAGTCGAAAATTGAAATCCAATGGGGACTTAATTTTTCGGTATATCACTTCCAATATATAATATTGGTTGAACTTTCGGGAAACTAATAATTAATTAAATCCAAACTCTTAAAAGAATTCATTTAATTAATCGTTAAACAATTATTTATTTTCCACTACTAAATAATTATTGAACTCCCGTTCATATTCTCAAATATTACATTCGAGCTTCGGTCGATCATTAGTTAGATTCTTCCCACATTAAGATATCTTATAACCACCAAATAATTTATTCACCGCTAAATAAATTAAATGGTTTCTTTTCATGAGTCTTACCCGCTTAACTTATTTGAGTATGCCGGATACGGAATCCACCTGGCCAGAACTTGGCATAAACAAATCTTATAAGCTACTCAAGGGTTATTCAATCCCATATTTCAGAGATGTTGATTCCTTTCGATAATTAATTTCCACATATTAATTCTTAATGTCTCTACCCAACGCACTGGGGGGCCATTTGACTCTATATAGGAATCTCTCCCATTTTGACATCAAAGTAGAGATCATCAATTAAATGTGTACGTTAATTATCTAGGGATTAAGAGAGTAAATAATATACTGCCAACTAGGAATAATACAGTTTCATTTATGAACAGTGATGAAACAATTATTTCACTTTGTCCGGTTCAACACATGTCGGGTGTGCTAGTACAATACGTCAAAAAAATAACTACAAAAGTTATTCTCTGTTTACTGTGATTAACAATCACTTAAATATTGTGCTACAATCTTTCACCAATGGATAATCCATTTCCATCTAGATTGTGAACGTTTATCGTTATATTCTAAATGAACTTTCAAAATGATCTTTCTGTGCGCCGTAGCACACCATTTCGAATACTATTAGAATATTAGACTTATGCTTTTAATTAATTGACAAACAATCAATTAAATGCATTGAATACTGTTAGAGTAGGTGCCGAAGAGCCAACTAATTGTTGTGTTTTCTCACGCTACTCGTAAATAATCTATTTTGTATTAATGATAAATAACCCCTTTGGCATTCTATATCTTTGTCCCTTGCATAAGAATAGATATAGTCCTTACAGTTACTTAATTACTATAAATAGATCTAGTAGAATCGTGAGATTATTTAGTTAAGTATAGTAACTGTTACACACAGTTCCTAGTCAACGGGTTACGCCACTAATGAGGATATCGGCCTTTCCCATTCGAGACTAGCACTTAGTGTATGTGTAATGCGTCTCATCAGTCAACGATTTTGTGACATCGGCATACATAAGTGGGTGCTCATAAGTTGATGAGTTCACTTAACTCCCTCAATCTAGAGAGCTCTAAGTGGTTCCCAATAATCGAGTAGATGTTTCTATGATATAGTTGTCCACCAATAATCCTTAAGACCCAGACATCACCGTGACTTCACTAGAGGACCAGCTGTATTGTGACATGTCCCTGAGTTCCACCGAGGACCGCCCCAAGGGCTAGTGTTCGTGTAGTCTGAAATCTACGTGGGAGGTATGTGCATTGTAGTAGGAGATTCGATCGCTTGAGTAGGCATGGATATCCTGTGTGTTCTTGCGATTTATAATCCATGAAGTCTGTGGCCACAACTGAAGGTGTCGTGATTAGAGAAATATGTTTCTCTAAGTCAAACACGAACAAATTATATAATCAAGAACGTCCACACAGTTATTGAACTCATAAAGAGGTCTCGACGAACCAATGCCTTTAGTTCAATCGGGATATATGTATCGAAGGGATCGTACTGTACGTTAACTATAGCACACGGTTCTTGCATGCACTTCATTTGTATCTAGGGAATCATGATGCATAGTGGCTAGACGCCAATCTTGATTCGTTGGGTAGTTAAGTTGAAACTAGTTTCAACTTAATTATAACTCTAGGGACGAGTTTAAACCACAACGGGTTGTGGGCATACGGCTAGCTTACACCTGAACCATCGAGGGTCACACTGCTCGTGTACTTGAGATCCTTAATGCAACGAGCTAACATCAATTAGTAATCTTAGTATAATTGGAAGTCAATGTGATTGAGTCCAACATTCGTAATTGTTAATTACGGATGAGAATAAGTAGAGGAAAAGAATCCAACGGAAATTTAGTGAACTTTCTGTTTTGGGAAGTTTCCCAATTTGGCAAGTTCTAAATTAGGGTTTCCAATTTTAGAAATTGATAAATTTCAAAGTGGTACTCGCATCGACAAGATATTGTGCTCGTCGTCAAAATATAATTGTTATATTTTTGCGAGCATTCATTTGTTAGAAACGAGTCAAGAAAGAGAGTGGACTTAACCTGTTGGGCCTAGCCCAACTTAAGGCCTGTTAGGGTTTTCACAAGGAGCATATAAATAGGATTTATATGTCTTGTGAAAAAAAAACAAAAACGACACAACACAAGCTTGAAACCCTAGCCTCTCTCCTTCCATCGGCCGTCCACCTTGCAGCCGAAACCCTACCTCCGCCACCAGCCGCCGCGCCGCCGCCAGTCGCCGCCGCATCGGCATCTTCCTTTTCCCTTCGTTCTTGTTCGTTGTACCTAGCCTATCACGTATCTAGTGCGGCGTGGATAGTGGATTGAATATACGAGGTGAAATCTAAGAGGAGGAATATTATTATACCCCGAACGCCGCCAACAGGGTCATCCCCACGCACCGCCACAAGCCGGTGACGCGAGAAGCCAATTCTGAAAAAACTGCTCTCGGATTTTCTGCGCAGTCCGACGAGAAAATTCTCCTTAAATCAATTGGTGATCGGATGGACGTGAAATTTTGACAAAAGCTTCACGACTCATAGATTTACGACCTTCAAAAAGGAATTGTCGATCCAGTAAATAACCATGGAGATATGGAAGTCGGAGCAGGGTTGTAATTTCAGATCAACTAACAGGTTGGATCAGTAGGAGTGGGAAGAGCAGCTAGCCATCTTCTCGAGTCTTCGTTCAATTCACGCTTCAAGGGTAACATATCGTTTTCCCTAATTAATATACATGTATTAATTAATTTATGTTAATTGAGATTAATGTATGTTAATTGATTGCTGAATCACATGAATCTATATGTTTGATTATGTGTTTATGTGAATCGTTCGTTGAGCATGTTTATTATTTGTTTAATTTCGCGAGCATGCTATGATGATTTAATTTGTGTTATTTAAATTAATTATATATATATGCGAGCATGTTTGTCGGTGATTGGAAGCGAAAAGGTACGCAATTAATTGTAATTTATTGTGCACGTGCTTGTTTATATAAATAAAATAAAATTATTATTTTCCGCTGCGTACACGTGCTCGATCCCCCAACAAATACCCTAGTGCAAATTCTCATAAAATGATAATAAACTATTTTATTAATTCAATAATAAAATTATGTAGCTAAAAGCGAGACTTTTAGTCTACTATCCTAACAAAAACCTACCCCCTAAATTCCTCGTACGAAGCACCGAATTGAGGTGAAATTCCGCAACAATAAGATTGCCCAACCATAATTTCGCAAATTTCAAACATTTGTGGAGCTAGAACATCACAATGAGCAAAAATATTTAATTTTGGTAAGTTTCTTCGAAGTTGATATCTTTGAACTTTGTTATCACTACAAGAAAATCTAGTTTTAGCGACCAAATTCCTAGTGACGATACCAAAATGGTCGCTGAATGTATACATTTAACGACCAAAAATAATTTGGTAACAAAAGTTGAGGTGCTTAAATTTTATTGCGACCAACCAATCGTTGGTGGCTGTAAATGGTCACTATAACTCGATAGACCTTTAACCACCAAAATTGGAGCTTTTAGAGACAAGTTTATGTGGTTACTGTAAATAAATAATAACAGTGACCAATTTAACCAAAAATATTCAATGGTTACTAAAAGTCTTTTTAGGTGATCATTAGCAACCAAGTAAATTGTGGCTAATCATATATTAATAGCAACCACCTTTTATATAGATGATATAAAAATTATAATTTAATTCATCTATATTTAATTAAATTTATTAACAATTATGTTTCAGTCAAATTTTGTAATTTTACAAAAAAAACCATTTGCTTTGTAATTCTTTTATATTAGTTTCGTATTTATGATTTCTATCATTTAAATATTTTCAACCAACAAGAATAATGAAATCAATATTTAATCATTCAAAATGAATTACATAGTATTTCAAATGTAATCCAATTAAAAAAATTAGATATAGATGCGATATAAAAAAATTGATTATAAATTTGTATTTTGGAATTTAATTTAATAATACTAATTAGTTTTTTCAAACTAGAATGTTACATATTTATTTACTTTATTAAAACATGCTTAATATAATTATAAAAGTTAAAATAAATAAAATATTGATTATTATAATTATAAATCAAGATAATGAATGAAGGGGTAAAATTAAAGGTCAAAAGATCCGAAACATTCCACCATCTCTACAGCCCTATGCCAGTTTTTATTTTTTCTTCTTCTTTTTCTTCTATTACATCAATGGACCTCTTTCATATGCAACCGTTGCAGTACCATCGTCCACCATCGAACTACGCAGTCAACCAATAATGAAGGGAAAAGGAACACCCAGGCCCAACACCCAAAAGGTACTGCAATCGATTCGTATCTGGTGAGTATTCATTGTACATTTTATCTCAGTCGAATTTTCTATAGGGTTTTCAATTGAAAGATGCTAGGATCCCTATATCCACGTTGTTTTCTAATTGAAAATCCTTGTGCAGTTCACTATCAGAACTATTCCCGCTATTCGTCTCACCCTCGTCCCATCGATTAAAATCAGTATTATTCGTAGATAACTTCTCCTCGTGTTGCTTCTTTGTCGGCCCCTTTGTAGCCCACTAAAGCGTATTTTTTTCGTGATTTAGCAGGTTCTTCATGATTCCCAATCTTCAAATCCGAAATTCTAATATTAGGGATTGTATACAATTTGTGGGTTATGTGACTAATGCAATAAATGGATTTTTTCTCTGCTGACACTGTGTTTCTTACTGTTGATTTTTTAAACATTACTAGTTTTATTTGTTAAGTATTTTGGGGAAATTTCTATGATCTTGTTATATTTGTTCATTCGTTCTTCGTACAACTTATTTTGGGGACCATGTAATTAGGACGCTTTTGGCATTCTCAAATGTCTCGAATCCTGGGTTTTAATTTAGAATCTTATATAGTGGATAGTATCTCTAAGTATCTATTACATCTTGTATGTTAATTGAGATGAATTCTACAGAATATTGCTTGTTTCTTGTTCAAGCTAATGTTAACCAAATAATAATGATTTTTTTCCTGCTTGTAGATGAATATTTTGTTTAGCTCCCGACATGACATATTAAGTTTTTAGTCTTAATTTGCTATGTATTAGCATGGTTCTTGAAGGTTTTATCATTTTTAAATTAAAAAAATATGTAATTTGTGAAAGCAAAATGTACTCTCGTTATTAACTTGAAATAAAAATTATTTGGCTACTTGTCTAGATAAAGAAGTCATTGAGGTTCTGATACACGAAGAAAGTGGTTCAAAGGGAGAGTGATTAAAGATTTAGTGAAGTCACCACAAGTTGCCATGAGCAGAGTGCATTCTTTCTTTTGGCAAAGAATACAAGTGGATCTATGAATATATTTCCCGGGAAACGAATGTGAGCCCAGGTGAATACTTTTACTTATTTTGATCTTGCCAAGACATATTACTTGATTTATTTTTGTATCAGCAGAGAAAACCTATTTCTGTTGGATGTGAAAATGATTTTTCTAGCATATTATGCTTCTTTGAGACAATCAAAACTCTAGGTTATAATGGGCTTCTCGCCAAATATTTAGAGTCTTATACGTTGGCATATGATGCATATATACCCGTAACATCTTGAATGTAGTTGGAAATAAAGTTTTGCAAATTTTTGCTTGTTCATTGTATTATACTTATTTTTTTCCTAATTGTGGAGGAACATTCTTGTTTAACTTGACATGAAATATTAATCTATGTAACTATAGATTAAGTAGCCTTAATCTGCCATGTCTAAGTATGGTACGTGAAGGTTTTGTATTTCTCAAATGAAAGTAAAATTTAGCTTGTTCAAAGAAAATTATATTTTTGTTAGTAAATTAGAAGTGTCAATTTTGCTACTTATCTAGATAAAGAAGCTATACTATTGCGCCACTTCACACCATTGGATGATAAAAGGGTTTGATATATTAAGAAAGCAGTCCAAAAAGGAGATAGGTTAATCAATGATTTAGCTAATACATTACATGTTGCCATGTGCAAAGTGCATTAATGTCTTTTTGCCAAAATAGTACAAGTTGAACTAAATAATATGTGATTAAGGAAATGATTGTCAGCTTAGGTGATTACTAGAAATATTTTTAGAAATTTACATATTTTGATGTTGCCAATACATATCACTTAAAGTTTATTTTGTATCTATTAAGAGCTATGAGCTGATATACGTATCTGAATGTTGTTGATCTTTTAACTGTGATTGGATAAATAGGGGCAATGGTTATTCTGGTAAATAAAATTTCTCTCTTATGTTTATTTCAGGATATCATGGCCACTACTGGAATTCATTGGAATGTTGTATTGTTTGACAAACCTTACGGTCATGAAGTATATACTCTCAACGGACAACAAAAAAAGGTTAATTGATGTTGCACATTTTCAGTGTGTTTTTTTGTGATACATTCATTGAACTTGTCCTCCTGGTTACTAGTAACCTTATGGGTTTTTTTTTTCTTTTGCATCAAATTTCAGTTATTCATAAAGAGGCAGGCAAAGTTTATGACCGAGTTCCGGATGTCTATTGCAGATCTCATCATTGTAGTTGTTAGTTTAACTTAGTTTGCAACTATTGTTTGAATGATATTGTACATAAATTCACCATGTATTTAATTTACTGTGCAACAATTAATTGTACTGGCTACTAGTATGTACAATTTAACAATCAATTATTATATATTTGTTTTTTATTATTCTTAAAAAATAGTTGGCAATATATTTGTAGTCATTTTTCTACAGGCATATCTGGTTAGAATTGGCCAGTAAATGTAACAATTGCTGAAACTATGTAAAACCTATTGCGATTAATGACGTGGTCACTATATGTATATCTCTTAACAACCAAATAAATATGGTCAGTGTATGTATATTATCTAGCAACCAAAAGATACGGTTACTAAATGTATACTATATAGCAACCAAAAAATGTGGCCGCCAAATTTATATTATATAGCAACCATAAAATATGGTCACTACATGTATATTCATTTAGTAACCAAAAATATATGGTCACTATTTGTGTTGCGATAGCAACCATATTAATATTAATGCGACCATGAATTTTTATATTAGCGAGTCAAAAACTGGTCGCTAATGATAATATCATTAATGACCATTATTAGTTGGTCGTTAAATCTCATTTTTTAGCATCCAATTTATTTGCTCGTCACTGAGCACCTTTAGTAGCCACCCTGTTGTGACCACATGTGACCAAGCTCAATTTGGTCACTATAAGTTTTAGCGACCATTTTCTAACTTTCAACGACCAAAAAATATGGTCTCTAAAGCCAAAATTTCTTGTAGTGTATGGGGATCTGGGAGGTGGTAGTTTCGATCTCAATCAAATTGTATGTTGTAGTGTAGAATATAAGTATAATTTGAGGGTTAGGGTTTCTGCATTCGGTTCAATGAAATATGGGGAATGGGAAATTGGGGATTTTAATGACAAATTTGGAATTTTAAAATTGAAATAGAGGGAGAAAACCACATGTCACTCCATGTCATTCTTCAGCCACATCATCTCAGTGTGGCAGCCATATCAGCATTTAACGGCCAGATCGACATTACGTACGCCACACGTGATAGTTCTGTCCAAGTTAACTGACAGAGTTGACAGCAGAACATAAATTATTAAAAAGTGGTAAGTTTGAGGACGTATTTCGTAGATGAAAAAATTTGAGGACAAAATCGTTTTAGTGGTAAACTTTAGGCACATAAATTGTAATTTTTCCTCATAACTAATAATAGTTATACCAATTTATATTAAGGAAATTACTAAACATCCATCAACTGTAAAAATTAAACATCTAATGATCTTTTTTCTTAATAATAATAACAAAGATAATAATAAAAGTTTTTTAAAAAAGAAAAAAATCAACAATGATGACTGTCAAAAGTGGACCAAAATTTCAGAATTAGTTAATTTGTGAAATTGAGTCAAAATTAGCCTTTAGATCATAAAAGTTGGGTTTCGGGGAGTGAGAGGGTAATTTTGGTTTATCTCAAAGTTTTCATGAGTAGCAAATAAGTGTATGTAGGAGTGTTCATGCTGTAAAACCGTACCGTACTGGAATATTGGTAAACCAAAATTTCAGTACTTCAAAATTTTGCATCATTTACCAAACCGAGCTATTCAATTAGATCGGTTCGGTACAGTTTTTTACCGAAATATTCGTTATGGTACAATTGGGTATCGGTAAAACCGATATATATTTTCTTATTTGACAAAAGGGAAAAAAAAAAAAATTTAAAAGAAATAATGCTTGAATTTGGCATTCAAATTTCAATAATCGACCCTAAAAAAAATTATCAATAGAGGTTAAATATTTCGGTTTCGATTGGTATACCACACATCAATACCGTATATACCATATCAAATACCGGGATTTAAAAAAAAATTACCGAACACAAACCGAATTTTCGGTTCAGTACGGTCCGGTCAGTTTACCAACCGAGTAAATGCCCCTAAGTGTATGTATAGATATATTTGCAAGACAAAATAGATAGGATGAGTGGTCTATTTTTTTGCAATTTGTCCTTTAATTTGCAACGTTCTGCACATTGTTTGTTAGTAATTAAGTAGCATAGTTGGGGCTGAATTTAGGGTCTAGTCTCTGATTTGGGAATGAAAAATCAGAATTAATCAGGTTCTAATTCATTAATTAATTTTGTTATCGGAAAAAATAAAAATAAAATAAAAAATATAAAATTTAAAATAAAACGTACTCCAGAAGAGGTTTATACTCATTAGAAGTACTACTATATAAATAAATTACTAGTTATTATATTACAATACAAAGATTGAGGATTCCCAACGTGATTAATAAATCCGCACTATTTAAATACCCACACCTAGTAACCTAATTAACTCAAAATTATTTATTTATTTATTTATTATTGTCTTTTTCTTTTCATCTATCCATGGCGACAGAAGCAGAAGCCCTGGATTCGTGCAAGAAGATGAACGAAGAGGATTCGTGTAAGAAGACGAATGAAGAGGATTCGTGCAAGAAAATGAACGAAGAGGATTCGTGCAAGAAGATGAACGAAGAGGATTCGTGGTGCAAGAAGATGAACGAAGAGGATTCGTGCAATAAGAAGAACGAAGAAGATTTTCCCTGTTCCGGAAAGAAGAGAAAGCTACAAGGCTGCGATATTCGGGTCGTTTCCAGCCCCGATCAAAGAGAAGGTGTTCGATGTGATGATGATGATGATGAGTCTGCAATCAAGAAAACGAGAAACGACGATTCCAATAATAATAATAATAATAATAATGAGATGATGATTATTGTACATGTGAGCAATAATCAGACGCAACGAAAATCTTATGGGAGATTGAAAAGGACGGCGCGTTGCAGAGTGGTACCGGCACACAAGATAAGAATCATCAGAGGCACGAGTTACGATGAATCGGATGATGAATTGTAATAGGCGAATTTATTAATTTTAGATATATAGTACTGCGTACGGGGAAAATTTGTTATGTTAGATAATTTTCTCTACTTTTTGTTCTTGTGATCATAGTTCGATCGATCACCTACAGATGTTATCTTATATCTTCTCCCTTTACTATTTCTTTTTTTTTGGAAATAAGATATTGTCCATTATTTTTCACATAATCTCATTATGTTTCTCCGTGAAAAAAAACAAAAGACAAGAACAATAAATCAATAATGATAATTATAATTTTACAGCAACACATCTCTTTTCCGAAATTTCTTCGGTTGTCAATGGAAATATTGTTGTTTATGGTGTTGTTCAAAGGTATTAGATGAATGGCTGGATTTGGGCAAAAATATTTGGCATGGTTATTTTATCACATGGGGCCTCCGACTCGTATTCGTGCACACCATCTCAACCGCTTAAATCCGTCCGACGGTTTACCTTGGTGAATATTCATCTGCGGCCGAAGGAATCTCGTGGGAAATACGAAAATAGCCGGAATTTGATTCCTGGTTTTTTGTTCTGGTAGTTTTGTTCATTCCCAGAGAAGAAGGGGGTGGGTGGGGCGGCGGGAAACAGGGAATATGGTTAGGATTTTCATTAAGTTTGAACAATTGTTATTTAATCCCTTGACTTTCTGCATTTTTTTAGAAATTCAATTTAATCCCTTAAATTAAAAAGTTATTTTGTTTAAGGGTTGGAGATTTTTTTTATTGTGAAAAAACTCGAGGCTATTTTTGTCTATTCACGGCGTTATTAACTTTCGTGAATAGACAAAAATAACCTTGAGTTTTATTAAATAGCACAAAAACTAGCGAAAACACCCCCATGATTTTTTTTAAATAGCACACTCGAGTTTTCAACTATCGCTGCCGTGAATAGCCTGAAATTCCCCGACTGTGGCCATTTTCAATTATCGCCGCCGCTTCTCTTGTTCAATTTAATTTCGCTGGATGTGTCGGCAGTCGCGCTGCTGCTTTCACCACCGGCGCCGCCTCTAACGCTAGGATGGACGGGCAACTATGATGCACGGAAACTTCAACCAATACGCGTTTCCATGTTTCAGAATATTTGGGAATATTAATTAATAATTTAGAAGAATATTTGGTTCACATATATCCTTTAAAGTAGCTTAAATTTTTAAAATTTTGGCTTATGCATATCACTATATATCGTGGTAGATCAACAAATTTTCAATTTAAATTATCCAATTTGTTTTTGAAAATTTTGGATGATTTCATTGTCCTTACTATTTTATATTTTAGGGTTTAAAATATTATTACCCATTAGAGGTAATTCTCGTCTTTATATAAATTGAGCCCGATTTCATCGGCATAATGTTCTCGTCTCTAATGTTCTTGACCATGGTGATGGGATTTGCCGGAAAACCTCGCATAGACACCGGAGATTGAGTGAAGTGAGGAAGAAACTAATTAATAATGTTTCACTTTGTTTAGGCGATCGATGCTGGTTCAGAATTTATAAAATTCTATTAGGGAAATTATAGTTTTATCCCTCAAGTTTGCACCGATTTCATATTTGTCCTCCATGTTCACAAAAAAACACATTTGGTCCCTCATGTTCCAATAATTTAACATCTTTGGTCATTTTCGTCAATTTACCGTTAGTCCGTTAGTTGAGGCAATGATGGGCACACGCTTGATTCCGTTAGTTTTAACGGAAAATTGACGGAAATGACTAAAATTGTTGAATTTATGAAACATAAGGGATGAAAACTGTATTAAAGGAAAATTAAGGGACCAAATGAATTTATGACGGAAAATTAAGGGAAATGACTATAATTGTTGAATTTAAGGGACCAAATGTATTTTTTGTGAACATGAGAATCAAATGTGAAATCAGTGCAAACTTAAGGGATGAAAACTGTATATTTTTCCCATTATATTTATTATGCAATTTTTGAATGGATGCTATTGTCGATAATATCCATTCAACGCGGATTACAAAACCTTAGTTTTGCTAAGGTACCATATCTCTTCTCTCAACTTTTATTTTCCTATCGATACCAGTGTGGCGTGGAGGCCACGTGTGGTATTACTTGGCCGTGTGACGCTATATTTGAACTTTGTATGCTTTAAATTCGGAACATATTTGAACTCTGTATTGCTTGGCCCCGTGTCGCAATATTTGAACTTGCCTTTGTGATTATGTGCTATACTTGCCGTGAAAAATGAATGCTTATGATGAAGGTTGAAAAGTCAACTCCTACAAATAATATTAATGATCGGGGTTTTTTGCGAGAACTACCCTTGTGTAATTTCTAATTGCCAGAAAAACCATCGTGTTAAAAAAATTAGCAAAGACCACTCGTATAAAAGTTAGTTAAAGCTGAAAAACCCATTAACAGCTTCTCGTGATGCCCAATCGCGGATTGTGTGGATGGAGTAAGTTTTTGGACACGAAAAGTCAAGCATGCCCATAGTCTTCAAAATTTTGAAAATTATAGTTTCAACCCAGAATTTTATAAGCCCCAAATTAAAATTTTCAGAATTTTCAATTCAGTGTTTTTCATTTTCGAAAAAGCCCTCTTCTTCAATCTGCTCCACATCGTCACTGTATGTTGTCATCTTCATAATTAAACAATGCATAAATCACCAAAAATGGAAGAACAAAGAGAAAATAACGTCTTCCCTAAAATTCGTCTTATTCCCCATTGAATCACTACCACCACCACCACCGCCTCCACCCCACCCCTTTCCTTCCACCACCTGCCTCCTCCACTATCCTTGCTGTTGATACCCTCCGTTACAGAGGCTAATTCCGCTTTTCCTCTACAGCCAAGTTCTTGAACACCCGTTAAAAGGGAAATTAGCCTCTGAAACGGAGGGTGTCAGCAGCAAGGATAGCTGAGGAGGTAGGTGGATGAAGGAAACGAGTGGGGCGGAGGCGTTGGTGATGGTGATTCAATGGGGAAGAAGAATAATATTGGGGAAGACGTTCTTTTCTCCATGTTCCCTGTTCTGCAATCCCATTTTTTTATCAGTTCAAACCCACATAAATGAGTTTATTAGTTCAAGCCCGTAAATTAATATAATTTTACGACATCAAGACCAAACATGACGAGTATACCGTTATCAATAATTAATACCCAAATACAAACAAACTCTATTTTTAGTTTGTTCAAGACCAAAAAAAAAAGTTAAAAAAAAAACAAAAAAAAAAAAAGAAAAACCTCACAACTGCCGCCACTAGACTGCCGAGACATCAACTAGCGAGACTTCCACCGCGCCGGCGACGACCTGCGACCCAACCATCGCACCACCTCCACCACACCATCACCACCACCCCACCACCACCAACAAGTCATTTTTACTAAACTTTTGTTTGTCAATTCAAAAACATTAATCAAGAACCGATTCTTGATAAATATGCGTGGATGAACATTATTTATGCTTACTTCTTGTTGGGTTGCAATGCTTTAGCCGGTTTTGGAAAAAAAAAATTCAGATTGAAATTGATTTTTTTTATGTTTTCGTTGGTTTCCCACATCGGTTTATCCAGACCGATTTAGTACACGAAAATCGGCGTTACAATGCCGATTTTTGTTAACCAAATCGGCGACACAACGTCGACTTTACAAGTCAAAATCGGCGTTGTAACGCCAATTTATTTATTTATTTATTTTTTTTAATATGATTTATGTTTCTTATTTGGTTTTGAATTTCATTAAGGGTAAATTAGTATTTTTATGTTGGACGTCTTGAACTAATAAAAAAATGGGCTTGCATATATCCGCCGCCATAAAATATTTATAACCATAATTGCGGATTTTATATTCTGAAAAGCAAAGTTAGTTACAAAATGCTACATGCAACATATGAATTTTCCCTTTCGTGCAACTTTGGACAACATGGTGAACCTCAAACGAATTAATCAAAGAAGCTCTGATACCAATTGTTGGGATGTGAATCCCAGGATTCAATGAAAATTCACAAGAGGTTCTAGATTAGCCGGTTTTAATTTTATTAACATGCTTTGATTAGATTCATTTAAAGCGGAATAAATCTAATCTACCAACTTACATTTTTTGCGAGCAGATTCATTTCTATCTTCGGCGCACGAACGAGGATCCACACCAAGCCTGCAATCCTCGAAAAACTGCTGTCCAGAAATTTACAGCCCTCTTCCTTCACTAATATCTCCGAGATGGTTGATCTGATTAAGAAACCCTTCAGACATATTATAGTTCTATGGTTTAGGAAGCTACAGTGTAATTTCCAAGCCAATCGGACAAACGGTTGATTTATGGTGAATTTCTTCGTAGGACTGCTCAGAAATTTTGGGAATAATAGTTTGCTCTAAAAACTTATAGTCTTCTATTGTATATCCCGTATTAATAATTCTTCTACAAGGGTGGAGTTGTACGAGAAATTAGAGAGAAAAGAAGAAGAAAAAAATATTTTCTTCTGTACGAGAAATAGGCGTGTAACAAAAACTTATTTCTCATCAACCTAATCTCTATTATATATAGCACAAGGAATTAGAGTCATACTTAGAGAGGATTACATGGAAACAAATCCCACTCATTCTATAACTCTATATAGTCGAAAATTACAGACCAATGGGGACTTAATTTTCAGATATATTAATTCCGATATATAATATTGGTTGAACTTAATTTTTTCGATTAATTAGAAAATCCATTGGGCTACAATATGGACTATAGGAGAAAATATAAATCACGCAAGTAATAACTAATTAAATCCAAACTCTTAAAAGAATTCATTTAATTAATCATTAAATAATTATTTATTTTCCACTACCAAATAATTATTGAACTCCCATTTATATTCTCAAATATTACATTCAAACTCCGGTCGATCATTGCTCAGATTCTCTCAACATTAAGATATCTTATAACCACCAAATAATTTATTCACTGCTAAATAAATTAAATGGTTTCTTTTCATGAGTCTTACCCGCTTAACTTATTTGAGTATGCCGGATACGAAATCCACCCGGCCAGGACTTGGCATAAACAAATCTTATAAGCTACTCAAGGGTTATTATCAATCTCATATTTCAGAGATGTGGATTCCTTTCGATAATTAATTTCCACCTATTAATTCTTAATATCTCTACCCAACGCACCGGGGGCCATTTGACTCACTATAGGAATCTCTCCTATTGTGACATCAAAGTAGAGATCATCAATTAAATATGTACGTTAATTATCTAGGGATTAAGAAAGTAAGTAATTTACTATCAACTTGAAATAATACAGTTTCATTTATGAACAGGGATGAAACAATTATTTCACTTTGTCCGGTTCAACACATGCCGGGTGTGCTTGCACAATAAGTCAAAACAATAACTACAAAAGTTATTCTCTATTTACTGTGATCAAGACCAATCACTTAAATATTGTGCTACAATCTTTTACCAATGGTTAGTCCATTTCCATCTAGATTGTGAACGTTTATCTTTATATTCTAAACGAACTTTCGAAATGATCTTCTTGTGCGCCTTAGCACACCATCTCGAATACTATTAGAATATTAGACTTATGCTTTTAATTAATTAACAAACAATCAATTAAATGCATTGAATACCCTAGTGCATATTCTCCTAAAATGATAATATACAATTTTATTAATTCAATTATAAAATTATGTAGCTAAAAACGATACTTTTAGTCTACTATCCTAATACATAATCCCCTTGTGATTTTGGCATTTTGCACATGACCCCCTTATGGTATGAAATTAATTACCCATAAAGTTTAGGAAAATTGCAACCATACCAGCTGTTCGTGGATACTGTATCAAGTCAAAATTTCTTGCTTTAATTTGAAAATAATTATTCTATAAAATGAAAAGCTTAATGTATTTTTTTGTGAAATGATAAATATAATATATTATTGTGTTTTTTTTTAATTTTACAACACAAAAGGTATATAGTATTATGTTATTGTAATATTGACAATTTATTCAATTTTAGAAACTCATTTGAAAATCTCATATACTACAAATCAAATATAAAAGAATTAAATTCGATATAAATTATGAGCTATCAATTTCTTTGTTCAATTATAATTCAGTAAAATAATTCTACATATTTCAAAGCTTTAATATTATTATTAGTTATGATTATTACTCAGTATTTTTTCTATATAATATATTATATTATACCTGTTATCGAATTTTAATTTTTTCAGAAACAAAAAAAATAATCTTTTCCAGTTTTCTATAGGGGTAATTTAGTCTTTTTTAGTTTTCTATTTAAGGGGGTTATGTGCCAAATTTCATACCATAAGTAAGTCAGGTACAAAATGTCAAAACCACAAGGGGGTTTATGTGACTAATTTCATACCATAAAAGGGTCATGTGCAAAATATCACAACCACAAGGAGGTTATGTGCCTAATTTCATATAATAAGAGGGTCATGTGCAAAATGTCCAAACCACAAGGGAGTTAAGTGTTATTTACCTTATAAATTTTATCAATTCCATCCATTATAATCTAACTTTCTCAATATTACACATTTACCGGAATTTAAACAAATATATCACATTAACCCCCATTTCAATAGTTTTTTAAATTTTTTTTCTGAATTTTTTTTTCCGGCCAGATTCCGATGTTGACCGGGCGGTTCTCTGGTGTTGGCTTTTATTTCTGAAAACATTTTTTTATTGTTTTTGATTTTTTTTTTCCGGCCGTCAACCGCCGGTCTCTGGCATTGACCTTTTCTTTTTATTTTATTCAAAAAAATTATCTTAATTAATATTACTGTCTTGGCTGCTAAATTACTGTCTCAGACAGTAATATTACTGTTTGGGATAGTAATATTATGAATATTACTTTCCCGAACAGTAATGTCACTAATATTACTGTCCCAAACAGTATTATTGCATGAGACAGTAATACTACGGTCGAAGACAGCAAAATTACAGGTCATGACGATAAAATTAATTAATACAGTAAAATTACTGTCTCAGACAGTAATATTACTGTCTCATACAGTTAAATTACTGTTTTAGACAGTTAAATTATTGTTGGAGACAGTAAATTAGCAGCCAAGACAGTAATATTAACTAAAATATTTTTGTAAGAAAAAACAAAATTTAAAAAAAAAAGTCATTAACAGTTAAATTACTGTTGGAGACAGTATTTTAACAGCTAAAACAATAATATTAATTAAAATAAGTTTTTAAGAAAAAGCAAAATAAAAAGTCAACGCTGGAGACCGACAATCAACGGCAGTGTTCGGTGGTGACGGGTCAAAGTTGGAAATTGTTTTTCAATTAGGGTCAAAATTGGTTAATTGGTAAAAATATTTCTTTAAAATAGTTTCTTTAAATACTTTGTTTACCATGTATTTGGTGGAAAACCTAACTTTTGTCATCTTCATGATAAACTATTTAAAATTAGAGTTATGTATTTGTCGATATAATATTTTTTTTTAATTGAATACCCATTGAAATAAAATAATCTTATATATAAAAGAAAGAAACGCTAGGTAACCCTAGAAAATTCTAATGGTATTTCTGTAAATATTTATTTTTAATATTTTTTCTTCTAATTTCTAACTATAAATTTTAGTAATTATCAAAATTGAAACTAAACCGTGAATAATTTTAATCTATATATTTGGATTATAAATCTCAATATGTAAACTTTAAATAAACTAATGTTATATAAAATATGAATAAGTACTACATTATTAAATTTTAGCATGTTAGTGTACTATATTTTCTTATTTTGCATTAAATTGATAATTTCTTTTTACTTTTGAAATAATATCCCGTGCATAGCACGGGGAAAAAATTGCTAGTTGTTACTAATACAAAAAAAAAAATTACTTACTGCTGTGAGTTATTTTCTGTTAATACCTAAAACAAATCGGCGATGCTACTCCGGAACCCCTATTTTTTAGTCGACCTTTATCTTCAATTCTGGTCTCGCGAGTGGAGGAATTCATTGAGATATCTTTAAAGAAGATTTTACTTATAATCAAATATTTTGGTCATTAATTATACATATAATTTATTCTCAATCATGATATAAAATTTTAATTTAAAAATAAAACTTTCATGTGAATATCTAACTTGGCAAATTCTTTAATTTTACTACACAAATATAGTATTTAAAATAAAATTTGAATTTTAAAATGATAATAAATATTAATAAATTTACTATAGGTTGGAAGAGTAAATAAAAATTTAAAGTCTTCTTTTTCCAAATAATATTTACCGTCTGTTATTTGGAAATAATTTCAGTTTTTTTTTGTTACTCCGGTTTTGCGTAGTATTTTTTTTAATAGTAATTATGTGCTTAAATTAAAAAATAAACAACCTAAAATGATAAATGTCAAATTTGGACACTTGTCACAAATTTAGTGGGATCCGATTTTTGTAGAAAAATGGAGAGTCCGTTTTGAATATTAACTCGAGAACATTCGTATCAGTTTTTTCGTCTAAAAATATTTTTATAAATATTAAAATTTATACTGAACATTTTGCAAAATCAGGAACTTGCAATTGGTAGTTTAGAACCGATTTGTTAAGTATATTTTCAAACACTCCCGAGCAATTATTATAGAAAAATGACTCACAAATCAACAAAAGAAAGACGTGCATCGCAAGGGTAAAATTACTAGTTTTTAAAAAAAAAGGTTATAGGGTATCGATATTTATGGTAATTTATTTCCATGTGGATTTTTTTTTAAATAAATCCATATAACTACATAAATTAAAATAAATTTCACCGTATTTAGATTATCGGAATCTAGAACTGACGGGTTTTTAAGACGTATATTGTGTTGTTCAATAAGTAGATTTCATTAGTTACCTACCTTTGTAGTAATCTTAGAGGCATCAATAACGAAACATGCAAGAACACGTGTCCACTTTATTTTGGCTAATTTCGAAAGCGAGAGAAGAAGCTATATTTCAAACGTACGGAATTTGCTTATAATTGGTACGAATCTGGAACGTGGCGGCCAAGGAAGGAATCTAGTACATAAAGAACAACATAAATAACCGAATGATCAAAATCTCCAACTTCAACAAAACCCTAATTGGTATAAACTCAACAATCGACGGTGCATCACGATTAAATAATGGGAAATTGGCATTGGAGGAATTATTCGTGATTACAACGGCAAATTTGTGGTTGCTTATACTAACTAAAAATATTGGAATTGCATCTAATAATAGCTTGAATTACGAGCGCTCTACACGATGGAATCAACTTAGCTAAAGAAATTGAAATAGATTGATTCCTTATTGAAACTGAGTCTCTTGTTTTGTTATTGATCATGCAGAACGGAAACGTGAAAAATAATTAATTTCTATAAATTAATCCTATAGACAAAAGAACTATTAATTTCTTTCCACGACAAATGCAATAATAATGCATCGGGAATTCCTCACTCTCCGGAGATGTTGACTAATTTCGACGCAATCACGGTCCAATTCGGTTACACAAAAATCAATGCAGCTGTTGATACTACTCTAGCAAAAATGGGATCTTTTTTTGCGTCCGCAGAAGAATGCCGTGCATATGTTTTTTTATAACACTCCGAGTTTTTTGAACACAATATTTTGGAATGTATATCTCTCTAAAACTTATCTTCGTAAATGCCGTACCAAAACTATTGTTTCGTAGTAGTAATTTAATGTTCGTTTTATGTTTTTTTTTAAATAAAAAAAATAAAAAATAAAAAAAAAATTGGACACGGTCTAGAATTATTTTTTGAAACAAAACTTAAAATTAATTACAAAGTTTCGGATAAAATTTGGATAAATAAAATTAATTTGGACAGCTAATTCCTACACTAGTTTCCACTTTCCTTGTATACAAGTGAGTTTTTATTCCATTTTTTGAATTAGGGTTTAAAAAAAAAAAAAGCTAGGAAAGATAAAAACGACCGTTACAGAGTTATTACAGGCTTACAGCTAGCTTTATATATACAGCATTAGGTCTTTACACGAACCTCAAGAAACCCTTCGATACTCTCAATAAAAACCTAACAGAGAGAAAAGAGAAGTCCACTAAAAAAAAAAAGCAAAAAGCAGCCGCCAATTATGTCGTCATCTCCGCCGCCGCACGCAGACCATTTCAGCCGCCGCCGCGCCGCCGATCCTTCTGCCTCAAACACCGTCCGCCCTCCCCATCCACCACCTCCCGCAGCCGGCTCATATGCGCGCGGCGGTGAAACCATGCAGCCCCGTTCAGCGCCGCTGCCGCCGGTGAACTTTACCCCCATCGTCAGTCGTCCTCCTAATCGTATTAATCCGAATAACCGCATGTCTAATGCCGCAGCATCGCTGCTCCGGTATCAAGATCAGTACTTGTACGATGACAGGTACTTTTTCGATGAAGAAGAGGTGGCCCTAATTTTAGAGTTATCGGACGACGACGATGACGACGACGTCGTAATTCTCGACGACAACAACTTCACCGGTGGTGGTGGTGGTGGTGGTGGTAGTAGTAATAATAATAACGGTGGGCTGTCGGAGCGAACTATTTCCCAGAATCTGAGGACAAGGTCTTCTTTGGAAGCTAATGTAGATAATTATGAGCAAGAAGTTTGTGTTATATGCCAGGATGATTTGTTCGGAGAACACGAGAATATTATCGCCACCCTTGATTGCGGCCATGTTTATCATGTGGAGTGCATCAAGAATTGGCTTCGGACGAAGAACGAGTGTCCGATTTGCAAAGCCAGGGCGCTGAATTTCAATTGAAGAAACATGGGTGTTTTTTTTTTTTTGGATTTTCGAGTCGTTTAATTTTTAATTGTAGTTTCTATTTTCTTGAGTTTTTTGTGTTGTGAGGTTTTGTATGAATTTGTTGTCTGAAAGTTTATTTAGAAAAGATTTATTATTGTTGTTGGGATTGAATTAATTTCGTGTCTAATTATTATGAATTGTTCATGTATTCATTTGGGCATGTGTATGCGTATTTTTCCATGACTTTATTATGCACGGTTGACGATATTAATTGTAGGTATAAATACTACTTAATTAGGTAATTATCTTCATGTTTACACCAATTATATTCTTAAAACTTCAAACTTTATTATGTGATATGCAAGGGCAGACTCGAGCGTCGGAGGGTTTTGTCGGGACCAAGCTACGACATCCTAATGCTTGTTTGTAGTGAATAACAAATTCAAATAATGATCCCCGCTTACATTTGAAGAGTATCACAATTATTTTTGGAAAATATTTGACGTAATATCCGTAATACAAAATTATTTCAAGAAAGAAAAAAAAAATGAATTCCAGATACAAATATAGGTATTGATATTGACACGTCGATCTGACCTGACCCCTGGTCGCGCGGGGATGGCAGTTTTTAGATTATCATTAGACGGCCCATTTATTCGAGCTTTTCGGATAAAGTCTCCGATCTTGTGGACCCATTGGTTAAAACTTGGATTATCGAGCTGATACGCGAGATATTTTGGCCTATTCCAAGAATGGTATGTTTTATGTTTGTTCTTGCTACCATGTCATTGTGAATGGGGTTCCAAGTTCGAGTGGTGATCGATAGTCGGGCTATGGTGGGGTTAATTGGCATCTTATTTGGAATCTTTAAGTCCAGTTGAAAATAAAGGTCTTTCTCAAGCTGGTACTTCATGTATGGGTATACTTTCCGACAAGAGCGGAGCTCAATTATCATTGAAGGAGATTGTTTAGAGACAGTGTTCTACATATCCATATCGATTGTGGCGGTCTGTGACGGTTTGTGGCGGCCTGTGGCGGATTGAGGCAGGTCAAACCAATATATGTCGGGTCAAACTTTGAGCGATAAATCGGAAAAAAAATATTGGTTTCTATTTTATTTTTTTGGATTAAAAAAACTAGGGTTTTTCCAACCAAAATTCTTTCAACCAAGTCGCCACCCTGTACGAAAAAGAAGAACCTGGCCAAAACTTACGAATTAACCCAATTTTTATAAAAGTTTTGAGTATTTGCATATTATATTTAGAAATATACTACACTAAATCTAAAACCAATTTATTTTCGATTTATCACCGTTGCGCCAATTTATCGTGTGGCTTAACTAGGAGGTTTTCCAGTGGTCGTGGTGTGGTTATGTGTAAGGTGTGGGAAGAGCGGAATAAAGTGGTGCACGAAGAGGAATGGATGAGTCCGGAACTGATTGTTGATTGGAGTCGAGATTATATTCACGCATTTAAACATGCATTAATTATGTCGGCGTTTGGAATGAAGATTCTAACACCAAAAGCAATGGAAGGTGCCTCCTCTAGGGTTGATAAAGATTAACTGTGATGTTGGCTTTCCATCGGGGAAGGATTTTTACACAATCGCAGGAGTGGCTTGGGATAGCGTATACGTGTTTGTATATTCGAAGCTTGAAAGGTCGTCCTCGGGTGGAAGATGGTGAAGCTTTTAATTTGATGCCCTTCATGCACTAAAAATGGCTCATTCACAAGGTTGGATCGAAGCTCAATTGTTATTGAAGGAGATTGTTTAGAGGCAGTGTTCTAAATATCGATTATGGCGGTCTGTAGTGGTTTGTGGCGGATTAGGCGGGTCAAACCAATATCGGGTCAAAATTTGAGCGATAAATCTGAAAATAATATTGGTTTCTATTTTTATTTTATTTTTGGATTAGAAAAAACTAGGGTTTTTCTTTTTTATTTTTTCCAACCCAATTTCTCTCAATCAAGTCACCACCCTGTAAGAAAAGAAGAATCTGGCCAAAACTTACGAACCCAATTTTTTTAAATATTTTGAATATATAGAAATAATATTTAGAAATATATTACACTAAACCTAAAAGGAAACAAAAGAATAATCCATAACCTGCAACTACAACCGAGCTCATAGATTACGGTCGAGTCTCAATAATTCGGTATCCAAAATGAGTCGTCGAACCCTAAAATACTAATCAAATAATATATAAGAATAAACGACCAAAAACCCCAAATAAAAGTCCGGAAAATTAATTTACCTTTGCCGAAAATTAATTTACCTTTGCGGAAAATTATACAGTGAATTTTCTAAATCACTTTTATCAGTTTCCATTGTATCCGCACGGAAACCCTAGTGTGCCATTGAGGGAATCAACCGTCGTCAACAATGGAACCCTAGTGCCACCCCTGACAAGGGGATTCTAAGGAGTGAAAATCGCCTCAACTTCCGCCACCGTGGAGGACATCGCATAGAAGAGAGAGAGAGAGAGAGAGAGAGAGAGAGAGAGAGAGAGAGAGAGAGAGAGAGAGAGAGAGAGAGAGAGAGAGAGAGAGAGGTTGGAATTAACTAAAACCCATTTTAATTTGTATCATATTTTGTCTAATTAACTTAAACCCTAGTAATGTTTTGTAACCCTACAATTTTGTATCATCAGCCACACTGTAGCCTCTCTTCTTTATTTATTTCATTTGAGAACACTATAGCTGACTTGCAGTAGATGATTTGGTACTTTTGGTTTTTATTTTGTTAGGTTTATAGTATATTCTTACAATTGAATGCATGAGATATTTATTGCAATTTAAAAAAAATGGATTATTTCTGAAGTAGGACATAAAAAAATATAGTTTAATGCAATTTTCGAAAATTTTGAAATTTTTCTGAGGCATACCGAAATTGGAATGATTTTTTGAATTCCGACTTTTTCGAAATGGAAATTCGAACCCATTTTTAACTAACGAAAATAATTGAAGAGTTTCCGAAAAAGTCATTTCCGGTCCGTTCCAACCAATTGTCACCCCTAGTTATTTTTTTACTTCTTCTAAAATAATTTGTTTTAAGCTATATATTAAATATTTAAAAGAACATTCCCATCAATTTTGTAGTCTAAATATACTTTTATAAATATCAATGTTATTAGGACCGGACCGGACCGGCCGGTCCGACCGCGACCCGCAACAAAAATGGGCCGATCTGATGCCTAAAACCGGAAAAGTCAAAAACCCGGGCCAAATCACAAAAATCCGGTTCGACCGTTGAAAACCGGCTAACCTGGAAACCGGTCAATGACCCGGGTTCTCATCGAGAACACTTCGTTGGTGGCTATTGGCCGCGGGATTCGGGTGAAATTCACCGGGGATGGCCGGATCTAGGTGGAGCAGGCGGTGGGTGGCCGGAATTTCACAGATCCAGCCGTTGGTGGCCGGAATTCGACGGGATTAAGAAGAAGAAGATGGAAAAGAAGAAAAATAATAAAAATAAAAGGAAGAGAGACAATACAAAAACTAGAGTATTTTATGAGCAAGAAAGAGATATAGTGGTGACGGCCGACGGGAGAGAAAATGTGGAGAGAATAGAGAGGAGAGAGAAGAGAGTGTAAAAAAATACAAAAGAAAAAAAGGCATTGGGATAATAGAAAGAATAGTTTATATATAAAAAATAAATAATAAAAGTAAAGAGAGTGTAAAAGATAAAATATATATACAAACTATAAATTTACAACATTAAAATTAATAAAATAATAAAAAAAATAAAAAAACCCGGTCCAACCCGGTTGAACCGGTCCAACCATGACCCGAAAGCCTATCCGATTTTATGTCCGGTCCGGTTCTGATAACATTGATAAATATTAAAAGTTCTATTGAGCATTGTTTTTGAAATATTGGTTTGGTCCAGTTCTATTAATTTATTATGACATTTAAAATACTTCATGAAATATAAAAATTAATATTTGTTTGCAAACTCGGGACCTTCCAAATTGGTCGTCTAGAGTCGATTGATATTTTCAAAAACTCCCGAGCAATTATATAAAATGACTCACAAATGATCACAATCATCAACTTGTATTTGAAAAAAAACCCACCAAAACTAAAACCAGTGATTTTTGACAAATCGTAATACTAAATTTATAATTTTGCTATATATACATCTTACTAACAAAAGAAAGGCGTGCATCGCGGGGTCAAGTTACTAGTTTTTTTTCTTTTTTAAAGTTAGTATCAATATAATAGTAATTTATTTTCATATGGATTTTTAAAAATTTAAATTCACATAAGTATACATAAAATAAATTTCACCGGGTTTAGATTATTGGAATCTAGAACTGACGGTTTTTAAGACGTATATTGTGTTGTTCAAATATTAGATTTCTTCAGTTACCTTTATAATCTTATTAAAAGCATCAATAACATCGCCAGAACACGTGGTGACTTTATTTTGGCGAATTCCGAAAGCGCCAAATGAAGCTATATTAGAAAAGAAACGAATAATTTGCTCAGAACGTAAGTGGAACTTGGCCAACAAGTAAGGAATCTGTAATAAAGAGCAACGTAAAAAACCGAATTATCCAATTCTCCAACTTCAATGGAACCCTAATTGGTATACAATCAACAATTGACGGTGCTTCACGATCAAACTAGGGCAAGCTGGCATTGGAAGAATCATCCGTGATTAAAACGTCAAATTTGTGGCTTCTTTTACTAAAAATATTTGAACTGCTTCTAATAATAGCCTAAAATATGGGCTTAATTTACACGACGGAATATAATCAACTTAATTAGCTAAAGACTTTGTAATAAAACGATTGCTTATTGAAACCGACTCCCCTGTTGACTAATTTGGACACAGTCACGATCTAGTCTCTGGCTAAAATGGGATCTTTGTTTGCGTCTGCAGAAGAACGCCATGTTTATTTTATAACACTCCGAGCGTTTTGACCAAAATTATATTTTGGAATGTAATATGTCTAAAACTTATCTCCGTAAATGCCGTAATCTATGTACGAAAACCGTTGTTTCGAAGTAGCAATCTAGTGTTTGTTTTTTTCTCATTTATGTTAATATATATATATATATATATATATATATATATAATTGGACATGGAGTATAATTGTTTTCGGAAACAAATTAAAACCTAAGTCATAATTACAAATTAAAGTTTCGGATAAAATTTGCATAGATATAGTGTTTGAAATATATAGAAGAATCTAGAAGTGGGGATCTCATTTTTGAAATTTGGACAGCTAATTTCAACACTTACCTTGTATAAACAAATAGGGTTTTTATTCTTTTTTTTTTTTTTTGTAGGAGAGATAAAATGACCGTTAGAGAGTGCTCTTACTACAACTTTATATAAACCTCAACAAAATCCTTCGATATTCTCCATAAAAAATTAAACCACACAGAACAAAAAAAAAAATAAATAAATAAAGAAAGAAAAAAAAGAAAAGAAAAAGCAAGCCGTCAATTATGTCTGGTGGTTCAGACAATCGGTGTCCACCCCATCTCCAACCCTTCGCCGCCGGCCCTTTTGATCCCTCAAACACCGTCCAGTCTACAAAAAAAGGAAATAAAAAAAGATATGAGAAATAAATTTTGGGAAAAGAAAAAAAAAGGGTAAATAACACCCACACCCTTGAGGTATGCTTAAATCACTTTAAGGTCCCTGTAGTATCGATAATTACACTCACCCCCTTGAAACGTAGTTATAAACTCTAATGAGATAATGCATTGGATACGTTATTACGATAGAGTTCTAACGGACTATTGGTTTGAGGAAGTGGTGGGGACAACAAAGAGTTATGGGTGATTTAAGAAATATAGGGGGAGCCATGTCACCCCATTACTCCCCATAATTCTATGTTATCTCCACCACTAGCTAAAAGTAATAGTCCATTAGAACCCTATCGGAATAACGTATCCAATGCATTATCCCGTTAGAGTTTCTAACTACGTTTCAGGGAGTGACTGTAATTATCGATACCATAGGGACCTTAAAATTATTTAAGCATACCTCAGAGGTGTGGGTGTAATTTACCCAAAAAAAAAAATTATACATGCATGCAAACTATAGTCAATGATGTTTAGTTACTTACTCTTAAGATCCGGCCTTTCACCGTAATGCAAATTACTCAACTGCGATATCGACTGTTGAGGCGAGCTCTCCAATTCTCTATCCGCATTATAAAACAACGAATTCGGCGAGGCATGAGGGGTGGCCCCCTCCATGTGTTGTATCTGTGTAGTTTTCTCCCTTGAATTTCTAGTCTTGTTCATCAAAAAAGCCGAAGTTGCAGCAATAAATATACCGATGCATAAGAATAGTATGTTAAGCAAAGCTCTTGAAGCGGTTGAGTATATCTTATTAGTGTTACGATCAATAGGGTATATAACGTATCTCGTCAAAATACCGATGAAAATAAGGTAAATTACAAAGGATGACGAGATTATAGCACCAAGCCATAAATAGCTATTGGGGCCTAAAATCGGAGATATTGGTGCATCTGACGGGTTGGGCTTGAGCCACACGGTTCGAACTGTGGTCGTGTCTTGTTCTTCCGTGGATGGGGTGTTTTTCTCTCTCGTTACGTATGCCTCGATTTTTAAATCCAAATTTGGGAACTCCGATGGAGCACCGCAGAGAGGGATGATTAAATCGAGTATGGTTAAGTCTTTTGAGTTCTTGAATTTTGGGTGTTTTGAATTTTATATTCTCCCTGGCGTAGATTAGCTCGCGGATTATCGATATTAACGGGGTTACGCCACTTCCTCCGCTCACCATTACCAAAAGCCCGTGCCTTATATATCCACAAAAAAAAAAAAAAGAGACAATGGTGATTAATTATATTAATCTTTTACAAGATTGATCATGTCATCTAAAAGAATAAGGCGACGAAAATAGCTTATGTATGTAGGGTTGTGCGTTGGTTGGTTTGGTTAAAAACCAGCCATAAAACCAACCCAACCCATCCAACCAACTTTGGTAAATATTGGAAACCGTTATCGACTCAATTTACATGGGTTGGGTGATGGTGAAAACCAATTTAATGGGTCGATTGGTGGTTTGGTTGATGGGTCATCCATCTAAATATTTTTTATTTTTTTTTAATATTTTATTATTTGTTACAATGCTACATCTTTTATAAATTAAATGCCACTAGTTCAATAATATTCAAATAAAAGATTCAAAACATTACGGGCATATATATTGCAATCAAACATAAATAGTCCAACAAATAATAATCGCCTAAATATTTAGACTATATGTCTTAAAATTAAAATAGTTCAAATTAGATAATTAAGTTTGATTTATTGCTTTTAGGATTTTGGTCAATATTAGACAATTTAATAAATGTGACATAAAATAGAAATTTGAAATTAAAAATATTAAATATTTTAATTAAAATTAATAAATAATAAATTAATGAATAAAGTTAGTTGGCCGATATTAACCGACTAACCAACTTTTTAGCATATTAGAAACCATTATCGACCCAATTATACATGGGTTGGTTGGTATTATCGACCCAACTTAAATGGGTCGGTTGATGGTTGATTAACCATCACAAATTGTGGGTCGAAAATGGATTGGTTGGTGGTTAAAACCGATCCATGCACAGCCCTATATGTATGTATGTCCAATTTCATGATTTACACCTCAATTTAGCCCAATTTTGACCACCACCGCCTCTGACTGCCGGTTTCCGGTGCTTACTTTTTTTTTTCTGAATTTTTTTCCATGCATGTCAACCGCCGGTCTCTGGCGTTGACTTTTAAAAAAATATATATTTCTCGTCAATATTATTGTATTGGTCTGTAATAATACTGTCTCGGACAGTAATATTGCAGTCAAAGACAATAATATTATTGTCAAAAGACACTAATATTACTGTCTCATACAGTAAAATTATTGTTAACACGGTAATATTAATGAATTAATTAATTTTATCGTTTTTTCCAGTAATATTGTTGTCTCCGACCGTAATATTATTGTCTCCATCCGTAATATTATTGTTTGGGACAGTAATATTACTGTTTTGGTATTCAATAGTACTCTCTCTTGGACAGTAATGTTGTAGATAAGACAGTAGGGAGACAAAAAAAAAAGTCAACGTTAGCTGACCGGCTGGAAAAAATATTTTAGAAAAAAAAAAGTTCAAAAAAAAAATTCAACGCCGGAATCTTGCCGGAAAAATCCACATAATTACATAAAATAAATTTCACCGGGTTTAGATTATTGGAATCTAGAATTGACGGTTTTTAAGACGTATATAATGTTGTTCAAAAGTTAGATTTGTTTAATTACCTTTATAGTCGTAAAAGCATGCAAGAACACGTGACGACTTTGTTTTGGCTAGTTCCGAAAGCGTCAAATGAAGCTATATTTGAAAATAAACGAATTTGCTCGGAACGTATCTAGAATTTAGCCAAGGAAGGAATTTGTAAAAAAGAGAAACCGAAAAAACCGAATAATCAAACTCTACAACTTCAATGGAACCCTAATTAGTATACATTCAACAATTGACCGTCCACCCACCACCACCACCACCACCACCACCACACCTCCTTCTGCCGCCGGGGACGTTCCTCAAACACCGGATGAGCGTCAAGAATTCATGAGGCGGCGTCTACACGCCCATATGATGGCGGTGGTTCTTATTCCCACCTTTCGTCCTGATTTTATCCCGAATTACCCGAGATTTGATCCGTTATCACACCGGCCTGAAGATGAGGATTACCAGGACAGTTTCTTTTTCGATGAAAACGACGAGAACCTACTTCGGTTTTTAGAGGAAGAAGAAGGTGGTGGTGGTGGTGATGGTACCATGACTTTCGACAACAACTTATTCAATTATGGTGGTGGTAGTAGTAATAATAATAACAATAACAGTGCTGAGCTGTCGGAGGGAACGATTGTCGCAGATCTGTCGGGGGGAAGGATTGTCGCTGAGCTGTTGGAGGAAAGTATTGTCAAGAATCTGAGAACTAGTGCTTTTTCCATGGAAATTAATGCCGTGGATTATGCGCAAGAAGTGTGCGTTGTATGTCTCGACGGTTTGCTTGGAGAAACCGAGAAAGTTAACGTAACCCTCGGATGTGGCCATGTTTTTCATGTCGAGTGCATCACCAATTGGCTTTTCAGGAAGAACGAGTGCCCCATCTGCAAATCTGAGGCCCTCGTTTTTGATTCAGAAATTAAACATGCTTATTTATTTATTGTTATGTTCTTGATTTTTTTTTTGCTTTTGTTGTGTGCAGATTTGTTTGGAAGTTCAGACAAAGCAAGATTTATTGTTGTTGTTAGTTTTGTTTAATTTGTCTTTGATGTTGATTAATGAATTTCGTGACTAGTATTTATTGTGAACTGTTTAATTCATGTATACGATGATTTTTATGTAAATTAGTGCATAATTTGAAGCATTTTATCAGACTTAAAATCCAGATTGAAAATTAGTAAAGTGCAAAAACAAGAATGCATCACGTACATGAATCCGCCGCCGCACGCAGACCATTTCAGCCGCCGTCGCGCCGCCGCCCCTTCTGCCTCAAACACCGTCCGCCCTCCCCATCCACCACCTCCCGCAGCCGCCCCTTATGCGAGCGGCGGTGAACTTTACCCCCATCGTCAGTCGTCCTCCTAATCGTATTAATCCGAATAACCGCATGTCCAATGCCGCAGCATCGCTGCTCCGGTATCAAGATCAGTACTTGTACGATGACAGGTACTTTTTCGACGAAGAAGAGGTGGCCCTAATTTTAGAGCTATCGGACGACGACGACGACGTCGACGTCGTAATTCTCGACGACAACAACAACTTCACCGCCGGTGGTGGTGGTAGTGGTGGTAATAGTAATATTAATATTAATAATAACGGTGGGCTGTCGGAGCGAACTATTTCCCAGAATCTGAGGACAAGGTCTTCTTTGGAAGTTAATGTAGATAGTTATGAGCAAGAAGTTTGTGTTATATGCCAGGATGATTTATTCGGAGAACACGAGAATATTATCGCCACACTTAATTGCGGCCATGTTTATCATGTGGAGTGCATCAAGAATTGGCTTCGGACGAAGAACGAGTGCCCGATTTGCAAAGCCAGGGCGCTGAATTTCAATTGAAGAAACATGGGTGTTTTTGTTTTTTTGTTTTTTTTTTTATTTTTTATTTTTTATTTCGAGTCGTTTAATTTTTAAATGTAGTTTCTATTTTCTTGAGTTTTTGTGTTTTGAGGTTTTGTATGAATTTGTTGTCTGAAAGTTCATTTAGAAAAGATTTATTATTGTTGTTGGGATTGAATTAATTTCGTGTCTAATTAATATGAATTGTTCATGTATTCATTTGGGCATGTGTATGCGTATTTTTCCATGACTTTATTATGCACGGTTGACAATATTAATTGTAGGTATAAATACTACTTAATTAGGTAATTATCTTCATGTTTACACCAATTACATTCTTAAAACTTCAAACTTTACTATGTGATATGCAAGGGCAGATCTACTCGAGCGTCGGAGGGTTTTGTTGGGACCAACCTACGGCATCCTAATGCTTATTCGTGGCGAATAACGAATTCAAATAATGATTCCCGCGTACATTTGAAGCGTATCACAAATTTTTTTGGAAAATATTTGACGTAAATCAATTTTATACTCATTTATTGACCATGCTAACTCTCAAGTGTTGTAATATCCGTAATTCAAAATTATTTCGAGGAGGTTATATATATTCACGCATTTAAACATGGATTACTTCAGTTGGCGTCTGGAATGAAGATTCAACACCAAAAGCAATGGAAGGCGCCTCCTCTAGGGTTGATAAAGATTAATTGTGACGATGCTGGCTTTCCATCGGGGAAGGATTTTTACACAATCGCGTGTGTGGCTCGAGATAGCGTGTACGTGTTTGTATATTCGCAGCTTGGAAGGTCGTCCTCGGGTGGAAGATGGTGAAGCTATTGATGTTCTTCACGCACTAAAAATGGCTCATTCACAAGGTTGGAGCTCAATTATCATTGAAGGAGACTATTTAGAGGTTGTGTTCTAAACATCGATCGTGGCAGTCTGTAGTGGTTTGTGGCCGGCGGCATGTGGCGGATTAGGCGGGTCAAACCAATATCGGGTCAAAATTTGACCAATAAATCGGAAAATACTATTGGTTTCTATTTTTCCTTTTTCTTTTTTGGATTAGAAAAAACTAGGGTTTTTCGTTTTTATTTTTCCAACCCAATTTCTCTCAATCAAGTCACCACCTCGTAAGAAAAGAAGAACCTGGCCAAAACTTACGAACCCAAGTTTTATAAATATTTTGAATATATAGAAATAATATTTAGAAATATATTACCCTAAACCTAAAAACGATTTATTTCCGATTTATCAATCGCGCCAATTTATCGTGTGGCGGTTTGAAACCGCCTCGGACCTGATAAGCGATTTTTAGAACCCTGTAATGTTTAATTACAGGTGATCAATGCATCTAAAGATGGAATCCCGTCGTTCAATTCATTTGTTCATTTGTTGAAGACGATTTAATTACTGCTAGTTTATTATGTCGTTGTATATTAAATTTCAACGCGGTCAGTGCTCTTTTAATTGTATGTAATGAGGGTTCGTCCGTGCCTTTGAACTTGGCCATGGTTGCCTAATAATATCGGATTGTTTGTTGTTAAGGATACAAAAAAAAAAGATGTAACTTGCATCATTGGGGAAATTACAGATACCCCTAAGGTATGGCCGAAGAACAAGCAAACCATCTCTTGCCGATAATTAGTTAATTACATAAAGATTTCGCATTATCTTCTCCCAACAAATTTCTTCTCAATAAAAGGAAACAAAAGAATATAATACATAACCGGCTGCCACCGAGCTCATAGATTACAATCGAGTCTCAATAATTCAGTAGCTAAAATGAGTCGAACCCTAAAATACTAATCAAATAATAGATCTAATAAACGACGAAAATCCCAAATAAAAGTCCAGAATATTAATTTACCTTTGGGCGGAGGCGTTATCCATATCGTGAATTTTCTGAATCACTTTTTATTAGGTTCCATTGCATCCACGAGGAAACCCTAGTGTGCCATTGAGCGAATCAACCTCTGTCAACAATGGAACCC
>NW_012194840.1:641025-681202 GCF_000504015.1 Erythranthe guttata
TTTATGTTAAATATATATATATATACATATATATATATATATATATATATATATATATATATATATATATATATATATATATATATGGACATGGACTATAATTATTTTCGGAAACAAATTAAAACCTAACTCATAATTACAAATTAAAGTTTCGGATAAAATTTGCATAGATATAGTATTTGAAATATATAGAAGAATCTAGAAGTGGGGATCTCATTTTTGAAATTTGGACAACTAATTTCAACACTTACCTTATATAAACAATTAGGGTTTTTATTCTTTTTGCTTTTTTTTTGAAATAGGGTTTTCTCTAAAACAATTAAGACACAATTAAGACAGATAAAATGACCGTTAGAGAGTGCTCTTACTATAGCTTTATATAAACCTCAACAAATCTTTCGATATTCTCCATAAAAAATTAAACCACACATAAACAAAAAAAATAGAAAAAAAAATGTCTGATGGTTCATACAACCGGTGTCCACCCCATCTCCAACCCTTCTCTGCCGCCCCTTTTGATCCCTCAAACACCGTCCAGCCACCACCACCACCACCTCCTTCTGCCGCTGGGGACGTTCCTCAAACACCGGATGAGCGTCAAGAATTCATGAGGCGGCGTCTACACGCCCATATGGTGCCGGTGGTTCTTATCCCCACCTTTCGTCCTGATTTTGTTCCAAACTACCCCAGATTTGATCCTTTATCACACCGGCCTGAAGATGAGGATTACCAGGACAGTTTCTTTTTCGATGAAAATGACGAGAACCTACTTCGATTTTTGGAGGAAGAAGAAGGTGGTGGTGGTGGTGATGGTACCATGACTTTCGACAACAACTTATTCGATTATGGTGGGGGTAGTAGTAGTAGTAGTAGTAATAATAATAATAATAATAATAATAATAATAATAATAATAATAATAATAATAATAATAATAATAATAATAATAATAATAATAATAATAATAATAATAATAATAACAGTGCTGAGCGGTCGGAGGCAAGGATTGTCGCTCAGCTGTCGGGGGGAAGGATTGTCGCTGAGCTGTTGAAGGAAAGTATTGTCAAGAATCTGAGAACGAGTGCTTCTTCCATGGAAATCAATGCCGTAGATTATGAGCAAGAAGTGTGCGTTATATGCCTCGACGGTTTGTTTGGAGAAATCGAGAAAGTTAACGTAACCCTCGGATGTGGCCATGTTTTTCATGTCGAGTGCATCACCAATTGGCTTTTCAGGAAAAACGAGTGCCCCATCTGCAAATCCAAGGCCCTCGTTTTCGATTCAAGAAATTAAACATGCTTATTTATTTATTGTTATTTTCTTGATTTTTTTTGCTTTTGTTGTGTGCGGATTTGTATGGATTTATTGTATGGAATTTCAGACAAAGCAAGATTTATTGTTGTTGTTGGTTTCGTTTAATTTGTCTTTGATGTTGATTAATGAATTTCGTGACTAGTATTTATTGTGAACTGTTTAACTCATGTATACGATGATTTTTATGTCAATTAGTGCATAATTTGAAGCATTTTATCAGACTTAAAAATCCAGATTGAAGATATCAATTATTTTATTATCTTAGTGTTTAAGCTGGTGAAAAATCAAATATATATGTACCTTAGGAAATCGGTTGAAATGGGCCCGTAAGGAACTTCAATAGAAACATCGAGACGGTCGATCGAAGAAGAGAGCAGTTGGTGGAGTTTATTTGACCATCTTTCCTTCTCCTTTGATAATGACACGACTTAGGTTATCAGACTCAAGATTCAAGATTGTTGCTTGAACTAATTGTGAATGGATGCCATTTCGAATTTGTGCAAAAGAAGTTCATTCATTTACAGAGTTATTACAGCTAGCTTTATATAAACACCGTTAGGTATTTGCACGAACCTCAAGAAACCCTTCGATACTCGCAATAGAAAAGAGAAGTCCACTAAAAAAATAAAAAACAAAAAGCAGCCGCCAATTTCGTCATCTCCGCCGCCGCACGCAGACCATTTCAGCCGCCGCCCCTTCTGCCTCAAATACCTTCCGCCCTCCCCATCCACCACCTCCCGCAGCCGCCCCATATGTGCGCGGCGATGAAACCATGCAGCCCCGTTCAGCGCCGCCGCCGCCGGTGAACTTTACCTCCATCGTCAGTCGTCCTCCTAATCGTATTAATCCGAATAACCGCATGTCTAATGCAGGAGCATCATTGCTCCGGTATCAAGATCAGTACTTATACGATGACAGGTACTTTTTCAACGAAGAAGAGGTGGCCCTAATATTAGAGTTATCGGACGACGACGACGATGTAGTAGTTCTCGACGACAGCAACAACTTCACCGGTGGTGGTGGTGGTAATACTAATAGTAATATTAATATTAATAATAACGGTGGGCTGTCGGAGCGAACTATTTCCCAGAATCTGAGGACAAGGTCTTCTTTGGAAGTTAATGTAGATAATTATGAGCAAGAAGTTTGTGTTATATGCCAGGATGATTTGTTCGGAGAACACGAGAATATTATCGCCACCCTTGATTGCGGCCATGTTTATCATGTGGAGTGCATCAAGAAATGGCTTCGGTCGAAGAACGAGTGCCCGATTTGCAAAGCCAGGGCGCTGAATTTCAATTGAAGAAACATGGGTGTTTTTGTTTTTGTTTTTGATTTTTTTTTGGATTTTAGAGTCGTTTAATTTTTAATTGTAGTTTCTATTTTCTTGAGTTTTTTGTGTTGTCAGGTTTTGTATGAATTTGTTGTCTGAAAGTTCATTTAGAAAAGATTTATATTGTTGTTGGGATTGAATTAATGTCGTGTCTAATTATTATGAATTGTTCATGTATTCATTTGGGCATGTGTATGCGTATTTTTCCATGACTTTATTATGCACGGTTGATGGTATTAATTGTAGGTATAAATACTACTTAATTAGGTAATTATGTTCATGTTTACATCAATTATATTCTTAAAACTTCAAACTTTATTATGTGATATGCAAGGGTGGACTCGAGCGTCGGAGGGTTTTGTCGGGACCAAGCTACGGCATCCTAATGCTTGTTTGTGGCGAATAACGAACTAAAATAACAATCCCCGAGTGCATTTGAAGAGTATCACAATTATTTTTGGAAAAGATTTGACGTAATATCCGTAATTCAAAATTATTTCAACAGAAGAAAAAAAAATGAATTTCAGATACAAATATAGGTATTGATATGGACATACACCTCGATCTGACCTGACCCCTGGTTGCGCGGCGATGGCAGTTTTTAGATTATCATTAGACGGTCCATTTATCCGAGCTTTAATTTCCGGATAAAGTCTCCAATCTTGTGCACCCATTGGTTAAAACTTGGAATATCGAGCTGATATGCGAGACATTTTGGTCTATTGATCGTGATAGAATTTTGGAGATCCGTATCGGTAGTGCACATGTGAAGGATGGGTATGGCATTATTACAAGAATGTGCATGTTTTCTGTTCGTTCTTGCTACCATGTAATTGTGAATGGGTTTCGAGTGGTGATCGATAGTCGGGCTATGGTTGGGTCGACAAGTGGTCATAATACTCATAATTGGCATCTTATTTGGAATGTTAAAGTCCCATCGAAAATAAAGGTCTTTCTCAAGCTGGTACTTCATGTATGGGCATACTTTCCGA
This sequence comes from Erythranthe guttata, assembly GCF_000504015.1. The sequence goes on from NW_012194840.1 coordinate 644,663, forward strand.
CAAGAACGGAGCTCAATTATCATTGAAGGAGATTGTTTAGTGACAGTGTTCTACATATCCATATCGATCGTGGCGGTCTGTGACGGTTTGTGGCGGATTGAGGCAGGTCAAACCGATATGTCGGGTTAAACTTTGAGCGATACATCGGAAAAAAGTATTGGTTACTATTTTAATTTTTTGGATTAAAAAAAACTAGGGTTTTTCTTTTTTGTTTTTTCCAACAAAATTTCTTTCAACAAAGTCGCCACCCCCGTACGAAAAGAAGAACCTGGCCAAAACTTGTGAAGCCAATTTTTATAAATGTTTTGAGTATTTGCAGAAATATATTACACTAATTCTAAAACCTATTTATTTCCGATTTATCTCCAATTTATCACCGTTGCGCCAATTTATCGTGTGGCTTAACTAGGAGGTTTTCCAGTGGTCGTGGTGTGGCTATGTGGAAGGTGTGGGAAGCATGGAATAAAGTGGTGCACGGAGAGGAATGGATGAGTCCGGAACTGATTGTTAATTGGAGTCGAGGTTGTATTCACGCATTTAAACATGCATTAATTATGTCGGCGTCTGGAATGAAGATTTAACACCAAAAGCAATGGGAGGCGCGTGATGCTGGCTTTCCATTGGGGAAGGATTTTTACACAATCGCGGGTGTGGCTCGGGATAGCGTATACGTGTTTGCATATTCGCAGCTTGGAAGGTCGTCCTCGGGTGGATGATGGTGAAGCTTTTAATTTGATGCCCTTCATGCACTAAAAATGGCTCATTCACAAGGTTGGATCGGAGCTCAATTGTTATTGAGGGAGAGATTGTTTAGAGGCAGTGTTTTAAATATCGATTATGGCGGTCTGTAGTGGTTTGTGGCGGATTAGGCGGGTCAAACCAATATAGGGTCAAAATTTGAGCGCTAAATCTGAAAATAATATTGGTTTCTATTTTTATTTTATTTTTGGATTAGAAAAAACTAGGGTTTTTCTTTTTTTATTTTTTCGAACCCAATTTCTCTCAATCAAGTCACCACCCTGTAAGAAAAGAAGAATCTGGCCAAAACTTACGAACCCAATTTTTATAAATATTTTGAATATATAGAAATAATATTTAGAAATATATTACACTAAACCTAAAAATGACTTATTTCCAATTTATCATTGTCGCGCCAATTTATCGTGTGGCGGTTTGAAACCGCCTCGGACACGATAAGCGTTTTTTAGAACCTTGTTTATTAGAGGTGATCAACGCATCTAAAGATGGAATCCCGTCGTTCATTTCACTTGGTTCATTTGTTGAAGACGGTTTAATTACTGCTAGTTTATTTTGTCGTTGTATATTAAATTTCGTTAAACGATCGGTGCTCTTTTGTTTGTAGTGAGGGTTTTTCCGTGCCTTTGAACTTGGCCATGGTTGCCTAATAATATCTGATTGTTTGTTGTTAAGGATAAAAATAAAAGATGTAACTTGTATAATTGGGGAAATTACAGATACTGGCCGAATAACAAACAAACCCTCTCTTGCCAATAATTAGTTAATTACATAAAAATTTTGCATTATCTTCTCCCAACAAATCTCTTCTCAATAAAAGGAAACAAAAGAATAATCCATAACTAGCTACAACCGAGCTCATAGATTACGATCGAGTCTCATTAATTCGGTATCCAAAATGAGTCGTCGAACCCTAAAATACTAATCAAATAATATATCTAATTATAAACGACCAAAACCCCAAATAAAAGTTCGGAAAATTAATTTACCTTTGCGGAAAATTAATTTACTTTTGGAAAAATTATACCGTGAATTTTCTAAATCACTTTTATCAGCTTCCATTGTATCCGCAAGGAAACCCTAGTGTGCCACTGAGGGAATCAACCGTCGTCAACAATGGAACCCTAGTGCCACCCCTGACAAAAGGATTCTAGGGAGTGAAAATCGCCTCAACTTCCGCCACTGTGGAGGACATCGCATAGGGGAGAGAGAGAGAGAGAGAGAGAGAGAGAGAGAGAGAGAGAGAGAGAGAGAGAGAGAGAGAGAGAGAGAGAGAGAGAGAGAGAGAGAGACCCTAGCAATGTTTTGTAACCCTACAATTTTGTATCATCAGCCACACTGTAGCCTCTCTTGTTTCTTTATTTCATTTGAGAACACTATAGCTGATTTGCAGTAGATGATTTGGTACTTTTGGTTTTTATTTTGTTAGGTTTATAGTATATTCTTACAATTGAATGCATGAGATATTAATTGCAATTTAAAAAAATGGGTTATTTCCGAAGTAGGACATAAAAAATTATAATTTAATGCAATTTTCAAAAATTTTGAATTTTTTTTGAGGCATATCGAAATTGGAATGAATTTTTGAATTCCGGCTTTTTTGAAATGGAAATTCGAACCCATTTTTAACTAACGAAAATAATTGAAGAGTTTCCGAAAAAGTCATTTTCGGTCCGTTCCAACCAATTGTCACCCCTAGTTATTTTTTTTACTTCTTCTAAAATAATTTGTTTTAAGCTATATATTAAATATTTAAAAGAACATTCCCATCAATTTTGTAGTCTAAATATACTTTTATAAATATTAAAAGTTCTATTGAGCATTTTTTTTGAAATATTGGTTTGGTCCAGTTCTATTTTATTATGACATTTAAAATACTTCAGGAATAACAAAATTAATATTTGTTTGCAAACTCGGGAACTTCCAAATTGGTCGTTTAGAGTCGATTGATATTTTCAAAAACTCCCGAGCAATTATATAAAATGACTCACAAATGATCACAATCATCAACTTGTACCTGAAAAAAAAAACACCAAAATTAAAACATTACAGTGATTTTTGACAAATTGTAATACTAAATTTATAATTTTGCTATTTATACGTCTTACTAACAAAAGAAAGGCGTGCATCGCAGGGTCAAGTTACTAGTTTTTTTTTTTTTAAGTTAAGAGTATCAATATAGGGGCATGCTAAATCTCACACTAAATTTTACTAAATCACACACATAAAATCTAACTTTTTTCGATGATAATTTTTTTCAAGTCACTCAAAATTCGTTAATCTTTCACGTGAATAATCATAAAAAGTGAGTTTAGGTTTATTTAATATTTTTCAATTTCATTATGCCTTTTTAATTATTTATATTCGTATTAATTCGAATTTTTTTCTCAAATTCCAACTATATTTTAGTTTGAACACATGAAGGTTTTTCTGAAATTCTAACTTGGAATGATATGGATGTTTTTTTAGTGTGTGATTTTATGAAAAAAGTTAGGGAAAAAGAAGAAGGGTGGGGAAGGAGAAGATGAGATTTTAGAGAGAGACAAATTTTCAATTGTGTGTATGATTTGGTAAAATTGGTGTAGGATTTAGCATATCAGATCAATATAATAATAATTTATTTTCATGTGGATTTTTAAAAATTTAAATTCACATAACTACATAAAATAAATTTCACCGGGTTTAGATTATTGGAATCTAGAACTAACGATTTTTAAGACGTATATTGTGTTGTTCAAAAATTAGATTTCGCTAGTTACCTTTATAATCTTAAAAGCATCAACAACATGCAAGAACAAGTTGCCGCTTTATTTTGGCTAGTTCGGAATGCGATAAACGAAGCTATACTTGAAAACAAACGAATTTGCTTCGAACGAATCCGGAACTTGGCCAAGGAAGGAATCTGTAATAAAGAGCAACGGAAAAAACCGAATTATCAGAATCTCCAACTTCAATGGAACCCTAATTGGTATTCGAGGAATCATTCGTGATTATAACGTCAAATTTGTGGCTGCTTTTACTAAAACTATTGGTATTGAATCTCACAATAGCTTGAATTATGGGCGTTATAGGATGGCATATAATGAACTTCGCTAAACACTTTGGTGATCTTTGCAAAAATTTTTACAAATAGATTATGAATTTTTTTTACTCATAATCTATTTTTTTGTGTTTGTAAAATGAACTTTTGCTTTTGCTTTTCTTAAAATAATCAACTTTAAGCTATAATTTGTTAAGCACTTACTACCCTGCTTTTTTGTTTAAGTTGATTTTCCAGTAAATTTGCAAACACCCCCAACTTTTAGAAATAAACACTTGAAATCAACAGAACTCACAATCCATATCTTCTACTTTTAAATAAACTTTTGCAAATAAACCTATTGCTTATTGAAACTGACTCTCTTGTTGACTAATTAATATTGACACAGTCTGGGTACAGAAAAATTAACGCAACCACTGATACTCCAGCTAAAATGGGATTTTTTTTTTTTTTTGCGTCGCAGAAGAACGCAATGTTTTTTTTTCTTTTTTGTTTTCTATGACAATACTCCGAGCATTTTGAACTATATTTTGGAATGTAATATATCCTAGACTTATACTCTAGCTAATGTTTGTTTTAAGTTAATTTTTTTTTACAAAAATTTAAAAAAGAAAATAATGAAAAAAAAATAAAAATTTCTAACCCTATTTCATACGTCGTGCTTCATACAATCGGTGTCCACCCCATCTCCAACCCTTCGCCGCCCCTTTTTATCCCTCAAACACCGTCCACCGTCCCCAGCCACCACCACCTCCTCCTGCCGCCGCCGACGTTCCTCAAACACCGGATCAGCTTCAAGAAATCATGAGGCGGCGTCTACACGCCCATATGGTGCCGGTGGTTCTTATCCCCGTCGATCAACCTGGTTTTATTCCGAATTACCCCAGGTTTGATCCATCGTCGCTATCACACCAGATTGAAGACGACTATTACTATGACAGTTTATTTTTCGATGAAAACGACGAAAACCTAATACGATTTTTGGACGAAGAAGAAGGTGGTGGTAATACCATGACTTTCGGTGGTAATAATATTGTTGAGCTGTCGGAGGAAACGATGGTCGCTCAGCTGTCGGAGGAAACAATTGTCAAGAATCTGAGAACTAGGGCTTCTTCCATGGAAATCAATGACGTAGATTATGAGCAAGAAGTGTGCGTTGTATGCCTCGACGATTTGTTTGGAGAAAACGAGAAAGTTATCGCAACCCTCGGATGTGGCCATGTGTATCATGTCGAGTGCATCAAGAATTGGCTTTTGAGGAAGAACGAGTGCCCCATGTGCAAATCCAAGGCCCTCGTTTTCGATTAATTCAAGAAATCAAACATGGTTGTTTATTATTTTTATTTTTATTTTCGAGTTTCTTGATTTATGGATTTCACCAATAAGTCCATCCCTTTAATATTTATTATAACTAAAGGAAACATTCATGTATATCCAATATTACCCTCAACCATTTATACCCAATTCTTAATTGTAACCCCAATTTATCAATTTTGTCCACAAAAATCCCATTTTGGCCACAAAAATTCAATTTTGATTTTTTTTTGGAGCATAATTTAATATGCTCCAATTTCATCCTTAACTTAATTTCATCTCAATTTAACCCTAAATTTTACAAATTATTCAATTTTGACCCAAAACTTTTTTTTTTCAAACAAAAAAAAATTTCAAAAATTTTTTTTTTGCCGCCGGATTCTGGCTTTGACCGGCGGTCAACGCCGGTCTCCGGCGTTGACTTTTCAAACTTTTTTTTTCTTTTTTCGGATTTTTTTGCCGGTTTCCGGCGGTCAACGCCGGTCTTTTTTTTTTTTTTTTTAAATTTTTTTTTGCCGCCGGATTCTGGCTTTGACCGGCGGTCAACGCCGGTCTCCGGCGTTGACTTTTCAAACTTTTTTTTTCTTTTTTCGGATTTTTTTGCCGGTTTCCGGCGGTCAACGCCGGTCTTTTTTTTTTTTTGCTTTTTTCTTTTCTTCCGGATTTTTTCGCCGGTTTCCGGCAGTCTCCGGCGTTGACTTTTTTTAGTGTTTTTTTACGTTTTTTTTTTTGGTTTGTTTTGTTTTTCCACGTCCGCCGCTAAACGTTGACCGTAATTGTGCTGTCACTGACAGTAAATTAACGTAATTATACTGTCAATGATAGTTAATTAACGTAATTGTACTGCCGTTGACATTACATTTATGTAATTGTGCTGCCGTTGACAGTAAATTAATGCAATATTATTATTATTATTTTTTTATTTTTTTTGATTTGTTGACAAGTCAACGTAATTATATTACTGTCGTTGACAGTAAAATAACTGTAAACACAATAATATTACTGTCAACAACATCAATATTATTATTTTTTTGGGGTTTTTGGTTTGTTTGACTTATTCACGGAGTAACGTAATAATATTACTGTCTATTATTGTAATATTACTGTAAACACAATAATATTACTGTGGTTGACGGTAATATTACTGTTGTTATAGTAATATTGATGTCAACCACATCAATATTATTATTTTGTTTGGATTTTTTGTTTGTTTGAGTTATTCACGGAGTAACGTAATAATATTACTGTCTATTATTGTAATATTATTGTGGTTGACGGTAATATTACTGTTGTTATAGTAATATTACTGTCACTCACAATAATATTAATTCTTTTAGTTTTTTTTATTATGTTTACATTTCTTGAACGGGTCAACATAGTAATATTACTTTATTACACAATAATAATGAGTTTTGTTGTGTTAATATTAATGTGCTAGAGATTAATATAGCAATATTACTGTGTTAAACTATAGTTTAGTTAATTTTACTGTGTTTAACAGTAATATAGTTAATATTACTGTCAATCACAGCAATATTGTTGTTTAAACCGAAAAAAAAAGTCACAGAAAAAAAAGAAAAGTAGAAAAAAAAAAGTAAAACAAAAAAAAAAGTCAACGCCGGAGACTGGCATTGACCGCCGGTCAACGCCGGAATCCGGCGAAAAAATCCGGAAGAAAGAGAAAAAAAAAAGTTGAAAAGTCAACGCCGGAATCCGGCGGGAAAAAAAAAATTTGAAAAAAAAAAGTTTTGAGTCAAAATTGAATAATTTGTTAATTTTGGGGTCAAACTGAAGTTAAATTAAGTTAAGGATGAAATTGGAGCATATTAAAGTATGAGGGGTTATTTTAGTCCTTTACGAAAATCTGGACCATGTGTGGACTTATTGGTAAAGGAGATTTTTGTTGAGATCTATTTATGAATAAGTACCCATTGATGGGCTTATTTGTAATATGCCCTATTTTATAAAACTAGAGTTAATTTTGAAGGCGAAAAAATTTAATGGAGTTGTTATTGTGGATATGAAAGTATTAATTTCAAAACCCTGCATTCAAATGCATTCTTTCAACTTGTAGCATTAAAATCTAAGGATCGGACCAAAATTTATGAACTTAATTGTAGGTATATAAGTAGTTAATTCTTAGGTAATCTTCATTTTTACACTAATTATATTCTTAAAACCTCAAACTTTATTATGTGATATTCAAGGGCAGACTTGTGCGTCGTCGGAGGTTTGTGGCGGAACCAAGTTCCGGTGTCATAATGCTTGTTTATGACGTTATATAACGATCCCCGCTTATATTTGAAGAGCATCGTGATTGTTTTTGGAGAAGATTTGATGTAGATCACTTTATACTATTTTTTTTTTTTTGTGGAGTTATACTCATTTCTTGACCACGTCGACCCTCAAGTCTTATAATATCCGTAATTCAAAATTATTTCAAGGAAAAATTGAAAACTTAATTCAAATATAGGTATTGAGATGGATTATTTAGATAATGTATTTTTTATAAGATAAAAAGGTAACATTATTTTTTTGTTAGAAGTAAGCCATGTTTCAAAAGCCCCTCCCTCTGTTTAAAAGCTCGAGTTTTTGGCATTCGGTGGCACTAAAAGCTCATATGTTAATACAATTAGCACATACCCCCTATGGTGAGAAGTCAAAGCCATGAAGTCCCTGTGAGTTGATCGTGTGCTACATTAGTCGATTATGCGACTAAGAGTGTATGTTGTGACCTAAGAAGACCCAAATGCTCTTTAAATTATTATTTTTCAAAAATTACAAATTTACCTCACATATTTATTGTGTAGATGTTTCTTATTGGGAAATATTAGAAAATTAATCAATTATGTTATTATTTTATATACCAAAAGAAAAACAAAATTATTGTTTAATACTATTAAGTATCCTATATTTAAAAAAATAAAATTAATTGGTTTAACTTAAGGGTAAATGGCAAATAAGCCCATGACAATGGTACTTAATTAAAAAAGAGATATTCAACTTTTTTGTTTTGCATATATATCCACCTCATTCAAGCTTATTTGCTAATGAGGAAAACTCTTTCATATATACCAAAATTACCCCCAACTCATTGAAACTCTAATTCAACTCCAATCTCGTGATTTACACATCAATTTAGCCCAATTTTGACCTCAATTTTGACAACCACGGTCTCTGACAGCCGGTTTCCGGTGTTAACTTTTTTTTTTTTTTTACTATTTTTCCTGAATTTTTTTCCATGCAGGTCAACCGCCGGTCTCTGGCGTTAACTTTTTAAAAAAGAATATTTCTCGTTAATATTACTGTATTGGTCTGTAATATTACTGTCTGAGACAGTAATATTGCAGTCAAAGACAATAATATTATTGTCAAAAGACACTAATATTATTATCTCATACAATAATGTTGTAGTTAAGACAGTAGGGAGACAAAAAATACAGAAAAAAAAAAAAAAAAAAAAAAAAGAAGTCAACGACCGGCTGGAAAAAATATTTTAGAAAAAAAAAAGTTTCAAAAAAAAATTCATAGCCGGAATCTTGTCGGAAAAATCCACATAATTACATAATATAAATTTGACCGGGTTTAGATTATTGGAATCTAGAACTAACGGTTTTTAAGACGTATATTATGTTGTTCAAAAGTTAGATTTCTTTAATTACCTTTATAATCGTAAAAGCATGCAAGACCACGTGGCGACTTTGTTTTGCCTAGTTCCGGAAGCGCCAAATGAAGCTATATTTGAAAATAAACGAATTTGCTCGGAATGTATCTGGAATTTAGCCAAGGAAGGAATTTGTAATACAGAGAAACCGAAAAAAACAAATAATCAAACTCTACAACTTCAATGGAACCCTAATTAGTATACATTCAACAAATGCCGGTGTTTCCCGATCAATCTAGGGCAAGCTGGCATTGGAGGAATCATTACATTCATGATTAAAACGTCAGATTTGTGCCTCTTTTACTAAAATTATTGGAATTGCATCTTACAATAGCCTGACTTACGGGCTTTACACGATATAACTGAATCAACCAATTAGCGAAGACAATTTGAAATAAAACGATTGCTTATTGAAACTAACTCTCTTGTTGACTAATTAATTTCGACACAGTAACGGTCTAGTCGGGTACAGGAAAATCAACGCAACCGCTGATACTCCGGCTAAAATGGGATCTTTTTTGCGTCCGCAGAAAAATGCCATGTTTTTTTTATAACACTCCGAGCTTTTTTGAACAATATTGTGGAATGTAATATATGTATTTAAACTTATCTCCGTAAATGTCGTAATCCATGAACGAAAACTGTTGTTTCGAAGTAGTAATCTAATATTTGTTTTAAGTTAAATTTTTATTTTTAAAATTATAAAAATAAAAAAAAATAAAAAAATAAAAAGAGAGAGAAGATTTAATGGACAGGGAATAGAATTGTTTTTATGGAAACAAAACCTAACTCATAATTACAAATTAAAGTTTCGGATAAAATTTGCATATATATAGTATTTGACATATGTACAAGAATCTACAAGTGGGGATCTCATTTTTGAAATTTGGACAGCTATTTGGACAGCTAATTCTAACACTTACCTTGTACAAACAATTAGGGTTTTTATTCATTTTTAATTTTGAAATAGGGTTTTCTAAAATAATTAGGACAGATAAAATGACCGTTAGAGAGTGCTCTTACTACAACTTTATATAAACCTCAACAAATCCTTCGATATTCTCCATAAAAAATTAAACCACACAGAAACAAAAAAAAAATGTCTGATGGTTCATACAACCGGTGTCCACCCCATCTCCAACCCTTCTCCGCCGCCCCTTTAGATCCCTCAAACACCGTCCACCAACCACAGCCACCACCACAACCACCACCACCTCCTTTTGCAGCCGAAGACGTTCCTCAAACACCGGATGAGCGTCAAGAATTCATGAGGCGGCGTCTACACGCCCATATGGTGCCGATGGTTCTTATCCCCACCTTTCGTCCTGATTTTGTTCCGAATTACCCGAGATTTGATCCGTTATCACACCGGCCTGAAGATGAGGATTACCAGGACAGTTTCTTTTTCGATGAAAACGATGAGAATCTACTTCGGTTTTTGGAGGAAGAAGAAGGTGGTGGTGATACCATGACTTTCGACAACAACTTCGCTGTTGGTAGTAGTAGTAGTAGTAGTAGTAGTAGTAATAATAATAATAATAATAATAATAATAATAATAATAATAATAATAATAATAATAATAATAATAATAATAATAATAATAATAATAATAATAATAATAATTAATAGGACCTTTATCATTAAATTAAATTATATTTGGTGAGAACCATATACAAATATTTCGAAGACTGTACATGGATGTTTTTACAGAATTAAAAACTGTCAAGGGATTTAGTTCTTAATCAGTCATGGAGGCAAGCCCAAAAAAAACGCCGAAGACATGGCAACAAAGTGGGCGAATCCAGACTTCGGTGTTAAACCTAATCCCTGCCTGTTTTTAATTCAAACCATACCAGACATCGAAATCTTTGTTCATGGTACTTTTTTTTTTTTTTCTTTTTATGCCATGCTATCAGATCTTAGTATCATGATATTATTCAACAAGAACTTAGCCGGCCATATAGGCGGCGATACAGAAAATAAAATTTAAAATACAAAACAAGAATTAAAAAAGAAGAGTAAGAACTTACTTAAGAGCCCACAAATATGATACAGAAAACCTTTAACTTCTCCGGAAATTTACAAAGAAAATTTATTGAGAGAATTCTGAAAATCTAAACTTCTGCCTAAAACAAGAAAAGAGCTCCCTTATATAGAGGAGGGAGGAATCAAAAAAGTAAAAACAACAAACAAAACAAGACAAAATAATACATTGCTTTATAAAAGCATATGTTTTATTAAAGTGTCGTTTTTTGAAAAAGAAGATTCCCTAAACCATTATGAAAGGCGGTAGGGACCCGAACTCAATTATTTCTCCATTCTCTCTTTTCCTTTAGCTGTAGTGGAACTTTGAATTTGTTCCGTAATGGATTGTTTGACATTATTGATGATATCATCAATTGAAATATCTGCTTCGTTTCCATATGGATCTTGTGATTCACCAGGATTACAATATTCCTCATCATCATGTGAAGAGGTGGCCATGGAGATGTCAGAATGATATTCAATTCCAAAATTTCTTACTAAGTCTTTTTTGACTTCTTCCATATAAGAGGCAATTAATTCTTTGTCGGTCATCTGTCCTTTTTGGAAATTTAATTTCCTTGAAAGATGTTGAAATGGGCTGGGAGCTTCCCTTTGCTGCTTCAACTGGATTTGTTCTTTATATTGTTGGATATGATCTTGGATCTTATCAATAGTTTCTTGTTCTTCAATGACACCATGCTCATTTTTCCTGAGCATTCTTTTCCAAAATTTAGTGTAAGTGGCCCGTTATATTTTGTGGGGTATGACCCAATTCTGGTTCCCATTTCCAGATCCACGGAATACTGAACTCAATAAAGAAGTGTAAAAAGGGCATTCCCTCAATCCACTTATTAGTGTGTTCAACTTCAATAAGAGTGGGTGAAATTTTCACCCATTCTGCATAGAGACCCTTATAGGGTTCTGGTAAAATTTTTACAGTCGGGCCAAAAGATAGCCACCATTGGTATAACCAGTTTGGAATGTCCTTCTTATAAACATTAGGACAAATTTTGAAGAACCAAGTATGTTTTCTAACTGGATTCTCATATAAAAAAGCTTTATTAAAGGCTTCAACATAATCCCAATAATTGTACTTAACCTGGATTTTTTGGTCAGGTCTGAAATATTCTTTTTCTCCTAGGGTACTTAACCCCCATTCTTCTGCAGATATTATCTGTTTAATGATTACTTTACTGAAGCTATAAGCTTGTGTGTTTTTTCCTGGATAAAAGTGTGAAAATTCACAGGAGCTAGTAGCCTTTAGAATATTTTTCATAATGAGTTCGCTGTTTGTATGAACCAGCAGTAAATGATGCCGTATTAAGATATCGATTCATAAGGTGCCATATTTCACCTTTCCATCAAAGATCTTTATCTTCTAAGAGTAATATTACCACTCTGCATGTATTCTGCCCATAGGGCAAATCATCAGATTCTACCTCATCCTCCAGGACAACATTAGCATAAGAAGGGCTGTTTTGACTGGTATTACCATGCTTTGCTTTGAATTCCATGAATTCTTTGAATAAAAGTTCATCTCCTCCTTTCAAAGTATTACTTGAAGAGGATGATGTAATATTGGCAATATTCTCAGCTATGAGCCTTTGATTCCCATGTTGGGCAATTGTTCTTCCTCCTCTTCCTCTATAAGAGGAATTTCCCCGTCCGCGGTGGCTCATCCTGGAAACATAAAATGATCAAGCTATTAGCTGTTTTATTAAGAATTAATACCTAGATTATAATTCCTTTCCCAATCAAGTATTTTGAGAATATTATCTCGTTCCTTGTAAAAAGACATTCCATTCTGGCTGCTCATATTTGATCAAAGTCTTTCATCATTGTAAATATTCACGGGTTAAAAAATCAGGAAGATTATTTTCTGTTCCTTTTTTATAAATTATATCAAAATCAAAAGGGGCTAATTGGGCTTGCCACCTTGCAAACATTTGTTTGGAAACATCATGTTTAAAATCTTTTTTAAACATGTATTTTGCTGCTTGACAATCAGTCTTAATTATAAATTTTTGATTATATAAATCATCTTGAAATTTTAACACACACTTAAGAATAGCTAAAATTTCCTTAGCTATAGTAGCATAATTCTTCTGACTATTATTCCATTTCCCTGAATGGAATCTAACAAGATATTCTTGTTTGTCATTTGGAGAAACCTGTTTAAGGATACCTCCATAACCTATTTCTGAGGCATCAGTCTCAATAATTTTTCCCCAATTTGGGTTAGCTAACATGAGACAAGGAAGATTAGTGACTTTGTTCTTAATTTTCTGAACAGCATGGGTATGACTCTCAGTCCAAGGCTTTGGATTTTTCTTAAGTCTATCATATAGGATAGCAGTATCCTGAGCAAGATTTTTAATATAGGGGGATATATAATTTAAACTTCCTAAGAATCTTTGAAGCTGAGTTTTATCTGTCAGCTGGTCAGGGAATTTAGAGGCAAATTCAATACTTCTATTAATAGGGATAATTTTCCCTTTTTCAATATTATGACCAAGAAATCTAACTTTTGTTTGAAAAAGTTGCATTTTAGGTTTAGATATAACTAAACCGTTTTGAGTAACAATTTTCTTGAAAATATCCAAGTGTTTAAAATGGGTTTCAATATTTTTAGAAAACACTAAAATGTCATCGATATAAACAATGATAAAATCACTATAAGGATTAAAAATATCATTCATAATATTTTGAAATTCTGAAGGAGCATTTTTCAGACCAAAAGGCATAACTTTCCATTCATATTGACCAAATGGAACATTAAAAGTTGTTTTATAAACATCTTTTTCATGAATTTGGATTTGCCAATATCCAGATTTTAAATCAAATTTCGAAAATATCAAGGCATCATGGAGCCTATCAAGTAAATCCTTCTTATTAGGAATTGGATATCTAATCCATTTTAATGCAGTATTCAAAGGTTTATAGTTAATGACTAACCTGGGAACACCTCTTTCTTGCTCAGCATGTTTATTAACATAGAAAGCTGTGCAAGACCATGGAGATTTAGAGGGTCTTATTAACCCTTTATTTTGCAAATTTTCAATCTCTTTTTTGCATAGCTCAAGATAATCCTTATTCATTTGACAAGGTCTGGCTTTAGTTGGTATTTTTTTCTCATCAAAATTATCCTCATAAGGAAGTAAGACAATGTGTTTTTTCCTATCCCAAAAAGCATTTGGATGATCATTACAGATTTGTAAAGAAAACTGATTATTAAGAAGTTTTATCTTATCCTGCAATTTAGGATTTTGAAGAGTTTCATCAACATTTAAAATACTTATCTCTTGTTTAAGAAAATTAATTTGGTTTTCTTTATTCTTTATAAAAGAATCTTTTATTTGATTAAGAATTCTAGTAAATGGTTCAGTAATGAAATGAAAATTAGTTTCTTTGCCATCATAGGTTCCTATAAAACCTTGTTCATCAATTCTTTTAATTGGAAAGATTTTCTTTAAAAAAGGGGTTTCAAGTATAACTTGGTTAGTGATATTTTTTACTAGTAAAAAACTAGTGGGGATGCAAACTTTATTTTTGCAAATAAACGCTTTTGGAAGCTTAAAATTAATTTCCATTTTCTGACCATTTGCAGAACTTAAAGAATGGGTTGTTTTATGAAAGTATTTTGTAGGAATAATTCCTTCCTGAATGCAATTTAAATCTGCACCACTATCAACAAGTGCTATAAACTCTTTTTTATAATCATGATCAATAAGAAGAGAGATTTTTATAAACCATTTCTGGGAAGTTACCATTTCTAAAGTTCCTAAGAAACTATCATCCTCAGGAAAAGTATTTTGGTAATCAAAATTAATAAGGGGTTGTTTTCCTTTATTAAAACTTTCCAATTTAAAAACTCTTTCTTCAAGGTTTTCATTAAAGCTTTTCAAACTTTTGATCTCATTTTTGAGATTAGAAATCTCAATTATTAAATCATTAGCATTAGTTGGGGTTTTATCAACTTGCTTTTGTTTTAACATTCTTTTAACCTCAGCCATAGTATATGGATCTGAAGATTTTTGAATAAAATCATTAGGTTTGCTTGGAGGATCTTTTTCTCCTAAAAGATCAAGGATTTTTGATCGAATTTCAGGATCTTTAACTGATCTTAAAATCTCTATAAGATTATCATTATTAAGAACATTAATTTCTTGAAATTGTGAAATAATTTGATAAAGGTTATTACCTTCTTCTGGGTCGGAGCTATCCTCCTTTTCACAGGTTAAACCATTTTTACAAGGCTCACAGTCTTCACTATCAGAAGAGCTATTTTCATTTTCCAGGGCTTCAAACCCTTTCATGGGCATTTCTTCTTCTTCAGAATCATAATGAAGAAGTAACTTACTAAGAGTTTCTTTAAGATCATTATCAATTTCTAAAGTATTAAGTTTTTTCTTAACCCAACATCTATTAGCATAATGCCCGATTTTTCCACATTTTCTACAAACAACAGGGGGCGCATTGGCTCTCCTTTGTTCTTTTCTAAATTCTCTTTTTTCTCTTCTTTTCTTATGTTTCCTTTTAGAAAACTCAAGAAATTTATCGCTTTTCTTGTGCTTCTTAGCCTTGTTATTATCCTGGCTAGTAGATGGATTTTCTATTCCAAACTGGCCACAAAATTGACCTAGCTGTTTCTTCTCATTAAGATTATGCTTCTTAATTTGCTGGCTTAATTTTATTTCATTACACAAAGCCAAGCCTTCCTGAATGCAAGTTCTTATTAACTTACCATAAGTATAATTATCATAATTTATATTAACATCTCCTTTTCTAAGGTTTTTTCTAACCCTTTCAGCAAATAAGGGAGGTAATCCATCAATAAATTTGGATTTCCAGTGAGGACTATTAGACTCCGGAAGTTCCATAACCCTACTAAAGAAAGTGTCTTTGTACCACCTAAAAGATGTAAGGGTACGACATCGTAAATTCTGGAGTAAAGTCCTAAGATTATCACTATTATCAGACCATCTTGCAGTAAAATGTTCAATAATATTAATGATTAAAGTATAGACGGAATTTTCAACCTGTCTACCATTTTCATCTTTAACCATATTTAAAATATCACTTTTATTACTCAAGGTAAGATAACTATCCCACCAACCTTTAAGTTGTCCGGTAAAACCTCCTATAATCATATTAGCTATAGCTTTATCAGAATTACCATTATTCTTGCATATAGTGCTATACATGAGCATCCTATGGACAGCATTATAAATCTGTCTTTCAGTAAAACCATCAATATTCCATTCATAAATATTTTTACCACTATAGGAATTATTAACAATATATTCTTGTTCTTCAAAAAGAACATCTTGCGGAGTAGGCCTGGGATAATAATACATCCTTTGGGTAGGCCTATCAGCGTATTTTGAGAGTTTATTAATCTCTTCTCGGACAGTATTTTGATAATTATCATTATCACTCATATCACTTTCAAACTCATTATTAAGAGTTTTAATAGAAAGATTCTTGAATTTTTCATCAAGCATTTTTTCAAGTTCAGACATCGATTTTAATTTAAAATCCTTAACATCTGGAGGAGGTTGGATACTAGGAGTAGCAATGCTTTCTTGATTAAAAATTTTATCAATATGTAATGAACTTTTGAGTTCATTAATGCTAGAAATAATTCTTTCTACTCTGTCATGTAAAGACACAATTTGTTCTCCAAGAACGATTAAATAAATATTACTAAAATTTTCTTGTTTTATTAAGCCATTAATATGAGCAGTAGTAATAGGTAAGACTTCACTATCAAGAAGTTTTTGGAAAGCAGTATAATACCTGGTTTCAGTATCTTTTTCAATTTGAAAAGATTGAGAAGGAGGAAAAATTGTTTTTAAAATCCTTCCGTTTTGAGAATACTTGTACTCTCTTTCAATAACAGAAATATAATTTTCAGCATAATTGGTTATAAACCATGGGACAAAAGATATTTTAATATTTTTTTCCGAAAGATCATTATAAAAATTTTCTTGAAATATTTTTCGATCTTCTTTTGTAAAATTTTCAAAAAACCATTTTTTGAATGGTTCCCATCTGGGAAGATTAAATTCTTTCTAAATAAGTTTTCTTGCCGGTGATCCCGGGCTAAAATCAATTTTTGTTGTAAGATCCATTAAACAGAAAAATTCATTTCAGATGCAGTCATGTCTGCTACAACTCTATAAACACCCCTAACAATATTGTCAGGATGAATTCTTAATTCTTCGACTGTATCAGGAAGAGTATCATCAGAAGATTT
Source organism: Erythranthe guttata (assembly GCF_000504015.1). The sequence goes on from NW_012194840.1 coordinate 661,722, forward strand.
TTCTGTTTCTCTGATTTGAGAAGTGGAACACCTAGAAGGGGTCTTAACCTCATAATCGAGAGGAGATATATGATAATAAGAAGAACTGGATCTAGAAAGATGTGATCTAGACTTTTGTCCTAGAGAATAACTTGATTTATCAAAATTGATGACAACGTTTCCCTCAGGAGTTTGCACTATATTAGTAGCTTTATCCTGAGTATTAGGAAGAGCAGGAACAGCTCTTTCAATGATCCAATTTTCTGGGAATGTTATTTCATTCCATTTGATAGATCTTCTAGTAGTGATTTCAGATCTACTAAAATTAGTTTCTATGAGAATGGTTTCATTTAATGGTTTATCAACTATTTGACAGTGGGGATTCAAGGTGTGAAGTGGTTTGTAATAGATTCTATAACAAACACATATAACTTCAGATCCTGGAGCATAATTATAACCATGAGTTTTAATATTTAATGTTAAAGTATCCAAGATATTAATATCAGTTAAAGATAACTGTAAACTAGGATAAACATTAAAATAGACTGGGCCATGGGCCAAACTGGACTGTATAATACCCATCAACGATTGTTTCCAATCTAAATTTCTACCGTCTCTTAGGGCGGCTATAAAGCTTTCTGGTAATCCTTCTAAGGTTAGAGGTTTAAAAGCAACCTGAACTAATCCAATATGGATGAATTTATATAATTTTTTATATTTATTCAGATCTCTATTACTGAGTAATCGAATTATCATCTCATCCTTATTAAGGGAGATTGTTTCTTCAGTGGTTTTAACCACCTGTTTTAAACCGATTCTTTCAAAGGTACCAAATTTATAAATACTTTTTGGATCTATTTTTGGAATAGTCCACTTATTAAGCAAATCAAGATTTTGAGGAATATCATACTCCTCTTCACTACTGTTTTTAACAGTATCAAAATTTCTTATGATATTCATCACAAGAAAATTATGTTGAATAATATCACTCTACCAAGATCATAATACCATGGCTCTGATACCATAATTAATAGGACCTTTATCATTAAATTAAATTATATTTGGTGAGAACCATATACAAATATTTCGAAGACTGTACATGGATGTTTTTACAGAATTAAAAACTGTCAAGGGATTTAGTTCTTAACCAGTCATGGAGGCAAGCCCAAAAAAAAGCGCCGAAAACATGGCAACAAAGTGGGAATAATAATAATAATAATAATAATAATAATAATAATAATAATAATAATAATAATAATAATAATAATAATAATAATAATAATAATAATAATAATAATAATAATAATAATAATAATAATAATAATAATAATAATAATAATAATAATAATAATAATAATAATAATAATAATAATAATAATAATAATAATAATAATAATAATAATAATAATAATAATAATAATAATAATAATAATAATAATAATAATAATAATAATAATAATATTCGGTCGTGGGGAAGGATTGTTGCTGAGCTTTTGGAGAAAAGTATTGACAAGAATCTGAGAACGAGTGCTTCTTCCATGGAAATCAATGCCGTAGATTATGAGCAAGAAGTGTGCGTTGTTTGTCTCGACGGTTTGTTTGGAGAAATCGAGAAAGTTAACGTAACCCTCGGATGTGGCCATGTTTTTCATGTCGAGTGCATCACCAATTGGCTTTTCAGGAAAAACGAGTGCCCCATCTGCAAATCCAAGGCCCTCGTTTTCGATTCAAGAAATTAAACATGCTTATTTTGTTATTTTCTTGATATTTTTTGCTTTGTTGTGTGCGGATTTGTATGGATTTATTGTATGGAAGTTCAGACAAAGCAAGATTTATTGTTGTTGTTGGTTTCGTTTAATTTGTCTTTGATGTTGATTAATGAATTTCGTGACTAGTATTTATTGTGAACTGTTTAACTCATGTATACGATGATTTTTATGTCAATTAGTGCATAATTTGAAGCATTTTATCAGACTTAAAAATCCAGATTGAAGATATCAATTATTTTATTATCTTAGTGTTTAAGCTGGTGAAAAATCAAATATATATGTACCTTAGGAAATCGGTTGAAATGGGCCTGTAAGGACCTTCAATAGAAACATCGAGACGGTCGATCGAAGAAGAGAGCAGTTGGTGGAGTTTATTAGACCATTTTTCCTTCTCCTTTGATAATGACACTTAGGTTATCAGACTTAAGATTCAAGATTGTTGCTTGAGCTAATTGTGAATGGATGCCGTTTCGAATTTGTTATTTTTTTTTTGGGCAAAAGAAGTTCATTCATTTATATCTATGATGGTTTATTTCTGGAATTTTGACTATGTTTAATATTCGAATTGGTTTTGCAACTTCAGATGTAATGCATTATTATTACAAATTTATTTTTGAATAATATAATTATTTTCATCCATTTGTGAATGATGCCTCGTGTAACGCACGGGAGAATTACTACTCTTATTAACATAAAAAATAAAAAAAATAAAAAAAAGGCATGCATTGCAAGGGTTAAGTTACTAGTTTTTTTTTTTTTTTTTTTTTTTTTTAAGTTAGGGTATCGATATTTATGGTTGATCCGAATGGAAATGCGGCCAGAAAAGCCAGGTACCACTCAGCCCACTTTGAAGAAGGCCCGTGAGTTCCTCCCAGGCAATCCAGACTCCCTCTCCAACGATCGGAACTAACGGAAGGATCAACTTTCGAAGTGTTCGGGACGCTTGATGCCCGAGATAAGGAGCGCAAGTGCCCCACTGCATGCATTAATGGCTATGACAACTAAGGAATGGTGCATTTATAAAAAACTGACAATCATTCTTTTGCTTAGCTTCTATCGGCACATTAAATGCTCTGATACCAGCATTTAATGCCCGAATGACCAAAAACCACCGGAAGTAGAGAGACGTACGGATTAGACTACTCATGGAAGAGAGGTTCTAGCCGTTTCGAGGATGATGATGACTCGGGTTATCCGAAAAAGATAGGGAGATGAAGAGAAGAGCGGCGGAGTATACCTACTCGTCCAGGATTATAAGTAGAGGGTCACACATGCGCAGAACGGGAGGTTCATCTATCTCTTTTACCAACACTACTAAAAATGTATCTTTAAAAGTGTCTCTTGTTCCACTGACTTGGCCGTCTGAGTGCTAACTCAGGCATCTGTCCGATAGCTTTCTTTTTGCAGTGCAAACAGACCTAGTTGCTCTATAAGCTTATTTCCACCAATAACCACCCGATGAGCCAGCGCAGTTTTAGGACGGATCAATGGTAATTTATTTTCATGTGGAATTTTTTAAAATTAAATTCAGATAACTACATTAGATTATCGGAATCTAGAACTAACGATTTTTAAGAAGTACATTGTGTTGTTCAAAAATTAGATTTCTTTAGTTACCTTTACAATTTTAAAAGCATCAACAACATGCAAGAACAAGTTGCCGCTTTATTTTGGCTAATTCGGAAAGCGATAAACGAAGCTATATTTGAAAATAAACGAATTTGCTTCGAACGAATCCAGAACTCGGGCAAGGAAGGAATCTGTAAAAAAGAGCAACGGAAAAAACCGAATTATCAAAATCTCCAACTTCAATGAAACCCTAATTGGTTTACATTCAACAATTGACGGTGCTTCACGATCAAACTAGGGCAAACTGGCATTGGGGGAATCATTCGTAATTATAACGTCAAATTTGTGGCTGCTTTTACTAGAACTATTGGAATTACATCTTACAATAGCTTGAATTACGGGGCTTACAGGATGGCATATAATCAACTTAGCTAAAGACTTTGGTGGTGTTTGCAAAAATTTTTACAGATATATTATGAGGGTAAACAACATAAAACCCCCTTGTGTTTAGGAAAATATGCGCCAAATCCTCATGTGTGTTTTTTCTTCCGTAAAACACCCTTGTGTTTTATTTTACTTTGTAAAAAAATCCTTTTTCCGTAAAAAGTTAACTATAGAGGGGATTTTGTGCAAGTTTTTTGTAACATCGGGGGATTTGGTGTATGATTAATTTGCAACACAAGAGGGGTCTACGCAAAATTAATTTATTCATTTAAAATTTAAATTATTTTCTTAAATCAAGTCTAATATATCTATAAATTTAAAATATGAAACTAAGAAAACAATACTCGAGATGGAAGTTGGAACGAATTCTCAAATTATTTATGTTCTTTTCAGATGTAATTAATCACGAACAAATTATAAAATTAAATTAATAATTCTAATACAATAATTATAAAATTAAAAAATCAAACTTCATACATTAATAAATTATATCATATAAAAATTGAGTTTTTTTAAATACATTCACCACACCTATTAAATTTTTCTTTTTCATATTAATTGTAACTGAATAAATGTGTTCGACTTAATTTCAGAAAATAATATGAAATTTAAAAAAATAAATTAATTTTTGCATAAAATCCCCTAGCATTGTAGAACATATGCACCAAATCCCCCTATGTTACAACAAACTTGCACAAAATCCCCTCTATAGTTAACAGTGTTAACTTTTAACGGAAAAAGGGGATTTCGTGCAAAGTAAAATAAAACACAAGGGGTTTTACGCAAGAAAAAAAAATACATGGGGATTGGCGCAGATTTTCCGGGTTTTATGCTATTTACCCTAGATTATGAGCTTTTTTTTACTCATAATCTATTTTTAAGTGTTTTGCAAAATGAACTTTTGCTTTTACTTCTCTTAAAATAATCAACTTTAAGTTATAATTTGTTAAGCACTTATAACCTTGTTTTTTTCTGTTTAAGTTAATTTTCCAGTAAATTTGCAAACACTCCCAACTTTTACAAATAAACACTTAAAATTAACTTAACTTACAATCCATAAGTTCTACTTTTAAATATTTTTTTGCAAACACCACCTTTGAAATAAAACAATTGCTTATTGAAATTGACTCTCTTGTTGAATAATTAATATCGACACAGTCACGGTCTAGTCTAGGTACATGAAAATTAACGCAACCACTGATATTCCAGCTAAAATAGGATTTTTTTTTTTTTTTTTTTTTTGCGTCATAGAAGAACGCCATATTTTTTTTATAACAATACTCCGAGCTTTTTGAACTATATTTTGGAATGTAATATACCCTAAACTTATCTCCATAACTGTCGTAATCCATATATCAAAATTTTCTTTTTTTTTAAATTTAAAAAACTTAAAAGAAAAATAAAAGAAAAAAAATTTAAATTGGACAGAGACAAGAATTGTTTTTTGGAAATAAAACCTAACTCATAATTACAAAGTTTCGGATAAAATTTGCATATATTCGAAATATGTATAACTCTTCTCAAAAAAAAGAAAAGAAAAAAAAAAGGAATATGTATAACTAATAAAATCCAGAAGTGGGGATCTCATATTTGAAATTTGGACAGCTAATTCCAACACTTACCTTGTAAAAACAAATTGGGTTTATTATTCTTTTTTTTTTTTAGGAATACTTACCTTGTAAAAAATTTGACACCTTCAAGGAAAGGATCAATGGCCTTCATTAAGCTGCAATTGCAAAATCAAAACAAAAAAAAATTACTTTAGTGCAAAACAACAAAATTTGAAGAAACATCAAAACACTCAAAAATCAACAAACACTAAGAGATCGAGAGATAGAGAGAGAGGTTATTGTTGGGAAATGCTACAGATTTTAAATCAAACAGACAGTGACTCCTCACCCCCCTCGCCTCCTACCAAAACCCTTGACGCCGTTAATAACCATCCACGGTTCTGCGCGCCCACAAATGCAAAAAAATATAGAAATAAATCTGAAAACATAAAAATAAACGAAATTACCATCAAAATATAGATCTCGGCGAGAGGAATCCAGCGGTGGGTGGCCCGTCAAATTTCGACGGGTGGAACACAAAATAAAGCTCCGGCAAGACCACTGTCGTCGAATAAAAAAAAATTGCAGAAACAGATCAGTGCTCGAAACTAAATGAAATCATTTTTTTGCTCCTATCAACACATTAAATGCTCTGACACCAACATTTAATGCCCGAATGATAAAAACTCACTGAAGTAGAGAGACGTACGGATTAGACTACTCGTGTTAATCATGGAAGAGCGGTTGCAGCCGTTTCGAGGATGATGATAACTCGGGTTATTCAAAAAAGATAGGGAGAAGGGAAGAGCGGCGGAGTATACCTACTCGTCCAGGATTCATGCAAGGCATAGGCCGAGGTATTATAAATAGAGGGTCACATATGCAGACTGTATAGGGAGGTTCATCTATATATCTCTTTTACCATCACTAGCTACTAAAAATTTACCTTTGAAATTGTCTCTTTCTCTACTGACTTAACCGTCTGAGTACTAATTTCAGCATCAGTCTAGTTCATTTCTTTTTGCAGTGCAAACAGACCCAGTTGCTCTATAAACTTATTCCTGTCAACAACCACCCGATGAGCCAGTGCAATTTTAGGATGGATCAATGGTAATTTATTTTATATTTTTATTTTATATTTATTTTATATTTATATATAAATATAAAATATTTATATATTTTATATATAAATATAAATATATTTTATATTTATATTTATATTTATATTTATTTTATATTTATATTTTTAAGACGTATATTGTGTTGTTCAAAAATTAGATTTCTTTAGTTACCTTTATGATCTTAAAAGAATCAACAACATGCAAGAACAAATTGCCGCTTTATTTTTGCTAATTCGGAAAGCGATAAACAAAGCTATATTTGAAAACAACCTGATTTGCTTCGAACGAATCCGGAACTCAGCCACGGAAGGAATCTGTAATAAAGTGCAACATAAAAACCCGAATTATCATAATCTACAATTTCAATGGACCCCTAACTGGTATACATTCAACGTACAATTGACTGTGCGTCACGATCAAACTAGGACAAGCTGGCATTGGAGGAATCATTCACGATTATAACGTCAAATTTGTGGCTGCTTTTACTAGAACTATTGGAATTACATCTTTCAATAGCTTGAATTACGGGCGTTACAGGATGGCACATAATCTACTTAGCTAAAGACTGTGGTGGTGTTTGCAAAAACTTTTACAAATAGATTATGAGAGTAAACAGCATAAAACCCCACTGTGTAAAAGAAAATTTGTGCCAAATCTCCGTGTGTTTTTTTTCTTGCGTAAAACCCCCTTGTATTTTATTTTACTTTGCACGAAATCCCCTTTTCCGTTAAAAGTTAACACCGTTAACAGCGTTAACTTTGCGCCAAATCCCCCTATGTTACAACAAACTTGCACAAAATCCCCTCTATAGTTAACAGCGTTAACTTGTAACGGAAAAGGGGATTTCGTGCAAAGTAAATTAAAATACAAGGGGGTTTTACGCAAGAAAAAAAATACATTGGGATTTGGCGCAGATTTCCCGGGTTTTATGCTATTTACCCTAGATTATGAGCTTTTTTTTACTCATAATCTATTTACAAGTGTTTGCAAAATGAACTTTTGCTTTTGCTTCTCTTAAACTAATCAACTTTAAGCTATAATTTATTAAGCACTTATAACCCTGTTTTTTCTGTTTAATTTGATTTTACAGTAAATTTGCAAACACCCCAACTTTTAGAAATAAACCCTTAAAATCAACATAACACACAATCCACAACTTATGTTTTTAAATAAGCTTTTGCATACACCACCTTTGAAATAAAACGATTGTTTATTGAAACCGACTCTCTTGTTGACTAATTAATATCAACACAGTCACAGTCTAGTTTGGGTACAGGAAAATCAACGCAACCACTGGTACCCCTGCTAAAATGAGATTTTTTTTTTTTTTTTTGCGTCCGCAGAACATCACTTCGAGCTTTTTGAACAATATTTTGGAATGTAATATATCGTAAACTTATCACCGTAACTGTCGTAATCCATATACAAAACTGTTGTTTCGAAATAGTAATCTAATGTTTGTTTTAAGTTAATTTTTTTTTTTAATTTAAAAAATTAAAAAAAAAAAAAGAAAAAAAAGAATTTGGACAGGGACAAGAATTGGTTTTTTGGAAAGAAAACTTTAACTCATAATTACAATGTTTCGGATAAAATTTGCATATATTTTAAATATGTAAAACTCTTCTAAAAAAAAAAAAAGGAATATGTATAACTAATAAAATCTAGAAGTGGGGATCTTATATTTGAAATTCGGACAGCTAATTCCAACACTTACCTTGTACAAACAAATAGGGTTTATTATTTTTTTTTATTGGAAATACGGTTTTCTAAAACAATTAGGAGATATAAAAGGACCGTTGGAAAGTTCTTACTACAGCTTTATATAAACATCCTAGGTTTTTGCACTAACCCTTTTCATATTCTCAATCAAAAAAAAAACCAGACACAAAAAAAAAAAAAAGCAAAGCCGCCAATTATGTCCGGTGCTTCATACAACCGCTGTCCACCCCATCTCCAGCCCTTCGCCGCCGGCCCTTTTCCCTCAAACACCGTCCACCGTCACCAGCCACCACCACCACCTCCTCCTGCCGCCGCCGATGTTCCTGTTGGTCGAAAACCTACACGCAAGTGCACGTATCGTACAAGTAATATAGTGGACAATTAAGTCCGGATATCGAACCCACAGGGAATATTTAATTATCTAATCCTAGACGCTAAATTCTACCAATTATTATCAAGCCCACCCTACACAGTCGACTTTAGAGGGAATTAACTAAAATAAATTAAAAAGCAAATTAAAACGACAAAGCAAGAAAGCAAATTAAACACGAAGATTTATCAGAGTAAACGAGTCTAGGATTTTATTCTTCCCCCTATGTGATTATTATTCCCCCAATTCCTTCAATTATGCAAACAATTAACCCGGATTATTAACCTGAGATGCTAAAATAATCATAACCCGCTTCCGCGTGTATTACAATTCTAATATTCTAGATTCAATTACTATATTCCTATGCAATTAATTCTAGAACACAGCATTAAGCACAAATCTCAATAATGGCTACCTAAGAGATTAACTATATTCCTATGTTAATACCACAAAGGCTCTTCTACCACAGTTCTAATTATTAACCCGATCTTCCGATTCATGCGATTAACAATAACATAAAAGCGCATAAAGTGGCCAGTTTCATGAACTTATTAAAACAAGTAGAAGAAATAATCCGGAATTAAAACTTGCATAAAATCATAGAATTGGGTTCATAAATCCCACATAGGGTTCCAAATAAAATCCTAGAAATAAAGACTTAGCTACTCGTAATTCTTATGATAAATAAAATAAAATAAATTAATTAAATAAGAAAAACTATGCTTGAATCTTCGTTGATCTTCTTTGCTCTTGAATTTGCGTAAAAAGATTCCTAATTGTGTGCTTGGATTGGTCTTATATAGGGTGAAGAACTTGGGGAAGAAGGCAGTTTCCTTGTGCAATTAAAATCCCTTTACTGCGCAACTTCGGGGTATGGGACGGGGGTCCCATAATTTGCACTAAAACTGGGACGGGGTCCGAGCCTTGTTTCTTCAGAATTTTGATATTTTCACTTTTGACCCATATTTTCGCCAAAATTGCAGTTTTGACCCCATACTTTTCCAATTCTTCAATTTGTACCTAAAATACAATAAATCAACTTTTTAAGCACCAATTATCGTTAAAACACACCAAAAGCTCAAATAAAAAGATACGATAAAGTGTAAAAATATACACTTAACACACCCCCAAACTTGAACTTTTGCTTGTCCTCAAGCAAAATCTACCAATAAGCAAATAACTCAACGATAACATCTCATCACATAGATCAATGATCAACTTCACGTTTTCAGAACTTGTAATTATAATGACAATTCTTAGGCATTCGCAAACTCAAAATTCAACAACACTTAGTCACTCACCATTACCAAAAACCACAATTCATACAATTGCTTCAAGCATCCAATATTTGCAAATTAAAGATAGAAAGAATTTATACTTACATGCATATGCTTGACTCCAAATATTCACCAAATTATTCTACTCTACTAATATCGAACATTAAGCTATTGGGATCATTGGGGCTTTGTGGCTTTCAATTGTTAGGCTCTTTGGTTCGAGGTAGGAAATATGGGTATGTGTGGCTATTCTTCTTGAATTTAGGTGATTACGCCAAAATTTGAAAGATAGGCGTTTGAAACAATGAATTCACCTCTACGGACTTTAGTAAACTCGATTCTCAAAAGTTCAAAGGTCTCCACTTTTTCTTTTGAGACAAGGGGTCGAGTTTTCAAAAATAATTCACCAACTAGTCCTTATTTCTCCCTTCTAGTCTCTTCTTCTTCTTTTTTCTTTTTTTTTTTTTTTTTTTTTTTATTTAATATATATATATATAGAAGCATATATATTTATCTCTTTTTTTTTTCTTTTCTTTTTTTTTTCTTTTTTTTTTTTTTTTTTTTTCAAAGAAGAAGAAGAACCTTATAAAATTTTTTGACTGAACTCCAAGGGGTAATTTTCAAGAATCTCCACCTATTCTACCTTACACATTGGCTAAAAGAAAGAACACCTTTTCTCCGAGGCTCAAATCAAGGTTCTAAGGATAATTTCGATAAAAAGGTCGGCTTGAAAGGCTCAAACGGTTCAAAGAAGGCCCAAATCATATCCCAAATCACTCACTACTCAATACTTCGTATCATAAATTTCCTAAGGTGAGTTCTAAAACCAAACATAGCATGATATAGCACAAATTAATTCCAAATTTAAAATACAAAAGATTCAACCAAATCAATGCACAAAATGTGATTCCTAGCAATAATTCGCTTCTAAGTCCCGTTGAATCGAAAGCTAAACAAACATCAAATCCTTATCACACAAAACAAGCAATTTCATCATCAAACATTGATCATCTCTCATCATCACAAATCATTGATGCATTCAACTCAAGCAATTTTTTTTTTTTTTTTTTTTTTTAATATTCCGGAAAAACGAGAAAAACAATAAAAACGAATAAAACCTAATGCATGCAAACTAAAACAAAAAATAAGCACAAAAATAACATGTTTGTCACCCCCAAACTTAAAATTTTCGTTGCCCTCAACGAAATTAGCACAAAGTTTTAAGGATAGAAAACACCTGATTTATTCGGAGTCGATGTGATCGGGGTGCTCCTCCCTAGCTCTCTCATCGGAAAGCTCTCTCGCTCCATCTTCATTCGGAATCGTCGATCGGCACGGGAGCTTGAGGCTTCGGGGTCGTCTCGGGCTTGAGGAGCGGCTTTGGAAGAGGAATCGTCGTTTTGGTGGCACTTTTCTTACCTTTCCCTTTGCCTTTAGAAGATGAAGCTTCACTCGTGCGGCTTCTTTTGTTGGAAACAATAGTTGGGAGAGAGGTTGGAATAGATTCGTTGAGAATTGGTTGACAATCGAACTCAAAATTTGGTTGGAGCAAATTATCGAACACCTTGTGGGCGTGCCTTGAAAGAGTAGATTTTGGAGAATTTGGTTTGATTCTCTAGCTTCCTTTTGTGTGTGAGAGTTTGAGAGAAGGAAAGAGGAGGGTTTAGGAAACAATGGGGGAGAAAATCTAATTTTTTTAAAGTTAAAACGCCCTAAAAATCGTCGGACGGCCGTCCCGGTTTTTGTGCTGATTTTCGGACGGCCGTCCGACATCTCTGTCTCCCCACTGTTCACGGGACGGCCGTCCCATGTTTGTGCCTTATTTTCGGACGGCCGTCCCACAGGCAATGATGCCGTTTGGGGCTTTCTGTTTCCCAGACGGCCGTCTGAGATTTTGCTTGAAATTTCGGACGGCCGTCTGGACCCCCTGACCATGTTTTCGACCCTGAAAATTAAAATTCAAATAGATTAATTAGAATGCATGCCTATGAAAATAAAAACGAAACGAAAAATCAAAGAAAACTACGAAAAATAATAAAGCTCGGGTTGCCTCCCGAGAAGCGCTAAATTTTAAGTCTTCAGCCGGACTTTGCTTCTTGAAATTGTTATGTCCAATCCAAAGCCTTGTAGATTGCGCATCCATCCATGAGCTTTGTCACTTCAATTGCAACCGATACAGGGATAGGATTGCAATATGTCAGGGTCCACCTTAGCTTGTAGTCTTTCTTAGTTGTAATCAATCGGTACGAAGCCAAGTAGGGATCTTCATCACCCGCTCCCTTAAATCGGTAAACAAAAACCTCACGTCCGCGTATAACCTCCACTTCAAACACATTCGCCTTCTTATCAACCTCTATTGATGCCTTCAAAGCCACGTCAGGAATAACAATAAGATCATCAATTTGAATATTTGCATTAACCACATCCATCTCATTCTTCTCTTGTTCCGAGACATCTTTGGAGTTGAGCTCGATTTCATTGTCTGATTCATCATCTTCAAGTGTCTTCGTAATTTCTTTTTCCCTCTCATCGACACTATTTTCTAGGTCTAAAGGATTTTTCTCATCACAAGTTTCAGACGAATTTTCTTTGTTGCAACCATTCTCGATATTGTCTGAAATATTTTCAAGAGACCTCTTGAGCTTCATCTCTTCCAACATTATTTCAAGTCTTCGGATAGATGCTTGAGTGGATTTCATAAAATCTTCAAGGATGGATTTCCTATAACACTCCTCAATAGTGGGTTCTCGTGGCTTTGCATAATAGGTTTGAAAATCATCAAATTGCGGCTCACGATGTTGAAAATTGTGGAAATCTTGGCTTGAATTGCTCTGCTCGTACGTGTTGGTGTATGTGTTCCAGTAACCTCTGTTGGTATTATCTATGAAATTATTCGCCTTCGGTGCATACCAACATTGGTTAGCGTAATGTTCTCCACCACATATTGAACAAAGCAACGGCATATTATAGGTATTTTGGAGGTATTCGCCAGACGGAAGCCATTCATATCCCGTTTGAGTTGCGCGAAAATTGTAACCTGACATGTAACCAAAGAAAAAAAATATATATATATTAAAACGAAAAAATAAAAAAATAATTTGGGTGAATCGTGAAAATTGTTCAAATTTAGAGCTAGAATAAAATAAATAATTAAAATATCCCCCGGCAACGGCGCCAAAAACTTGTTGGTCGAAAACCTACACGCAAGTGCACGTATCGTACAAGTAATATAGTGGACAATTAAGTCCGGATATCGAACCCACAGGGAATATTTAATTATCTAATCCTAGACGCTAAATTCTACCAATTATTATCAAGCCCACCCTACACAGTCGACTTTAGAGGGAATTAACTAAAATAAATTAAAAAGCAAATTAAAACGACAAAGCAAGAAAGCAAATTAAACACGAAGATTTATCAGAGTAAACGAGTCTAGGATTTTATTCTTCCCCCTATGTGATTATTATTCCCCCAATTCCTTCAATTATGCAAACAATTAACCCGGATTATTAACCTGAGATGCTAAAATAATCATAACCCGCTTCCGCGTGTATTACAATTCTAATATTCTAGATTCAATTACTATATTCCTATGCAATTAATTCTAGAACACAACATTAAGCACAAATCTCAATAATGGCTACCTAAGAGATTAACTATATTCCTATGTTAATACCACAAAGGCTCTTCTACCACAGTTCTAATTATTAACCCGATCTTCCGATTCATGCGATTAACAATAACATAAAAGCGCATAAAGTGGCCAGTTTCATGAACTTATTAAAACAAGTAGAAGAAATAATTCGGAATTAAAACTTGCATAAAATCATAGAATTGGGTTCATAAATCCCACATAGGGTTCCAAATAAAATCCTAGAAATAAAGACTTAGCTACTCGTAATTCTTATGATAAATAAAATAAAATAAATTAATTAAATAAGAAAAACTATGCTTGAATCTTCGTTGATCTTCTTTGCTCTTGAATTTGCGTAAAAAGATTCCTAATTGTGTGCTTGGATTGGTCTTATATAGGGTGAAGAACTTGGGGAAGAAGGCAGTTTCCTTGTGCAATTAAAATCCCTTTACTGCGCAACTTCGGGGTATGGGACGGGGGTCCCATAATTTGCACTAAAACTGGGACGGGGGTCCGAGCCTTGTTTCTTCAGAATTTTGATATTTTCACTTTTGACCCATATTTTCGCCAAAATTGCAGTTTTGACCCCATACTTTTCCAATTCTTCAATTTGTACCTAAAATACAATAAATCAACTTTTTAAGCACCAATTATCGTTAAAACACACCAAAAGCTCAAATAAAAAGATACGATAAAGTGTAAAAATATACACTTAACAGTTCCTCAAACACCGGATCAGCTTCAAGAAATCATGAGGCGGCGTCTACACGCCCATATGGTGCCGGTGGTTCTTATCCCCGTCGATCGTCCTGGTTTTATCCCGAATTACCCCAGATTTGATCCATCTTCTTTATCACACCAGATTGAAGATGATTATTACCAAGACAGTTTCTTTTTCGATGAAAACGACGAAAACCTAATACGATTTTTGGAAGAAGAAGAAGGTGGTGGTAATAACATGACTTTCGGTGATAATAACAGTGCTGAGCTGTCGGAGGGAACAATTGTCGCTGAGCTGTCGGAGGAAACGATTGTCAAGAATCTGAGAACGAGGGCTTCCGTGGAAATCGATGCCGTAGATTATGAACAAGAAGTGTGTGCTGTTTGCCTCGACGGTTTGTTTGGAGAAACCGAAAAGGTTATCGCAACCCTCGGATGTGGCCATGTTTATCATGTCGAGTGCATCAAGAATTGGCTTTTGAGGAAGAACGAGTGCCCCATGTGCAAATCCAAGGCCCTCGTTTTCGATTAATTCAATAAATTATTATTTTTATTTTTATTTTCGAGTTTCTTGATTTGTGGATTTTTGTTGTGTGCCGATTTGTATGAATTAATTGTATGGAAGTTCAGACAATCAAGATTTATTGTTGTTGTTGGTCTTTGTTTAATTTGTTCTATTGTTATCTGACTTGTATTTTTTTTTTTTTGCAAATTGATTTTACCAATCAAGTTTTAGGTTTCAATTGGAGTTGAAAGATTTGAAATTGAAAGATTTAAGATACTTTCTAATTAAAAAGATTCGGATTTCAAACTGATCACAATTTAAAAACTAGAGTTAATTTTAAAATCCATTGAAGGAGAAATCATCCAAATAAAATTAAATGGAGTTGTTATTGTGGATATGAAAGTATTAATCTTGAAACCCTGCATACTCTTCCGTTTGTAGCATAAAGATCAAAGGATCGGAACCAGAATTTATAGACTTAATTGTAGGTACATAAGCAATTAATTCTTAGGTAATCTTCATTTTTACACTCATTAATTATATTCTGAAAACCTCAAACTTTATTATGTGATATTCAAGAACATACTTGAGCGTCGTCGGAGGTTTGTACCGGGACCAAGTTCCGGCGTCCTAATACTTGTTTATTACGATATATAACAATCCCTGCTTATATTTGATGTTTTTGGAGAAGATTTGACGTAGATCACTTATACTATTTTTTTTAATGGAGTTATACTCATTTCTTGACCACGTCGACTCTCAAGTCTTATAATAATATCCGTAATTCATAATTATTTCAAGGAAAAATTGAAAACTTATTTCAAATATAGTTATTGAGATGGATTTAGTTATGTATTATTTTTCGTAAGATGAAAAAGGTAACATTAATTTTCGTAAGAAGTGTGCCATGTTTTCAAAAGACCCCACGCGCCATCTTAATTTTATGAAGCTTAACTTTACTAAACCGATACATAAAATCTTACTAGATCGATTTTTTACATAACTAAAATAACCCAATTCATCCATGATTCAATCCAATCTCAAAAAAATTCAAAGCATAAGAGCTAAAGATCCTTTTTATTGGATTTTGAATGCAATTCAATATACGATCGAGCTTGAATTTTAGATGAGAGAGTTATGTATAGAGAACATATTATCACTGAAATAAGTAAATAACATATTAATAGGTTAATGGAATGAAATTTTAATTTACTAATTGAGTTATTTTGTCCTTAATCCAATCTATATCTCGAAAACAATTAAACATACAAACACTGTAGATCTTTGTTGTTCGCTTTCGGAGCAATGTGAAGCAATGAATTTGAAAATATAAGAGTACATGGGCGACATAACATACATTGTCACTAAACTAACAATTTAACAACTTGCTATACTTATTTTCTACTTTACGAATCTCCATTTTGTCTATAATTCGGTCCAAATCTCATAAAAACTCAAAATATAAAATTTCTTGAAGTGTTAAAATATTTATTATATCATTAAATATTCAATTATATTATTATCTTAAAGTTTTAGCTGGTGAAAAATCGAATATATATATACCTTAGCAAAATCGGTTGAAGTGGGCCCGTAAGGACCTTCAATAGGTCAAACATCGCGACAGTCGATCGAAGAATAGAGCAGTTGGTTAGACCATTTTTCCTTCTCCTTTTATAATGACACTTAGGTTATCAGACTCAAGATTGTTGCTTGAGCTAATTGTTAATGGATGCCACTTCGGATTTTTATTTTTATTTTGGTAAAAGAAGTTCATTCATTCATGACCTATGATGGTTAATTTTGACTATGTTTAATACTGGAATTGGTTTTGCAACTTCAGATGTAATGCTTTTTTATTACAAATTTATTTTTGAATAATATAATTATTTTCATCCATTTGTTAATGATGCCTCGTGTAACGTATGGGGAGAATTACTACTCTTATTAACATAAAAAAGGCATGCATCGCAAGGGTTCAGTTACTAGTTTTAAAACAAAGAAGTTAGGGCATCAATATTTATGGTTGATCCGGATGAAAATGCGGCCAGAAAAGCAAGGTACCACTCAGCCCACTTTGAAGAAGGCCCATGAGTTCCTTCCAGGCAATCCAGACCCCCTCTCGAACGATCACGACTAACGTAAGGATCAACGCTTGAAGTGCTCGGGGCGCTTGACGCCCGAGATAAGGAGCGCAAGTGCCCCACTACAGGCATTAATGGCTATGACAACTAAGGAATGGTGCATTAATAAAAGACCGACAATCATTCTTTTGCTCCTATCGGCACATTAAATGTTCTGACACCAGAATTTAATGCCCGAATGACCAAAAACCACTGGAAGTAGAGAGACCTACGGCTTAGACTACTCATGGAAGAGCGGTTGTAGCCGTTTCGAGGATGATGATGACTCGGGTTATCCGAAAAAGATAGGGAGATGAAGGGAAGAGCGGCGGAGTATACCTACTCATCCAGGATTCATGCAAGACATAGGCCGAGGTATTTTAATTAGAGGGTCACACATGCGCAGAAAGGGAGGTTCATCTATCTGATCTTTTACCATCACTGCTAAAAATCTACCTTTAAAATTGTCTCTTGCTCCACTGACTTGGCCGTCTGAGTGCTAAATCCGGCATCTGTCCGATAGCTTTCTTTTTGCAGTGCAAACAGACCCAGTTGCTCTATAAGCATATTTCCACCAACAACCACCCAATGAGCCAGCGCAGTTTTAGGATGGATCAATGGTAATTTATTTTCATGTGGAATTTTTTAAAAATAAATCCAGATAACTACATTAGATTATCGGATTAATCTAGAACTAACGATTTTAATTACGTATATTGTGTTGTTCAAAAATTAGATTTCTTTAGTTACCTTTATAATCTTAAAAGCATCAACAACATGCAAGAACAAGTTGCCGCTTTATTTTGGCTAATTCGGAAAGCGATAAACGAAGCTATATTTGAAAACAAACGAATTTGCTTCGAATGAATCTGAGAAAGAATCTGTAATAAAGAGCAACGGAAAAAACCGAATTATCAAAATCTACAACTTCAATGGAACCCTAATTGGTATACATTCAACGTATGTACTAACTGTGCTTCATGATCAAACTAGGACAAGCTGGCATTGGAGGAATCATTCACGATTATAACGTCAAATTTGTTGCTTCTTTTACTAGAACTATTGGAATTACATCTTACAATAGCTTGAATTACAGGCGTTACAGGATGGCACATAATCAACTTGGCTAAAGACTTTGGTGGTGTTTGCAAAAACTTTTATAAATAAATTATGAGGGTAAACAACATAAAACCTCCCTGTGTTTAGGAAAATTTGCACCAAATCCCCATCTATTTTTTTTCTTGCGTAAAACTCCGTTGTGTTTTATTTTACTTTGCACGAAATCCTCTTTTCCGTTAAAAGTTAACACCGTTAACTATAGAGGGCATTTTGTGCAAGTTTGGTGTAACATAGGGGGATTTGGTGCATGATTAATTTGCAAGACAAGAAGGGTCTACGCAAAATTAATTTATTCATTTAAAATTTAAATTATTTTCTTAAATCAAGTATAATATATCTATTAATTTAAAATATGAAAATTAAGAAAATAATACTCGATCGAGATGGAAGTTGGAACGAATTCTCAAACTATTTATGTTCTTTTCACATATAATTAATCACAAACAAATTACAAAATTAAATAATAATTTTAATACAATAATTATATAATTTAAAAAATCAAACTTCATACTAATAAATTATATCATATAAAAATTGATTTTTTTTTAAAATACATTCACCACACCTATTAAATTTTTATTTTTCATATTGTAACTGAATAAATGTGTTCAACTTAATTTCAGAAAATAATATGAAATTTAAACAAATAAATTATTTTTTCCATAAAATCCCCTTGTATTGTAAAAAATATGCACCAAATCCCCCTATGTTACAACAAACTTGCACAAAATCCCCTCTATAGTTAAAGCCGTTAACTTTTAACGGAAAAGGAAATTTCGTGCAATGTTAAAACACAAGGGGGTTTTACGCGAGAAAAAAAATACATAGTGATTTGGCGCATATTTTCCGGGTTTTATGCTATTTACCCTATATTATGATATTTTTTTTACTCATAATCTATTTTTAATCTATTTTTAAGTGTTTGCAAAATGAACTTTGACTTTTACTTCTCTTAAACTAATCAACTTTAAGTTATAATTAGTTAAGCACTTATAACCTTGTTTTTTCTGTTTAAGTTGATTTTACAGTAAATTTGCAAACATCCCCAACATTTAGAAATGGACCCTTAAAATCAACATAACTCACAATCCACAACTTCTAATTTTAAATAAGTTTTTGCGAACACCACATTTGAAATAAAACGATTGCTTATTGAATTAAACAACGGACTCTCTTGTTGTCTAATTAATATCGACACAGTCACGGTTTAGTTTGGGTACAGGAAAATAAACGCAACCACTGGTACCCCAGCTAAAATGGAATTTCTTTTTTTTTTTTTTTTTTGTTTGCGTCCACAGAAGAACGTCATGTTTTTTTTATAACAACACTCTGAGCTTTTTGAACAGTATTTTGGAATGTAATATATCGTAAACTTATCTCCGTAAATGTCGTAATCCATATACCAAAACTGTTGTTTCGAAGTAGTAATCTAATGTTTGTTTTAAGTTAATTTTTTTTTACAAATTTAAAAAAAAAAAACAAAAAAAAGATTTCAGGGACTAGAATTTTTTTCTTGGAAACAAAACCTAACTCTCATAATTACCAAGTTTCGGATAAAATTTGCATATCTTTGAAATACGTATAA
>NW_012194840.1:683055-702388 GCF_000504015.1 Erythranthe guttata
TGGGGATCTCATATTTGAAATTTGGACAGCTAATTCCAACACTTACCTTGTACAAACAAATAGGGTTTATTATTTTTTTTTATTGGAAATACGGTTTTCTAAAACAATTAGGAGATATAAAAGGACCGTTGGAAAGTTCTTACTACAGCTTTATATAAACATCCTAGGTTTTTGCACTAACCTCTACTAACCCTTTTCATATTCTCAATCAAAAAGAGAAAAAACCAGACACAAAAAAAAAAAAAAAGAAAAAGAAAAAAAAAAAAGCAAGCCGCCAATTATGTCCGGTGCTTCATACAACCGCTGTCCACCCCATCTTCAGCCCTTCGCCGCCGGCCCTTTTCCCTCAAACACCGTCCACCGTCACCAGCCACCACCACCACCACCTCCTCCTGCCGCCGCCGACGTTCCTCAAACACCGGATCAGCTTCAAGAATTCATGAGGCGGCGTCTACACGCCCATATGGTGCCGGTGGTTCTTATCCCCGTCGATCGTCCTGGTTTTATTCCGAATTACCCCAGATTTGATCCATCTTCGTTATCACACCAGATTGAAGATGATTATTACCAAGACAGCTTCTTTTTCGATGAAAACGACGAAAACCTAATACGATTTTTGGACGAAGAAGAAGGTGGTGGTAGTACCATTGCTGATGAGCTGTCGGAGGATACGATTGTCAAGAATCTGAGAACGAGGGCTTCCGTGGAAATCGATGCCGTAGACTATGAACAAGAAGTGTGTGTTGTTTGCCTAGACGGTTTGTTTGGAGAAACCGAAAAGGTTATCGCAACCCTCGGATGTGGCCATGTTTTTCATGTCGAGTGCATCAAGAATTGGCTTTTGAGGAAGAACGAGTGCCCCATGTGCAAATCCAAGGCCCTCGTTTTCGATTAAATTGAAGAAATTAGACATGGTTGTTTATTATTTTTATTTTTATTTTCGAGTTTCTTGATTTATGGATTTTTGTTGTGTGCCGATTTCTACGGATTTATTGTATATGGAAGTTCAGACAAACAAGATTTATTGTTGTTGTTGGTCTTGTTTGATTTGTTCTGTTGTTATAAGACTTGTATATTTTTTATTTTATTTCTTGTTTGCAAATTGATTTCACCAATCGTGTTTTAGGTTTCAGTTGGAGTTGAAAGATTTGAAATTGAAGGATTTAAGATACTTCCTAATTAAAAAGATTCGGATTTCAAATTGATCACAATTTAAAAACTTGAGTTAATTTTAAAATCCATTGAAGGCGAAACCATCCAATTAATAAATTAAATGGAGTTGTTATTGTGGATATTCTGAAAGTATTAATCTCGAAACCCTGCATTCAAATGCATACTCTTCCGAATTGTAGCATAAATATCCAAGGATCGGAGCAGAATTTATATACTTAATTGTAGGTATACATGTAATTAATTCTTACGTAATCTTCATTTTTACACTAATTATATTCTTAAAACATCAAACTCTGTCATGTGATATTGAAGAACATACTTGAGCGTCGTTGGAGGTTTGTGCGAGGACCAAGTTCCGGTGTCCTAATGCTTGTTTATGACGATATATAGTGATCCCCGTTTATATTTGAAGAGTATCGTACGTGATTGTTTTTGGAGAAGATTTGACGTAGATCACTTATACTATTTTTTTAGTGGAGTTATACTCGTTTCGTCGACTCTCAAGTCTTATAATATCCGCAATTCATAATTATTTCAAGGAAAACTTGAAAACTTATTTCAAATATAGTTATTGAGATGGATTTAGATAATGTATTGTTTTCCGTAAGATAAAAAGGTAACATTAATTTCTGTTAGAAGTAAGCCATGTTTTCAAAAGACCCAACTCGCGATCTTAATTTTGTGAAGCTTGACTTTACTAAACTGGTATATAAAATCTTACTAGATCGATTTTTTACATAACTAAAATAACCCAATTCATCCATGATTCAATCTAAATCTCAAAAAATTCAAAGCATAAGAGCCGAAGGTCCTTTTTATTGGATTTTGAATGCAATTCAATATACGAACTTGGATTTTAGATGAGAGAATTATGGAAAAAATACATTATCACTGAAATAAGTAAATAACATTTTAATAGCTAAATGGAATGAAGTTTTACTTTACTAAGTGAGTCGTTTTGTCCATTATTCAATCTAAATCACAAAAACAATTAGAGATATGAACATTGTAGATCTTTTTGTTAGCTTTCGAATGCAGTGTGAAGCACAATGCATTTGAAAATAAAAGAGTGCATGGGCGACATAAACATACATTGTCACTAAACTAACAATTTAAAAACTTACTAGACTTATTTTCTACTTTACTAAACTCTATGATGCACGGAAACTTCAACACACACGCGTTTCAACGTTTTGGAAACCGAAACTCCATGACACATGTCGGAAACGTTTTGGGGCCGTTTCTATAAATATTCAAAATTTTCGGGGACGTTTCTTATAATAATGAAAAATTAAAAACGCGTTTTCACACAAAATAAATCCAAATTTTATTTTAAAGAAAAACTCCAAATTGCATACGCTTAAAAAAAATCTTAAATATTATGTCTTTTTTTCACTTCTAGTGGTGTTTTAATATTTTTGTACATGTTAATTCCATATTAAACTAAATTGATAATAATATTTTTTTTAGAAATTATAAATGCACCCCTATACTTTTATTATTTAAACATTTTCCCACGTTCCCGTATCCAACTTTTTGGAAAACGGAGTTTCCCCGTGTTCGTTTCCCTGTTTCCCCGTATCCGCGTTCCCGTGTCCGTGCTAAACTCCACATTGTCCATAATTCGGTCCAAATCTCAGTTAAAAACTCAAAATATAAAATTTCTTGAAGTGTTAATATATTTATTATACCATTAAATATTCATAAATATTTATATATCTAGTAATTTTGGAAGAAAAAAAAAACAGAAAATTCTTACCATTTACAATTGGTTACAATTTATGATTTGTTGATTTAGCAAAATAACTTTTGATACGAGTTACGATTTAAAATTCATTCATGATAAAATCTCTTCTAACAAAGTTTAAAATTTCTGCAATTAGAACGAGGGGCACACGCAGCAAAATCCGATGTCTATGAGGGGTAATTAAGGCATTTCACATAGCGTCATCTTTCTTTGACTTCAACCAATCTGCAAACCCCACACGTTTAATTTCCATCAATTCAATACACGATATAAAATCCTCCAATTCTCTGCCCTAATTTCCATCAATTTTTATCCAATTTCAGATCTAGCAACAAAGTAAAAAGGAATTCAAATCAGCTGAATAAGAAAAGAAAACATGGATGCTTTGGATTCAGTTTTCGATCCGCTGAGAGATTTCGCCAAGGACAGCGTTCGCCTCGTCAAGCGATGCCACAAGCCCGATCGCAAAGGTACAATCTTTTTTCTAGCCCGATGTACAACAATGGCGGTAATTTGAATGAATTCTGATTTATTTTTTGATTTGATTTATGAATTCAGAGTTCACGAAGGTTGCTACACGGACGGCGATCGGGTTCGTGGTGATGGGGTTTGTGGGTTTCTTCGTTAAGTTGATATTCATTCCCATCAACAATATTATCGTCGGTGCTACATGATCATTTCGCAGGTGCAGTCCTTATTTTCTAGCGATCCGATGTGAATTTGTTTTTTTCGAATTTTCGATTTTTGTTCGGTGATTGATCTGTGTTGATTTAACTTATTTATTTGTTTATTATGCTTAGCGGAATTGGATTGTGGCTTATCAAAATTTGATGTGTGTTGTTTGTGTGTCTTTGTTTATGTGTCTCTGTGGATTTGCATGTGTGCGTATAAAGATTGAATGTGCCCCAAAAAATTATAAAGGATGTTTTTTTCTGAAATCGAAGTTATAATCAAATCAAATTCATGTTGTTTTTAAAATATAATCTGAATGTTGTACAAGTATATTATGTTTGGAATATCTAAGGAATGTAAGCGAATACTCTGTAGTGTACCTGTGGCAGAGAGATGTTAGTTTGTCGAGCTCTTGGTGTTTGGTATAAAATGGGCAATTTAGGATGGAATCGAGTTATGCCGGCAAATTTGTGCTGTCATATAGTTTACACTTATGAAGGCGTTTTTTGCTTTTCCAGCCATATTTTTGTATTAAGACTGGAAATCGAAGTCGAAATTTAGAATGTATTGAAGGAACTTGAAAGATATTCATTCTTCTCATTTATAACTCAGACGACATTTGCAATATAAGGCATACATGTAACAAGCTTTGAGTTTATCTGTTTGTTTAAGGTGTGCATATGTATGAGTTGGCATCAGTTAATTGGTGAGGACTAGGTTGTTTGCACTCTGGTACAATGCATGTTTTCAAGAAATGAATCCAAAAGGGTAAGAAGAATTGAACGGGTAGCGAGCCTTAATATTATCCATTGCTTGATTTACAATGACAGTGTACAGAATGAGTTAGTGAGGAACCTTGAAAAAATTAGGTGCGTTAGGACAAATTGTTGTATTTAATTGTGATTAAATTCATTAATTTTCTTATCTCTTTGTTTTTCCTTGCTTTGGTTGATGCTCTGTTTGATTCTTGAACTTTATAAGGAGGGAAAAATAATGAAAGAAACTGTCTTATCGTTTGAATTAAGAGTGGGTGTCGTTTGATGCAGGAGCACATTTTTCTTGGTATTTTCCTCACTCAAATTTAAGATCCTTATATATTATAACACCAAGTCTTCGGTTCAAGTGATTAGATGTCGAAAGAAAATTGATTTTTTTTTATTCGAGTAGAATCTGGTTTTCTAATGATTTTAGTTGCTATTCGTTGCACTGCAGAATTCAACTCCGCATACACGTTTGCTTCAATTTCTTGTGTACTTGCCAGAACCAGAAATCAATGTCTACTCTGCTTTGATAATATTTTTGGGCTGTCGATGTAATCAGTGTGCTAACGGAAACAATTATGTTAAATTTGCAGGCTTTCGCTAGTACGAGAAACCATGATAGACAATCAGAAAGGAGAGACAATTATCAAAACGATTAGTTAATCTTTTTGTTTTAATTTTGTAGAACAAATCTTTGCATTACTCCAAATGTACTGGCTACTTTTGTTTCATTTTGTGAACTTCAATCGTGGTTTTACGTAGATCTCGTCTATGTCTATCGTATTTCATTGTTTGAATATGGTTTTCGTGTAGACTAAATGGCGGTTGGGATTGAGGAAACTGCAACTTAAAGCAAGATATTTCAAATGATAAATTAAGTGTTCTTTTATTCGAAATAATTATGTTACGCACTAGGGTTGGCAACGGGTCGGTTCTGGGTCCGGATCGCCTAAACCCAAGATCTTACCAACATCTAAAACCAGGCTTGCCCGACTCATACTCGAATTAAACGGTTTTGATCCGTTACCTGCTAGACTCTTTAACATCAAACAAAAAGTTTAACATTTTTTAACTTTCATAATATTTTAACAAAAGAATATCAAAATTAAAAAGCAATGTTTTACAAGTGCTAGAAAGTAAGTAACAAACTTATAGTTAATTATATTTTTAACTTCTATGACAAATAATGTTCAAAAGTCAATAGCGCTCGCGGTATAAAAAAAAAAGATTAAATGAGAATAGACACAATGGGGCCTGAAATTCTGATACATGAATAAATGAGAATAGACACGATGGAATCTGAAATTCGGATACATGAAATTGAAAATTTATGTATATTTGTATGGGTCAATTTTGGGGTGATTCCGACAACACCCGTAACCCGATCCATAACCATTCGATTCTAGAAACTAAAATTCATTATCTCACCAGAACCACTCCAAACGGGTTTGTTTCGGGTCTAAGACCCGACAAACCCGTACCCATTACTATCCATGTTATGCACTGACCTTTATCGACCAAGAAGCTAACATGTTGAATACAATGAAAGTTGTATTTGCACAAGATTTGGATTTTTTTAGCACAAATTGGAAAAGTTACTGTAAAGTGTTGGAATGTAATATACGGTATGAGTTTGATACCGTGCTCTCTTATTTTTACCAAGGTTGTAGAAAGCGGTAATTGGGTCCGAGTCGGTCAGGCACCGACTCACGATTAATCGGTACGGCGGTGATTAATCGGTGATAAATTGGAAATAAATCGGTTTTTAAAATTTAATATAATATATTTCTAAATATTATTTATAAATACTCAAAACATATATAAAAAGATATTTAAACATAGTTAAATCTCCATCACGTAGATATCCTAATAACATAATAAAAGTTTAATAATTATAAGATCATAATATATAAATATCCTTATAAAATATAAATAAAAATACAATTTTTTTGAATTTAAATTTACTCTTGAACATTCTAGCATACATCATTAGTTCTTTAACAATAACAATTAACATAAATAAAATAAGGCATGAACTCATATTTTCTTTTATTAAAATCCAACTTTTATTTTGAATTATGAAAAGAAAAAAAAAAAACCCGATTTTTAACCCATTTTTACCACCGAGTTTGACCCGCCTTAAAGGTTTGACCGCCTCAAACCGCCTAAAACCGCCTCACATGCAAAAAACCGATTTTTCAAACATTTACACTAAAATCGTAAAGGTTTTGGACCGCCTCCGCCTTGGAGACCGATTAATCGGCCGCCTCGGCCGATTTTTAGAACACTGATTTTTACCATGCCATTCCCCTCCTCAGGCAAACTTCACTTTTTTAACATTAATATTCATATATTATCCTGTCATTCAACATTAATCACATTATATTATGCCATCAAACATAACAGTAGTCCAATCCGATGTAAGTGAGTTAATTCTTATATATGTAATCGAACCGGGCCGTTTCTGAGAAAATGAAGGTTGTAGGCGAGTTTTAAGAATTTGTAAAAATAGACCATGTTTTGTATTATATAATGTACACATTAATTCATTAAGGAGCACGAGTGGACAAATTTTTTTGGATTAGCAGCTAAGATTTTTAGAAGTTAAAGTAAACTCGAAGTTTACAGAACCTCGAACTTTTTTTGAAAATATTCATAAAAATATCATTGAACAAGTAAATATATGTAACTTTAAAAAAAAAAAAAAATTGGTATATTTCAATTTGCCGAAACACTTTGAAATTAGAGTTAGACAACGTAGAATATATTAAGAAAATGCAAAGATTGTTGAAAAACAAAGTTTAAAATCTTGAAATAGATTGATAGAAGAATCCAATGTCTATTTAATTACAATTGATATAAGACATTTTTTTTTTTTTTTGAAGGCAAATAAAAACACTTTTATTAAATAAACTTCTCCAGATCATGAGGAAGAATAGAATCTTCCATCATATCTATAACATTTTGTTGAACAAGAGAGTGAGCTAAAGAATTTCCATCTCTTTTAACAAATGAAAAGGAACATGTAACAAAAGTTTTGCTAATCGACAAGCACTCAGAAATAATAGCCCCGAACGACTCCATACCATCTACTCCCCGATGAAGAGCATTTATCACCTCGAGACTATCTCCTTCAATCATAATTTTTCTCCATCCTCGGTCAATAGCTACCATCATGGCATGTAAAGCTGCTCGGGCCTCTCCATCTGCTATCTTTGGTCTACCTTGAAGCTTACGAATACTCCACCAGACACACTGGTTATTATGATTCCGCGCCACCATAGCCACTTGGAAGTATTTTTTTCCCTGAGGAAAACCTGCATCAAAATTGATTTTGATAATTTCAGCCGGCGGCGGCAACCACTTGGAAGCGGCAGCTCTAGGTGTACTAGAATGAGCCTCACATATAGAAGCCCTACGATATTCGTCAAGGAAATTCATACTCCATCCAACAATATCATTCTTCACACATTTTAATCCCTCGAATAATTCAGCATTACGAAGATACCATATTCTCCAACATACTGTAGCAGCCAATTCAAAAGCCTCTCGACTTAGGTTTATATGAAGATAGCACAACCAGGCACTAAAGTTGGGCAAATTAATGTTCGCATCTTGCAAACAGAATGGGAGATCTCCCCAAATGTCACTCATTTCACTACATTTCATAATGTGAAGCGTGGATTCATAATCAGCCCCGCATCGGTTGCACAAAGGGTTTGGAACAATTTTTCTTCGAAACAATTCTATGTTCGTCGGTAGAATATCAGAGCAAGCTTGCCAGAGAAAAACTCGAACTTTTGGGGGCACTTTTGAATTCCAAATAAATTTCCATTTTTTGTGGTGAAAACCACTGCAATTTGCTTCATAAATTCGACCCATACAGCCACTTGTAGCGACGATATTGTGATAGCATGATCGCACACTAAAATTTCCATTTTTGGAATAGTGCCAAACGTATTTATCCTCTACTTCCAAACATCCCAGTGGAATTTTCATAATTCGTTCTCTATCCACCTCCCACATTAAATTATCAATCAATTGTACATTCCAGGCTTTATTGGAAGTGTCCATAAGGTCGGAAACCTTATCGGGAAAAGCAGTTTGTATCGGTCGCTTTGTGATAATACGGAATGCCCCATCAGTTCGAAGCCAGGGTTCTCCCCATAATGCAGTATTTTCCCCATTACCAATTCTTTTTCGTACTCCCGCAATCAAATGAGGTTTCGCACTTATGATACTCCTCCATGTAGCCGAAGGGCGATTTCCGAGAGTTGCTTTCATAAAATCCGTAGTTGGGAAATACCTTGCTTTGAATATTTTTTAGCACAGTGAATCCGGTCGAGTTAGTAAACGCCATCCTTGCTTTGCAAGCAAGGCTAAGTTGAAACTGTGAAGATCCCTGAAACCAATCCCCCCGTCATTTTTCGAGTAACACAATCTTTTCCAAGACATCCATGCAAGTTTTCTTGTCGAACCATCTATGCCCCACCAGAATCTCCTAATAGCAGATTCAATATCTCGAATAAGTGTCCGAGGAAGAGTGAAACAGCTCATTATATATGTCGGTATAGATTGAAGAACTGATTTGATTAAAACTTATTTCCCGGCCTTGGAAAGTTGTTTCTCTCCCCATCCCTTTATTTTTGTCCACGTGCGTTCTCGAAGGAAACTAAAGATCTCTTTTTTAGATCGTCCCAATGTTGCAGGCATTCCCAGATATTTACCCTGATTCGTTACAACCCGAAAACCCAACCTTGCCGCTAATCTCCTTCTATTCTCATTCGATGTTCCAGGGCTAAAAGAAACAGTACATTTATCCATGTTAAGAACTTGCCCGGAAATAATTGAGTATTTGTCTAAGACCTCTTTTAAGACCATTGCCTCCTCCTCTGTAGCTCGGGAAAAAATTAAAGTGTCATCTGCAAAGCACAAATTAGATACTACAGGAGCGGTGGGTGCCACACGGACTCCATGAATTCTTCCCATATTTTCCTCATAATTGATCATGTGAATAAGAATCTCTGCACAGAAAAGAAAGAGATATGGAGACAAAGGGTCTCCCTGACGGAGGCCTCGGGTCGGCTGGATAAAACCACATTGAGCACCGTTCACCAACACAGAGTAAGTAACAGTAGAGACACATTGCATTATCAATTCGACAAAATTAGTACAAAAACCAAAGCGAGTCAGCACTTTACGAAGGAAAACCCATTCGACTCGATCATATGCTTTACTAATATCCAGCTTAATGGCCATATAATTATTGTTTTTCTTGGACATAGTCTTAATGAAGTGATTAACCTCAAAAGCAATTAAAATATTATCGGTTATGAGTCGTTGAGGAACAAAAGCTGATTGAGTTGAGGAGATGATACGGTTTAAGATAGGCTTGATTCTATTTGTAATCATTTTCGAGCCAATCTTATAGACAACATTACTAAGGCTAATAGGACGAAATTCGGTGATAAGTTTCGGCTGTTTGGTTTTTGGAATAAGCACAATGTGCGTAAAATTAAGGCTCTGGGGGGTTCTTTTATTATTCAAGAAATCAAGGACACATCGGGAGATATCAGGGCCGATAATGTTCCAGTATTTTTGGTAAAATAACGCTGGCATACCATCAGGTCCCGGGGACTTAATCGGAGCCATTTGAAAAAGGGCAGAGGTTACCTCTGTTGCTGTAAAGGGTCGAGACAAGATCTGGTTATCCTCTTCTGATACCCTGGGACTTAACGAGTCCAAAACCTCATCGATCTCATCTGGATTAGGTCTATTGGATTGAAAAATATGCTGAAAATAGTCAGTCGCAATCTTCTCAACAGATTTTGGATCCTCCTTCCACCTTCCGTCTGCGTCCATTAACCCTTTAATCATGTTTTTTCGTTTTCGCATTGTTGCCTTCGCATGAAAAAATGCAGTGTTCCGATCACCATCTCTAGCCCATTGCACCTTGCTCCTTTGTTTCCAATATAAATCCAACTCATTCAACAACCCTTCCAACTCTTTACTTAATTGTTTTTCTTCTGCTTTGCTATCAGCCGTCACACGTCCACTTCGTAACACATTTATTCTTTCTTGTATTTCAGTTACACGTTGCTTCGGCGCTCCTAATACCTCCTTACTCCATTTAATCAGCCCCAGCTGGCAAGCCTCAGTGCTATGGAAAACTTTCGCCAGAGGGTCAGCACCATTTTCGGCACACCAATTGTCTTCTATAATCTTTGCACATTCTTCATGTCGTATCCACATAGCCTCAAATCTAAATGGTTTTTTTGCACGACTCCATTGCTTAGCAAGTCTACCATGAAGTTGAAGCCATATGGGAGTATGGTCAGAACCCGAAGAGGTTGAAGCCATATGGGAATATGCTCGACACGGAAGTGGGGAAACAAAGATAACCAAGAAGTGTTTGCACATGCTCGATCCAGCCGACAACGGACAGTATATGGGTTCTCCCTATTATTGCTCCAAGTAAATCCCTCGCCCTCATATCCCACGTCTGACAAACCACAGTCCTCGAGTGCACTTCTAAAAGCCTCAATCATTCCCGGTGGTTTGGTAATGCCTCCAGATTTTTCAGAATCGCTCAAAATTTCATTAAAATCACCTCCAATTAGCCATGGGATGCCCAAACCTAGAGCCAATTCACGTAGCAGACTCCATGATCGGTGACGTTGAGTCTGGTCCGCGAAACCATAAAATCCAGTAAAACGCCAAGTGACATCATGATTCGGAATTAGAACCTTTGCATCGATATGGTGTTGTGAGTAGCTAAGGACATCCAGAACTACATCCTTTTTCCAAAGTAATGCCAACCCTCCTGATTTACCAACTTTATCCACACTCAAACCAAAAAGATTCCATCTTTTCTTGAGAGTGTCTATCCTCGTTGATGTACTCTTCGTTTCTGATAAAAACACCACATCGGGATTATATTTTCGAAATAATACTCCGAGACAATGAACTGTCAGGGGACCTCCTAGTCCTTGGCAGTTCCAGAATAGACAACTCATGTTGATCGGAGTTTATTCAAAGCATAAATCAATCGATCCATATATAACCCTAGAGAACCGACAATGAGGTTTTGAGGGTTGTAGTTCCAAGGAAAAGAAGCATTACCAGATCTGTCGGTCTGTCAGATAAAGCATAAAACGGAATACGAAGATGGCTGCAAAAGAAGGGTTTTAGGATATGACGACAATTAGGGTTATAAGGACAAAATATTAAAGAGTATAAAACTACATCAATAATCGACCGATAAACTAATAAAGATAAAAGCATATGATCGACTCGTCTGAGAAACAGCAGGAAGGCAAAAATTATAACGATTTGACGTTCTGAAATGGTGAAGAAGAAAAAACCAGCCTCCAAGAGAGGAGAAAAAAGCCTCCCACGAGAGGAGAAAATCTTTCCGTTTGACAGAGACTAATCATATCATATTTAATCGACCATATAAGACATTTCATTCACATCAAATGCAATAATAAGTAAACTTTTTTATGGTTATTTAAATTGTTAAAGTATTTATGTTTTAAATATAGTTTAACACTATGACTAGTATATATAAAGAGTATAAAATATTATTGGGGGCCCCTAATTTTTTCTAAAATTTGGTGGCCCAGTGCGACCGCGTCTTTCGCCTATAGTCAAAACCGACCCTGAATCAAACGAGGTCCAAGTAAGATTTTAATGGAGTTGACTTAAAATTGATGTTTGGACAATTAATAAGTATGGATAGTTTTAAGTTTTATAAATAAAAAATATATTTTTTTTAATGATTTTTAATGCAAGAGCTCGTAAATAAGGACCTTTTGGTACTTCTCCCTAAATCTTAAGCAAATTAAAAAATAAATATATGGAAAAAGTTCATTGGATAATTTGGATTAATTCTGAAAACTTAAGGGGGTAAATATCAATGAACACAAAAAGTGTAGGGCCTAAATTGAAATAAGTAGTAATTTTCCAACACTCACAAATCGCAAATAAAACCCTAGTGAATCCGCCACTTCTCCTCCCCACTCCAATTGTACAACCGGCCGCCGCTCTCTGTGAGTTTTCATCTCTCTCTCTCTCTCTCTCTCTCTCTCTCTCTCTCTTTTCTCTATACATGTTTTATTGCATACGCATATGTCTCTGAATATATATTTTTTCCGTGGTTCTGCACGAGATTGTGGATTACTCTTTTAGATTTTTGGATCTAATTTTTTGTGATTGTTTAATTGAAGGCAGAAATCGGTTAGATCAGTATTTGAATCCGGTTATCTTTGAGCAATGGCTGTCGCTTTTCACGATCTCGGCTCAGCTGCTGGCCTGAAGAAGCTTGATGACTACCTTTTGTCCCGCAGTTACATATCTGGGTATGTTTAATTCTGCCCCAATTAATGTATTTCTATTGGATCTAAGAATCTGTTGTTTCTATGCTGTTTTATTCAGTGATTTGTACTTTTAAACCTGTTATTGTTTGCAAGATTTGATTTTTTTGTGTGTTCGCAAAAAAAAGGGGGTTTTTAGTGTCTATTTGCAATTAATTAGAGAAATTGATTTTGACAATCGAAACCTTATATTTAAATGATTGTGCAGTCACTTCAATTTGATTGGTCTACGCTCAGTAGACTAATGATAATTTTCTGCTGTTTTCATCGTTGGTTCGGTTCTTACAGCTGTTATGTTTTATTGGAAATTCAGTGGTTGAAGGTACTTCATAGTTAATAGATACAAAATCCAAATTCTAATTGGCTGATAATGTGCTTGTATTGTCTTTTTTCGATGCGGGTTATAGGTTGAGAGAAGTAGTGTAATTTATATGTTATACTAATGTATCGTATTTCTTTTCTCAGCTATCTAGCTTCGAAGGATGATCTCACCGTGCTTGCTGCACTCCCAAAGGCTCCATCGTCTGACTACGTGAATGTGTCGCGATGGTACAACCATATCGAGGCCTTGTTGAGGATTTCGTATGTCCTTTCCTAACATTTATTACATTATCCCATTTTCAAATGTTCTTTTTGTCTCGCCTAAATTTCCTGATTGTGATGTATTGATTACTTAATTTTTATTCCGCTTTTTTGCAGTGGAGTTTCCGGCGAAGGATCTGGTGTGACCATTGAGGGCTCCGCTCCAGTTTCCGAGGCTATTGCCACTCCACCAGTTGCAGACACTAAGGCAAGAAATCAGAAGTTCTTGATATCTGGAATTTTGTCAACTTGTACTCCTTTTACGTTTTTTCTAGAATGAATATCTAAACTTGGACCACCGTATTCATAATGCTATCGTTGGATCAAAAATTTAACTTTCAGGCCTCAGTTGCTGAGGATGAAGATGATGATAGTGATGTGGATTTGTTTGGTGAGGAGACTGAGGAAGAGAAGGCGGCCTCAGAAGCACGTGCAGCTGCCGCAAAGGCATCAGGAAAGAAGAAAGAGTGTAAGTCCTTTAATATATTCATACGTGTAACTAATATCGAGATATACATACCTAAAACTTGGTTTTAATTTTGTTGTAATAATTTGGATTATATTTGTAATTACAGCTGGAAAGTCATCAGTTCTGTTGGACATAAAACCATGGGATGACGAGACTGACATGAAGAAGCTCGAAGAAATTGTTAGAGCAGTCGAGATGGAAGGTCTATTTTGGGGTGCATGTACGTATTTATCCCTTATTACTGTTATTCAAATTTAATTTTCTGTTTGTCGATAAGCAAATTATTGTATTATTGAGCTTATGTCGTGATTTTATTTAATTGCAGCCAAACTAGTCCCGGTTGGATATGGAATCAAGAAGCTGCAAATTATGATGACCATCATCGATGATTTGGTATCTGTTGATACTCTTATCGAAGAGGTTCTCACAGTTGAACCCATAAACGAATATGTCCAGAGTTGTGACATTGCAGCCTTCAACAAGATATGTAAGTCAAGTTTTGTTTCGTTCGACTTTCGATTTTCATAGCTATATGAAGTTGTTGCATGGACTGTTTTTTACGTTTCTTATTGGTGGCCTTTTTTGCTCTTTTTTTCTTGCAGAGAGCACCTGTTTTGTTCATCGGCTATGCAGTCGAGATTTTTGCAACGAAGTTCCTCTATGATTATGTTTTTGTTATCGTTTCATTTTGGTTTTAGGGTTTTGACATAATGTTATCAACCTTAATTTATTACTCTGTTATCTTTGGTAATGCAGAACCTTAATTTATTACTTTTTTTATTTTTTGTGATGAATATTTCATGCATTATTTTTAATTAATAATTTATTGACTTACAAATAAAAGAATTACATGAGCTAACCCCCACTAAAGATATGCAAACTTGAACGGGTAAAACTATTTTTAATTGGGTTCAATGTCATCCCTGGAACATAATTTTTCGGCTAAAATTCATTTTTTTCTCCTAAAATACCCATATTACCCTTTTAAAACCTGGGGACTAGAATGAAACTCGGCCGAAATGCCACTTTTTTTGGGTAAATTTCATTTTAGTCACTGACATTTGCAGTCAAAATCAAATTCATCCCTGTGGTTTTAATTGTGTTCAATGTCATCCCTGGAACATAATTTTACGGCTAAAATTCATTTTTTTCTCCCAAAATACCCACATTACCCTTTTAAAACCTAGGGACTAAAATGAAACTCAGCCCAAATGCCACTTTTTTCTCTACAAAATACATTGAACTAAAATTCTATTTAATAATATTTACTAGAACTTATGGGAAACAAATCAACAAATAATTATGTATAAATGTATGTTACGAAATTAACTCTATTAATTTTCATGTCAAATTTGTTGCTAATATTTTTTGTTGGAAATTGATAATAATTTTTTGCTTTTGTAAATTTCTCGTGTAAAATTTTGTTTTTCCCAAACCACATTTTTTTAGGTATTTTGGCATTGTATTTTTTGTTATTACTTTTGGCCCCCTAAAATTTTTGTAAATATGTGTTTTAACCCTTAATTTTTTTGTTTCTTCTCCATAATGTTATATAAATTATACTTGTATATATCATATTTAATATAAAAATATTTAACAAAATGGTTAAAATTTGTATTTTTTTATATAATATTTATGAATATTTACTTATTTTAATTTTTTTTTATCGGTGTCTCTTCAAAATAATATGAGACGATGCCATTCATTTCCAAAATATATAAGTGCAATACATTAAGATTTTTTTGTCATGCTTAAAATATGATAAAACTATAATATATATATATATACTATTTTAATTAAAAATTATCAATATAAACTTAATTTTGTTATGTCTTGTGAACCTAAATTTTTTTCTTCCTAATCTAATCATATGTTCAAATTTGATTTAACAAAAGAGTGCAGATTTTTTGTATACCAAAATGATGCTTTTGTCTAGGTATTGTAATAACATATGTTTCAATGACTATTTTATATTGTATTTTATTCTTACAAACTACAATTTAATTCAGGAAAAAAATTACGGCCACCCCCAATCTAATGTCAAATTACGAAAATTTTCCCTTATGTTTTGATAATTATAATTAGATTATGTTGCATAATAGACTCATCTTGTTGCATAATATTCACACAATTTAGAAAATTCCACTAAATTTGTAATTACCCAAACATGAGTATTTCTTTTTTCTTCGTAATTTGACCTTACCCAAGAAGTGTAATCTACACTTTAATTAATGTTCGTAAGCTATTGTACTACAACTCAGAAGAAGAAAAAGCAGAGTAAAAATTGATAGAACATAAACATAAATATTGACAATATAAAAAAGATGAATCCAATTTTCTAAAAGAAAATACTCATTTATATATTTGGAGTCCCATACAACAATTGCCGATCTATATATTACAATATTTGCATTAATATAATTAATAAAAGCAAAAAAAAAAAAAAAAAAAAAAGGTCTGTATCTACCAATTAGAATCTTGATCCTCATCATCTCCAAAACAGAGGTCAGAGTCAGACAAATCTTGATCCATATCAATGGTGAATCTCAACTTCTCCGTGGGTAGTAATACCCTGCAACGCGGCTTTGTCCAAAACCTCAGATGGTTGACTTGGTCAACTGCAGGTACAACATTATATTGACCACTACTTGATTCTTTGATAACATTCATCATCATATCTTCTTCTTCTTCTTCCCTTGTCGTCTTCTTGAATTCGCCTGTCTGAAAACTGATGACGTCATCACGTTTCTTGATAGTAGTACTGATAATGCGTCTATGTTTGCAACCACGTTTTCTCGAATAAATACCATTATTATTAATAATCTTCTTGTTGAAGGAAATCTTGGAAACCCGTTTTCTCATAACCGCCCCGTAAAAAGACGACCCGTATAGATGATGAAAATAACCATTCTTCTTGCTGCTGTAAACCTGTACGGAATCCTCTGTGGCGGCGCCGCCCATGGCACTTTGTCTACGAATTCTTTTTTTTTTTTTTTTTTTTTTTTTCTTTGCTCTCTCGATATCTGTTTTAATTACTGTATTATTATTTAGTTTGTGAAGCAATGAGTAGTATTTATAATATCCAGTTAAGTTACTTTGTGTACAAGGTAGGGTTAATTATAAAAGACGGCGGATCAAATATTTTATACATGGAAATTTCTCACAACCAACGACTACTATTTATTATTTATTATTTCTTATTTATACAAACAATCTTATTTGGAAATAAGGAGGGGTATCCAATAAAAATTAAAAACCCCAAAAGGCCCAATTGATTTCATTATATCATGCTTACACAATTAAAATTATTGTTTGTTGATAAATAAAGTGAGATAACTAGCTAGATTGAGATACACAATAAACTCGATAATTTAATAGGTGGAATTATAAAATTAAAAAAAAAAAAAAAAAACCCCAATGAAAACGGCAATTAATTAAAAGATCGACCATATCAAATCTTTCCACTTGTTCTTTCTATGAGATATTCAATTACACATTCGCCTTCCTTGTTCTCTAGTCTGTCAGCTCAGCAATTCTCCCACGCTGCAGAGGACATAGCTAATAATAGTAACAATTTCAAAGATGTCATTAACAAATAAAGCAGAAACCCGTTTCATTGAGATAAGAAAGAAAAAAAAAAGATAGAAAATCATAGAGAAAAAAAGTAAACAGAATTTTGTTCCAAAAATGTCATTAATTTAGTGAGTCGAGCTCAGTTTCATTTATTTTATTAAATTCGATTAATTTATGAGTCCAGTTTAAGCTTATTATGGATCAACCCAACCTAAGCCCGTCCAAGTAAGTTAAAAATTATATGTTTTATATATTTAAGTTTTCATGATACGGATACAAGATACACTCAAAATCGATGATGACATTTATCACTCAAAATATAAAAGATAGGGAAAATTATATTTTTCGTCCTCAAATTAAATTAAATGGAAGAGTGACACCCTAATATTGAAGAACACCTATTGTCACCACTTTATAAAACTAAATTACTATTGTCACCACTTTATAAAACTAAATTAGTCACCTTATAGAGGATAATAACATTCGATTTAAATTCCATTTTACATTCTTGAAATATAGGTTTTTGACACTTTGCATCCTTCAAAAAAATTAATAGCACTTTGTACCTTTGAACATAATAAATTATGCAAAATGACTCCCCAATGAATTTTTAAAACTAATGATAATAAATTAATATTTTCGGTGGTATTTTTTTAGAATACTAAATGCCAAATCAATTAATTTATATGTATTTATCTTTTCGAAACTAAAAAGTGAAGAAAATAAAAATACTCCTCATACACATTTTTTTCAAAAAA
The DNA here is from genome assembly GCF_000504015.1 of Erythranthe guttata. The sequence continues at coordinate 701,166 of NW_012194840.1, forward strand.
AGAAAATACAAAATAATATTTAATAAACAACAAAAAAACTCTTTTTATTGAAGTAAATAATTAACTAAATGTTATGTATCAAATTAGTTAATTGTTTTTGTGTTTTAAAGATAAAATGGAAATAATAATTAAAAAAAAAAAAAAAAAAAAGGTTTAAGAGTCTGTCAGACAGCTGCTCGACCACCCCAGCCAGCCGAAGCTAACCAAGAATGATCCTCTACTGCGTCAGCTGGCCTGAGCATTCGAGTTTTCGGGTTTCGGGTTTCCACCAGACATAGTTTCCTGTCTCCTTAGAAATCAAGGATACAGAGGTACGAGCCTATAGAACAGATCCTGTTCAAGTAAGGTCGTGACCATAAGTGCTGCGTTAGTTGTATAAATATATGTTCTTTATTTAGTATTTTTCCAATGTGGGACAAAAACTCTGGGCAAACTTAACTAATTCACTTGCGCCACTAATTAAACAGCTGTTACCAACCCCATTCTCCAGGTTTATATAGACAATTTTTCAAGGAAGTATTTTTATTCATTTATGTTTTATTTATTAATAACATGCATTGTTTCATTAAAAGTAAATGAGAAATAACTTGCATTCTACAATACTGACAAACTACTATTACATTTACAAGTAAACTATACATCACATATTGTTAATAAAAATTCAAATAACCCAAACAACTTTAAAGTGTATTAAAATTTCTTTAGACTTTTATATATATTAAAAATTAATATAATTAAAGTATTAATATCATTTGATGATAACAATTAATAATAATAATAATTAAAGTATTATGACATTTTGCCCCCAAACTTTGATGTGTTTTACATGTTACCCCCTAAACTAAAACAAACTGCATGATGCCCCCTAGACTCTGTTATTTGGAGCATAGTTATCGAATCGGAAAATATCGGCGTATCGTTTTCTTCCGTATATCGTATCGTATCGTTATCGTAAGATATTTAACCAACTATTAAAAATAATACAATATATATATATATATATATATATATATATATTTATATATATTTCTATATATATATATATACTATATATATTTATATTTATATATATTTTTATTTTTTTATTTTATTTATTTTATTATTATTTACATCTCTTTTTCTTTACTATTACATTGCATATCTATACTACCTTTTTTCTTGTCTTTTCTTTTTTTACTCTTTTTTCAAAGATATTTTTTTATTATAATTTTTACTATTCTTTC
>NW_012194840.1:712495-726577 GCF_000504015.1 Erythranthe guttata
CCGGTCAACAATTACTCTGTTCGACAAGCGGTCAACGCTTACCTCGGCTCGAACGACGACACGGATTTCGACCGGTACGAGTTACTCAGCGTGATCAGCACAGGTTCTTACGGCAGGGTTTACGAACCCCCTCGAATAGAAAACTCCAGAAGTCGTGGCGATGAAGCACGAGTTTCTAGGGCTCAGTAACTCAACGTTGAGGGAGATCGACATCCTCAAATCGCTCCCTCCGCACCCCTCCATAGTCGAGTTCAAAGGCGTCTTTGTTGATCGAAACAACTGTGTCTTCGTCGTGATGGAGTACGTGCAGAAAGATCTCAAAGCATACATCGCGGATAATTACAGGATCACGTGCGTATGGCAAGTTCAATTCTTGATGAAGCGGATATTGGAGGGGGTTCGGTTTCTGCATGAGAATGGGCTGATGCATCGGGATTTGAAGCCGTCGAATATTCTAATTAAAGAACGGTTGCAAGTGAAGATCTGCGATTTCGGTTTGTCGCGAAGAAGAAGTAGAGAAGGAATTTACACTAGTGAAGGTGTGGGAAGTCGATGGTACAAAGCACCGGAATTGCTTATCGGTTCGGGTAATTATTCGTCTGCGGTCGATATGTGGTCGGTGGGATGTATTATGGCGGAACTTATTATCAAGGACGCTCTTTTCAAAGGGGCTACCGAAATCGATCAGCTCTGGAAAATTAACGAGTTTCTTCATACACCGGGCCGGCCGGCCAGTTACGAACTGGGGATAAGGTTTGATGTTGCGTATATTTTTACGGGAGCTCCGAAAATTACGGAATGTGGAATTGATCTGGTTTTGAAGATGTTGGCGTACGATCCAAAGGACAGAATTACTGCAAAAGATGCTCTTAATCACCCTTGGTTCAAGCAGTAATCCATCGACAGGCGCAGTCGTCGATCGTTATTATTAGGGTTTCTTAATTACTATTTGAATAGTGTTGTATTATAAGAATTTTTGGACTATTTTGATTTCTTCATTCAAAAAACTTCTGTTGCATATTTTTATTTTATTTTCTTTATGCTATTTTCTATTTGAAGTTTTAAAAGTGATCAGTTGATCTATGTTTTCAATAAATAATTAGGTTTTACCATGTTAAATATTTTTCAATATTACATAGAAACTTTTATGTTATTTGTTCGACTGAAAACGGTGATACGGCAAGACAAAACAGACATGGGAAACGGTACATATCCCAAAAATAGAGATACAGTTATATTTATAAATATTATATATAAGTTTTTATATACATACAAATTCTTTTTATATAGTTTCAAACAAACATATTGCAAAAAAAGTTTCACTATCAACTTTTGAGATGTTAGTAACTATTTCCCGAGAACCAATTGAAAAGGGGCAATCGGGTCTTTTACGGAGCGAGAAGCTGTGCGAAAATCAGACGACGAAAAAAACGTACCTATGCGTTAATTCCAGCTTCTTGCTCGTGTTACCGGACAGTGACTGTAATGGTTTTCCCGAGCACAAAGAAAACCAGCGATAGCTCTATGAAGAATATCGTATTAATCAGCATCCGGTCGACTATCCATCCGAATATTGTGAATCCACCAGTATTCGACTGCACATACGTAACTGCAAAACAAAATAAAATAAAAGTGAGAAACATTTAATATATACGCAGATTAAAAAAAAACTTACGATATAAATATTCGTACCAAAGGCCTGCCTCCTCTCGTACGAGGAAGTAGAAGAAATCGGTTGTCCGTTTGTGGGCAAGGGAATGTAATCAGCAGATTCCAAATCGGGTTCGGAATAATTTACAGACAAGGTTTCTTCATTACCACCGTCTTTTAGAATTTCGGACGCTGAAACGTTACTTGAATTGCAAGTAACCAATGCATGCCATCTGCTAGCAATTGAACCGAGACTCTGTGCTCTATGCGATATCTTTGCTGCCGCATTTAGGCACAGAACTATTCCAACTAACTGAACAATCGAGAGCACCTGCATTAATACGGTAGTAAATTAACCGGTCAACCAACTAATCATAACTTCTTGCTTAATTCAATACGATATTTGATGGGGGGTTAATTGCAATTAGTACCCCAGTGAAGTATCGAATTATTACAAAACTACCCCATGTTATTTTATCGGGAACCCCCTAAATAAGGGCACTATTTACTAAAAAAAATCATAAGGGGTTTTTTTGCCAATAAAATGATATGAGGTAATTTTGTAACCATTCGATATACCACAAGTGTACTAATTGCAATAAACTCTAATATTAGGAGATCGACTTACTGCAAAATCACCTCCGTTGATCAAATTGATGACACCTTGATTCTCTGTTGTCTGTAATAATGTAACAAACTGACTAGCTGTAATAACCAAGAACTCGAGGAGAAGAAAGATCCGGAACCTGTGGCTTATTTTCGATAAAGCGTAGGCTAGAGCCATGTGCTCCTCAATGTAAACCGAAACATCGGAATCTATTTCAAGAACTTTCCCGTAGTTTTCGAAGTGTATTATTTGCAGATTTCCGACCAAATGGAATAAAGCACATCCAGACAGAAACACGAGCGTTGTATACGACCATGAAAAGAGACAAATAAATAACAAGACAACCGATAACCACCACGAACCGTCGTGATGTAGGTAAATCAAACGAGCAGCCTCGCGTGCCGCTTTCAATAGAAAGCAAATTCCGAACCATGAAGCTAACAAGCAGTAAAATGTCTGGATAAAAAAACATTTGGATATGTGAATTAATAATCCAACATTTTCCAATACAAATTCAGACAGCAAATTGTTTGTGTTCCCCTAACAAGGACTTGCTCGATATAGTTAAACTTCTATAAATTAATACAGTCGAGACTAGGGAAATTCTATTAATTTAGCAAATTATTAAATTATCGAGTTACTCCCTCTGATCCACAATAACTGTCTCTTTTTTAAATTATTTTTGTTCCATATTATCTGTCACTTTACATTTCCAACACTGCATTAATTGTGTAATTATCAATTTTACCCTTATTAACTATCTTCAACACTCTCTCACATTAATTATTGGCAAGGGCATTTTAGTATAAGCACATGTATTTTTCTAAAATTAAGCAAAATTTATTGAGATCCTTAATCCTTGTGCACAAGCTAAAAAAGACACTTATAAAGGAACGGAGGGAGTAGTAATTTAACACGTTTTCACCGAGTCGGGACCCGAGATTAATTATTATTTAATCGAGATTATTAATTTATAGAGTATTAATTTATTCGAGGTTCTTCTGTATATTTAATTCATCATCTGACCACTAATTAAAAACTGATTGGGCACAAAAAATAAGTAAATAAATTTTATGCATATATTCAAATTCTTACACGAAATTTCCGAATGTACTGTGTGCAGAACTGCGTGGTGTGGCCGTGGCGGCGATCGACGAAGAGCGCCTGCCGGACGCCGTAGCGGCGGAGATTCCGGGACACGCAGAGGAGAGAGACGGCGGCGACCACCGCCCGGGAAACGAGGATTTCGAGCTCGAAGGTGTCGATTTCGAACCGCTCGCAGCCGGCGGCGCACCTCGAGAACTCGTGCACGGAGAGAGGCACGGCGACGGCGAGTACGAGGAAGGCGAGCCAGGAGAGCGTTCCCCGGAGGAAAGTGTAGTGGCAGAACCCTAGGATGCCGAGGAAGTTTTCCAGAGTGGTTAAGGATCGGTCGAGCTCCGAATCGGAGTCTCCGACGAGCGGGAGCTCAGGCGACGCCATGAAAGTACAAGCTGCGTGATTCGCGAGGTACAAGCTGGTGATGCAGGAGTGAATAAGGAAGCGTTGCCCGATATTGATTGACAAGTCAGAACGAGTATAAAAGCGTCAATGATATGAGGCCCATTGGTGCCACGTGTGAGTTTAATTTGATGGCACGTGTAAGTAAAAGGATTAATTTATGTCGCAAAAGTAACAAGTGTAAATTACATCCACCCCTGAGGATTTGTCAAATTAGGAAAATTCCCCTCATATTTGGGTAATTACAACCACCCCTCAACTATAAATATTCTTACACGCTCACACTTGCGGTTTCAAATTTAGTGGAATTTTCGAGATTATATGGAATATTATCACTTTTGTACCCGTTTTATCTCATTCAAACTTTGAAGCAAGATGATCATAATATGTGTTTTTTGGCTTGTATATAACATATTGTGGTGCATCAGATACTTTTTTTTCACACAAAACGAGTACAAACTAGAGCGCATTCCACGAAAATTAGATGACTGTTGAATTTGACACCATAAGAGTGGATATGTAAGAAAAAATCATAGTTGAGGGGTAGATGTAATTATCAAAACAAGAAGGGTTTTTTCGTAAATTGACCATATCTCAGGGGTGGTTGTAATTTACCCATTTTTTTATTCCAATATATCCAAAATAAATATTATTATCAACTATCGATTTGCAATTGATCGTTAAAGCGTATAATTAATTAGGAAAACAACAAAAAAAAAAATATTTAAAAATTTGTTATTCAACATGTTTCTAACTCTTCAGAAATTGCAACATGACCCTAAAATGTCTAAAAGGTGTTCTCCTTTCATGTTCGAAACGCAAAAACATTAAAAAAAATTGAAGTTTTTGTGCTAAACAGCAAAGAATGTGTGATAATTTGCTAAACTTAATGAATTGGACTCCTTGATCATTTTGACTTAACATCATAGAATTTTCCCCTTTTTGTACTTCAATCAATAGTATAATAAGTGATTATTAAAAAAAAAAAAACAATTAAGAAAAACATTAGTATCTTATACGTAATATAGGACAATAATCGACCGTCTTGACACTAACTCTACACTGCAAAGTACGAACAACCTATCCAAAACAATATCGATATATAAAATAATAGGAAAATTAGCTGAAAGTCCTTAAAAACTTCGCCTTAAGAACAAGTGAATTTGTCTTTTTGCTAAAGGTCCTTGTGACCTATCTCGCCCTGGATCTGACTGACACTGGATGTGGAGTTTCTCTAACGAAATTGCTTACAGAAACTAAAAGTAATGGTGACGGTGATTTGTACTGTTTAATTATATTAATAAGCAACAACTTAGTTAAAATGAAACTAACAATTATGATGACGGTGATTTGCACAACTTAGTAATATTGATAAGCAACATCTTAGTTAAAATATACCGAAGAAAAATTAAAACAAGAATAGATACATCTCACAACACATACACAACTTACACATACAACTTATAAAACTCATTTACATAGATTAGTTACGTTATTAATGAGCAAATGTTTAGCAAAAACACATGTATTTCATATAACTTTACTATAAAGTTTGGATTAATTAGATAGCTTTTTTTTAGGGAGATTAATTAGATAGCTTAGCGAGCTTATTTGTATAGTTTAGTTACACATTTTAGTTAAAATAAACTGAAAAAAATTTACATAAATCTCTGGTGCATGCATCACCACCAATATTACCATTTGTCATCGCCAAACAATTATTCATATTTTTTCTTTTCTGTTTACATGCACGATTATTAGGTTACAACTATGAGGAGAAGTGCAACCAAATTCGTATGTGTGTGCGTTTGTGTGGTTGCGTATACGTCCATGTGTATGATTGTGGAAGAGTTTCGACGATGGTAGCGACTGGGAGTAGGAATGGAGCAAATTTAAAGTGCAATGGGATTGGACGAATCTGACGGAGTGCAGTTAGTTAGACGAGATGAAAGTAAAATTGAAGAACATAAGACTTTAACAAATTGCAAATATTCGGTTATCCAAATCTAAAAGAATGTTAGTGCCCAACAAAGTTTAACAAATTGCCCCAAAAATAATAAAAGAATAGCTCATGTTTCGGAAAGGATGACAACACTTTTGGTAATTGTGAAACATAACTTAACGTATTCCTTGGATTGGTTATAGAACTTAACGAAGCTAATCGAGATTGCAATGGATGTTATCACTAGTTTTTTTCATGAACTAATACGAGCGTAAACAAGCCGAGCTTGGCTGTTTTGCCGAGCTCGAGCTCGATCTCGAGCTCTTCGAGTATTATTTTTTTTTTAGCTCGAGCCTGAACCATCTTGTGCATATATTTTTTGGGGGGTGCTAAATCCCACACTAAAAGTTACTAAATCCCGCACATAAATAAAAAAAATTCTCTCTCTACAAAAAAATATTCTCTCTCTAGGCTCTATTTTCTCTAACTTCTCCCTAACTTTTTTCTATGATTTTCCACACTAAAATTTACTAAATCCCACACATTAATAAAAAAATATTTTATCTCTACAAAAATTTTTTTCTCTCTCTACGCTCTATTTTCTCGACTTCACTCTAACTTTTTTCTAGGATTTTCAAAATACTAAAAAGTCGTCAAAAGTAGTTTTTTGTTGCGTAATTACATCAACTAATGAGTTCAATACCTTTTAACTTCAATCGGATGTAAGATTTTAATTTTTTTGCCAAAAAATCGTCATAGGCAGAGGGCGGACAACCTAGAAGACGAAACAGATAGCGCGCACATGTTAGGCGTGCAATACACTGTATTCGCGTTCAATGTGGGCGCCGTCTTTCATGCGTCCGCTTCTACTTTAGATGCGATCCGTTTTTTTTATTTTTTATTTTATTTTTTTAAAATTAGTTTTTGTTATAATTTATTTATTTTTCGGGATAATGGGGAAGTTCATTATTCCGAATATTTTCGAGGGGTATAATTGTTTAATTGTAGAGACGATTTAATACAGTGGGCGAGAGACACGGCTGAAAGCCATGATATTAAGCTAAGTATAGGTCATACTTTTTGTGATATGGTATACGTTACATATGATCGGTTTGAGAAAAATCAGGTGAAACAAAAGAATAGAGATATAGAAAGTACAATATGTTCTGATACAAAAAATTGTAATTGTAAATCTAGTTGAAGGGAGTTCTACAAGCAGATGATAAAATGGAAACTCTTTATAATTTACGGGAAGCATAATCATCCTCTGACTTCGAAATATAGTCTCATAAACAACTCTCGCAGAAGCATTATGAAGTTACCGAAATGCTTAAATATTTATTAAAATTTATTCAATATTTATTAATTATTAAATATTTATTGAACATGTATTCAATATTTATTAAATTTTTAATTATTTAATTCGAAAATATTTTTAACATTTATTCACTATTTATAAAGTATTAAAATTTGCTAAAATTTTATTAACATTAAATATTTGTTACAATATTTAAGAAATAATTAAATTGAATTGAATTAAAAAAAAAAAAAAAAAACAAACAAATCTATTGCTTCTAACCCAGCCACCCCACCCCCCACCCCAAAGAAAATCCCACACACGCTGCTGGCCTGCCATGGACGTCAATCTCATGGCAGGCACAACTCTCTCTCTCTATCACCCTATACCACCTTCCATAACAAATAAAGTAATTGAATTCAATTAAAAAAAAAAAAAAAAAAACTTATGGTGCTGCAATCTCAGGCGAGGCGTGCCTCCACCCTAAAAAAAAAACCCTCTTAATTCGAAGAATAAATTTGAGATAAAATGATAACCTTGATTGTAGAATAAATTAGAGAAGATTTTCTTTAAGTTCGATTCTCGGATTATTGTACTAGTTTTATGATTTTTTTTACAAGCGTGAGGGGAAAAGAAGAACTTGTTTGGGGAGAGAAAAAGATAGACACGTTTGGGATTTTAGAGAGAAAGAAATTTTATTATGTGCATGATTTAGTAATTTCCGTGTGGGATTTAGCATTTCAGATATTTTTTTTATTAATATTATTAGAAATTTATTATTATAAATTATAATAAAAAAATTCTAACTAAAAAACCTATAATTTATTTATTTATATGAATTTATTAATTATTTTATATTAACGATATTTAAAATAAAATAAAAATTGAAAAAAAAAAAAAAAAAAAAAGCTCGCTAACCGGCTTGCGCGCGAACAACTAAAAATGAGCTCGGGCTCGACAACATCATGAACCTCGAGGTCAAGCTCGAAAAAATTGAGTTTGAGCTTTTGTCGAGCCGGCTTGGCTCATTTACACCCCTATGAACTAATATAATAAATTTATTACATCTAATGCACCTATCTAAATCAGTAAATCTCTTTTGCTCTTTCTTCAATTAAATAGTGTTTCAGATGTTTAATCCCACTTTGCATCCTTGAAATAGAGTCTTTTGGCACTTTGCAGTTTGCACTCTTGAAAAACGATAATAGCACTTTGCACTCCAAAATACTTTAAATCATTCACAAAGTCACCATAAATTGAATAATAAAGCCAATTTCATTTTTTTTCTATGGTAAAAAATAATAAATTAAATTGTTATTTTCTTCAACTTCTAAACTAAATTCGAGCACAGAAGTGCCAAAAAATAAAAATCACACTGTATTATCATAAAACTATATTTTCTTACAAAATAAAATAAAATAAACTTTATTGCTAAATTATTCGATTGATGTATTTTTTACTGTAATTGGTGGAGATATCAGGTAGAAAATACTTGGAAGAAAATATGATTTTTAGACAACATCAAATCGAAATAGATGAAGGGTTTTCTTTTCAAAAAATTTTTTTGGTGATAAAAAATTTAAGATGTATTTTATTTCTGCCGAGTCGAGCCCGAGCTCATTAAAACTCAAAAATTTATTCTCAACACATAAAATAAAATTCGACGGTGAATAAATCGCTAGAACAATAAATATCTATAAAATTAAATCTTTTTACAATTTCCTTTTCGTCAATTTCACATTAAAGTAAAATGTTTCGAACATAATGTTTTCAAATGAAAACGAATTTTAGTGATTCAAGTAGGGGAAGTGCCAAGATTCGAACCCTATACACCTCTATTCGAATAGTAGAGACTAGATATCAACTCTCCTAACTAGGTTTGGTATATATATACTAATAATAATGTTTCTTGCATTTTAAATAAAATGACAAATACAACCCTAGATGCTACTAAGCATATATAACACATGAACATAATATATCCAAATGCAACCAAATTACATATAATCACATCATTTCTATCAAACGAGCCCTTGTAAAAATAGAAAAGCTTTAGGTGTGAGTAACAAATATGAAGAATTATATATATATATATATATATATATATATATATATATATATTTGGATTCACAGTTTAGATGAAGTAGTTGTCGAAAGAGCAATATTAACCAACTCACGGCGCAAGATCTTCCCTGCTGGCGATTTCGGAATCGACTCAACAAATGCAAGACGCCGGATCTTCTTATATGGAGCAACCTGCAAAAAACACGACGAATAAAAAAAAGGGTAAAATCTATGCAGAACAAACTATAAAAGGCTGCAGCAACTTAATAAATAGAAATTAAATGAGAATATTATCAAGAAACAGGTGTGTATACATATATATATATATATATATATATATATATATATATACACACCTGTTTTGCGATGAAATCCATAATTTGAGTTGCAGAAATGGTGCTACCAGGTTTTCTCACTATATAGGCCATGGGAATCTGACCTGCTTCTTCATCGGGATATCTGCTCTCGTCAAAAGCATCATCGGGAAAACAATTCGTTCTTCAGTTTTCCGACATTTCATTCCATAATTAATTTAAATTACAAGAATGCTTACGGAATCACTGCCGCATCTGCAATTTCAGGCATCGACTGAAGTAAATGTTCCAGCTCAGCCGGAGGAACCTGCAATGCCGTCTCATTTTCTCGTTAGACGTTAATTATTTTCTCGATTATTGATGCAAAATTCATAAAAGGAAGATTCCCAGAAGAAAGAAAAAAAGACGACTGACCTGATATCCCTTGTATTTAATCAATTCTTTCAACCGATCGACAATAAATAGAAACCCATTCGAGTCGAAATAACAGAGATCTCCCGTTTTTAGCCACCCTTCCGAATCCAAAGTTGCAGCTGTTGCAGCACTGTCTCCAGCATAACCTGATACGGTGGGCCCACCATTTATCTTACTATGATTATAACTGTTTTCGATCAAACATGAATATTATATTCGCTACGATTTCCACATTTTCGCTCTTCATATATATATATATATATATATATATATATATATATATATATTCTTCTTTTGACGTAAATTGTTCAATACCGGCATGGAAATTCCGCACATAGATGACTAGGATTGGAAGTGGAAATTGGAACAAAAAATTTCGAATCCCGCTGATTCCGATCCGAATATTTCTGAATTTGGAAAAATATTTTTCATTCCGAATTCCGAAAGTTCGGATTTTCAATTTTATTTTGGAATGGAATTGGAATACACATTCGATTCCAATTTTTGCTCCGGTTTTAATTTCCAAAAATAGACACAATTACGAAAATTGCACTTGAAGTATCATTATTGTCATGTATTTTATATTATAGGTGACATAAAAATTAGAAATTCGGAATTCTGCCGATTTCCGTTCCAAAAATTTCCGGTTTTGGAATAATATTTTTCATTCCAATTTCTGAAATCCTGATTTTATTGTTTTTCACTTGTGAAATTTTTTGGAAATTTTCGAAACTGCTAACACGGATCAGATCCATCCGATTTCCGCCTCATTAATCATGGCATGCAAACACTGACGAGCAAATAAAAAAATGATTAATACAACATACGAACCTTTCATAATTGCAGGGCCTCGTAGCCATAATTCTCCACGTTGTCCAGGTGGCAATGACTCTCCGCTCGCAGGATCGACTATCTTTGCTTCCATGTTTTCAGACAAAGGACCCGCAGATCCATGTACCTTCGCCTCTTCGGGGCCCACCATTCGCGCAACCCCTCCTGCACTCTCCGTCAAACCGTACCCCTAAACAAATCACGAATTAGTAATAAACATAAATTGCATTAGCTCAACTTAACTACGGGGAAAAAGAAATACGCACAACTTTTTTACGTCGTGAGAATTAAATTTTGAGATAATTAAGACAAGACAAGTACGTGGTCTCGATTATGTGAAATCAAACCAGATTCGACACTAGTTGGGAATATTTCAAGACTTGATTCTTTTTTACCAAGAAAATTCCATTACTCAAAAAAGAATATAATTTAAATTCCCGTTGCACAATGAATATCGACAAATTTGTTGTTATGCTCTAATTTAGCCTCGTACATTTTCTTACAAAGACCAATGCCATCTCGTCGTTCCATATCGAACACTTTCTTTATTTTTTAGTGCTACTACAAGAATGTTTTGGATTTATACGCTTCAATCTTCTATAAATTACTATATACTAGAACGAGAAATGTTTCGACAAATCCCGGAAAAAGTACAAATAGTGCTAACATAAAAAGATGTATGTAACTAAGAAGTCAATGTACCTGATAAATCTCGACGTTAGGGAATTTAGCCTTGAATCGCTCGGAAACCTCTTTTCCTAGCGGAGCTCCGCCGCAGCCGAGTATCTGCAGCGAGCTCAGGTCGTACTTGTCCACCAAGTCCGACTTGGCCAACGCCACCACGAGTGGCGGCGCCACCGGAATGTACGTCACTCTGTGCCTCTCCACCGCCTCCAGCATTTTCACAAAATCGAATTTCTCCATCAGCACTACGGTTTCGCCCATAGCCGCCGCCTTGATCAGCATGAAGAAGCCGAAGACGTGAAACAACGGCAGCGTGAAAAGGGACACCGGGTGGATATAAACCTCCTCCTCCGCCGCCGCTTTCCCGCCGTCGCCGGAAAATTTGTGGTGGTAGAAACCCCCAATCACGGCCACCAGGTTGCGGTGGGTTAGGACAACGCCCTTCACTTTCCCCGTGGTGCCGGAGGAATAGAGGATCGCGACCGAATCCGACTGGTCCACGGCGGCGCTGTGTGGGTTGCCGCCGCCGCCGCCGCCGCCGCCGCTCGAAGCAAGTGTTGGCTCGAGCATGGAGAGGAACTCGGGGGAGTCGAGGAGGACGACGGGGAGATTTGGCGGGAGTTTGTGGGCGAGGGCGGAGGTGGAGAAGGCGACGGCGGGTTTGCTGAGTTGGATTTGGTGGGCCAACTCGGTCGGAGAAGAGAGCGGGTTCGACGGAGAGACGGCGGCGCCGAGGGAGAGGAGGGAGAAGTAGAGGATCGGGATATGGAGGGAAGGCGGAGAGAGGACGAATGCGACGTCGTTTTTGGAGAGAAGGGATTTGAGGGAGGACGATAGGGAATTCACCTTGTGGAGGAAAGCGGAGTAGGTGAGGCGGTCTCCGGTGGCGGCGTCGATGAGGAAGGCGGTGGTGGAGAGGGCGGCGGAGGTGGGGGTGGTGGGGGAGTGGAGTAGGGAAAGAGTGTATGAAAAAATGGAGAAGGGCTGAGAGGGGGGCGGGAGAGGGAGGGGCGGGCGGAGGCTGTGGTAAATCTTGGTGTGTGAGCAGTAGCCATTGTTGGGGTCGATGGTGGTGTTTTGTGGTGGTGGTGATTGAATTTCCGCCATGGGATGGGAGTGAAACTTCTCTTTCTCTCTCTCTCTCTCCGTCTGTGCTCAGCAGCATTTATAATTGTATTGTATTGTATTGTATCGCCCACCTAAATTATGTATCTATTCATTAATATTTCTTTACGGGAAAATTACGGTTGCCCCTGAGTTATGGTCAAATTACGAAAAGACCCCATCTTGTTTGGATAATTACGGTCACCCTCTTTAGATTGGTATTTTGGTATGATAAATTGATAATACATGGTTGAGACGGTGGTTGTAATTATCCAAACATAAACGGCGTTTTCGCAATTTGACCATAACTCCAGGGATGCCGTAATTTGCCCATATTTCTTTATTTGTTAAAGTATTTACTAGTATTTAAATTTGGGAAAAAATAGCTGGAGGTCCCTCAAAATATTCTTTATAGTTTTAAGGACACGTGCATTTTTGTAATTATATTAAAAGTTCATGTGTGCTCCCCTTTAACGGAATCGCTTAGGAAAACTAACAGTAACAGTGACACGGTAATTGCACAGCTTAATTATATTAATAAGAAGCAGCTTAGTTAAAATACAATAAAGAAACAACTAAAACAAGAATAGATGTTTCTCACAACATAAACAACTTATACAGATAACTTAATTACACAGTTTAGACAACTTATTCGCATAGTTTAGTTACACAACTCAGTTAAATAAGCTGAAGAAAAAAATTTAAATCTCTAGTGCGTACATTACCATCACCATCGACATTCACGTCATTAAATAATTCTTAATATTTTTTCAGTTTCGTTTCCGTAATTATTAAGTTACAACGAAGATGAACAAGTGTAACTAACATCGTATGAATACGTATTTTAGGTGTGTGATAATGTGTGTGTGACATACTTTTTCACGATGACAGCGGCGGTGAATAGGGCTGAAATCTGAATAGTATAGAACTTTTAACAAATTTAGCTTTAGCCCCTTAAATTTGAGGGTTGATGAAATTTAATGTATTTGTTGATTGCAATTGTTTATAGGGAAGGCTGGTGGGGGGCTTAGCGGCGGCCGCGGTGGTGTTACGGAAATGGTAGTACAAGCTTTAAATGGTAGTTGACCCAAAATAAATAAAAATAAAAATTATATTAAAATTAAAAAAAGAATATATATATATATATATATATATATATATATATATATATATATATATATATATATATATATATATATATATATATATATATATATATATATATATATATATATATATATATATATATATATATATATATATATATATATATATATATATATATATATATATATATATATATATATATATATATATATAACTCGACCCGTAAACTTTTTAATTGAATTACTATAATACCTAGATGATGACTCTGACTGCTGTTTTGAGAACAAATGCAATCCAGTGATGGCATCATCCTCGTCACCATGATTCGGAATTTGAGCACGAAGATCCCCGTTAATGGCACTAATAACCTCAATCTGTGCGAAACCAAAATGCAGAATACTCAGCACGCAACACAAAACAATCGCATACAGATTTAGTCTTCGATAAGTATAAGAAAATGACTTACCGAACCACATTTCCTTGCAACACTAACAAGCTGCAACGCAACGTTCACGGATTTCCATGCAATACAAGTAAAAAAACGTCAAATCACAGTACGAGAAAATAC
>NW_012194840.1:726829-771277 GCF_000504015.1 Erythranthe guttata
AAGCTCGCGAGCTGTCGAACAACTGAAATGAAGCTCGAGCTCGACTCGTCGAAAAGCTCGGGCTCGTGAGCTCGAGCTCGAGCTCGATTTTTCGAGCTCGAGTACGAGCTTTTTTCGAACAATCTTCGGAAGCTCGCGAGCCGGCTCGTCTCATTTACAGCCCTATATATATATATATATATATATCTCATAGTCAATTATCTTAGCCCAATGAATAAAAACGTAATTGAGCCCATTTACTTCACTCCGGCCATTATATCAAAAAGCCCACCATCAACCGCAGTCGTTAGCTCTTGCCTCTGCCGCCGCGCCGCCCTCTTCCCCTCTCTCTCTCTCTCCTATTTCTCTCTCTTCATAGCAGATTACTACTTCGTATTTTTGCTGTTCTTCCGACAAACTAACTATGCCACGGACGACGACGGTGGAAAGCCCTGGCTGCCCGCCACTTCGAGCCTTAACTTTCGATTCTCTCGGCCTTGTCAAGGGTAAGTATAAAATGGAAGAAAAAAATCAAGAATCGTGTATTCAGTTTACACGCCCAGAGATATCACTTCACTTGACTTGAAAAGTTTAATGAAACCTCTTTCATTTTTTCCCCCTTTTTTTTGGGTTCATTTTTCATTGGGTAATTTCATCGAACAGTTATCGAGGCGCACGACGGACAGGATGGAGGTGCTGTAAAGATGGTGGAGAGATGGGGCGACCCGGATTCGTCGAAATGCGTGCTCGCCGCCTCCATTCTCGACCGAGAGTCCGACCCGGTATGGGGGGGGGGGGTTTCGGACACTATCTTGTTATTGGGTGTTAGCTACCAAGTGAAGTTATCTTTTTTTATATTTACAGTTAAATTAGCATGCCGATTTTATTTGTTAGGGTTCGATAAACCTTAAAAAAAATAGCTTTCCAACTTATATATGCTGTAGTGATTACTCGCCTCCTCTTTTAGTTGCTAGCGAAGAGGGTCGAAGAAATTTCGAGAAGATTCCTTTTTCATGTAGATACTTATATTCGGGGCATATAATAATCTTAAGAATCCTGATTATAGTCTCAGCTATATTGAAGTATTTTCTCGTACTGTGATTTGACGTTTTTTTTACTTGTATTGCATGGAAATCCGTGAACGTTGCGTTGCAGCTTGTTAGTGTTGCAAGGAAATGTGGTTCGGTAAGTCATTTTCTTATACTTATCGAAGACTAAATCTGTATGCGATTGTTTTGTGTTGCGTGCTGAGTATTCTGCATTTTGGTTTCGCACAGATTGAGGTTATTAGTGCCATTAACGGGGATCTTCGTGCTCAAATTCCGAATCATGGTGACGAGGATGATGCCATCACTGGATTGCATTTGTTCTCAAAACAGCAGTCAGAGTCATCATCTAGGTATTATAGTAATTCAATTAAAAAGTTTACGGGTCGAGTTGTTCTTTATATTTTTGAAACATAAGTAGGCTAAATTTCTATTCTTTTTTTTTTTTTGGAATTCCATGTCAAATGAGTAGAAATACAAATATGTATCTACTTTTATTTGATTCGTAAATGTCATGTCTTCACGTCAATACTTTCTCTATTAAAGATTCTTGCATCAGATTATTTTTACACCAAAAGTGTTGCTTATCTGATTACATCTCATCTTAGCACTTCCTAATTATGACATATGTTATTTTCCTACAATTTTAATTTAGGGCGTGTAAGTTGTTTACCTGCACAACGAAAGGGCATGCACGTATGGAATCTATTGAGCTCGGTGGAACTGTAGCAGAATTTGTTCGCGATCCATCTCCAACAGTGTGGGATGTATGTGGGTCCGGTAATATTTTGTGTTCAAAAATCGATGGAAACGAGAATTATGCTTTGTTTGGAGGGTGAGTTTTACGCAAAATTCTCAGTCTTGAAAAATAAAATTCTATAGTTCTCGACAATTGTAGTCATAAAAATCCTTTCTTTAACACAGGAAGGGCGTTGAAGTCAATCTGTGGGATCTTCAAAAATGTGTGAAAATCTGGACGGCCAAATGTGTAAGTAATTAACTTTCTTCATGTTTATTTGATATATATATATATATATATATATATATATATATATATATATATATATATATATATATATATATATATATATATATATATATATATATATATATATATTCTTTGGCATCTGATTGGCTGAATTTATCTATTGTGTAGCCACCGAAAAACACTCTTGGAATATTTACCCCAACTTGGTTTACTTCTGCCACCTTTTTGAGTAAAGACGATCACCGTAAATTTGTCGCTGGCACCAATTCTCACCAGGTAATATTTCTGCAAATAATTTAGTAATGCTTTTTGTATTACTTAGTTTAAAATAATTTGTTACTGAAATAAGTAAATATCGTATGCGTGACAAGTAAGACGATATTTTGAAATATAATATTATCTGATTTTGTAAATCCGTCAGGTTCGTCTTTATGATATTTCTGCTCAGAGAAGGCCTGTGATCTCAGTTGATTTTAGAGAAACCCCAATTAAGGCTGTTTGTGAAGATATTGACGGAAATACAATATATATTGGAAATGGATCGGGTGACCTTGCGTCAATTGACATGCGCACAGGTATACTTTGGTTTTCTTTCTTTTAGTGCTGTTATCTATTTTTCTTTTCTAATGTTTTTTTTTCTTTTTTTTTTAATAATAATATATTTAAAACTATTCCCTGCTTTTGTACTGTAGGAAAATTGTTGGGATGCTTTATCGGAAAATGTTCTGGAGGTATAAAATCTATAGCCCGGCACCCTCAACTCCCTGTTATTGCCTCTTGCGGTGAGTGTTATCAACATTAACTGAGTTAATCGTGTATAAAGAATCTTTCATTTGCTAGTAATTCTTGTTCTGTCGTGTTTTTTAATTATTCAACTTTTACTTTGGATCATTGATGTAATAAAAAGTTGGGAGGTAAGGTCAAATTACGAAAAAAACCCTCTTGTTTGGTTAGTTACAACCACCCCTCAAGTATGAATCTTCTTACACGTTCACCCTTAACAAGTCAAATTTAGTGGAATCTTCTGGAAGGAATATTCTCCAGTTTGTACCCGTTTTACCCCATTCAAGCTCCATATTTTGAAACAAGATGATCACACAAGATGTGTCTCTCTCTGGCTTGTATCTGAAACTGCATTGTTGCACAAAACGAGTACAAATTAGATAATATTCCACGGAATCTAGAAGATTATGTTAATTTGACACCATAAGAGTGGACGTGTAAGGAGATTCATGGTTGAAGGGTTGGTTGTAATTACCCTAACAAAGAAGGGTCTTTTCTTAATTTGACCTTACCCTAGGGGTATCCGTAATTCACCCAAAAAGTTATGTTACCGTTAATATTAACATACAAATTCTCAGCTAGATTGTCGAGTAAAAATTGCTGATTTGAAACTTTTCTTCGTATTAGGTCTTGACAGCTACTTGCGCATTTGGGACATACAATCACGGCAACTTCTCTCGGCGGTATGTTATGACATGATCCGTACATTATTTTTTGTGATATGTAGTCGGATTTTTTTTATTTTATTGCGTGCTGCAGTATCATCACTATTTCTTAAACTGATGATTGTATTTTGAATTTGAATGCAGGTTTTCTTAAAGCAACATCTTACAAGTGTCGTCTTTGATTCCCACTTCCGTAAAGAAGGTCTAAGTTCAATTTCTTTTATTCTCTCGTCTTTTTTAGCTGCGATAACTATAGCTGTTTAATAACTCTAGCTAAAATGATCGGTCCAATACACTAAATTCAATGTTCTCTTTTCCCCAAAGAAATTACGGAACATCTCAAGTTTTATCGAGTTTACTTAAATAAGTGGCTGTAAGTTGTTTTAGCTGACGTGTTTACACTATTACAGTTCCTGTGCCAGAAGTTACGAACACAGTAGAGGAAGCTGAAGTAATAGAAACGCCTGCAAAACGGAAAAAGGGATTTAAAGATGAACACACAAGTAAGAAAAAGAAATCGAAGAGAAGTAGCAAGAAGAGGTTAAGTGACGATGAAGATTAAAAAGACTTGTTCGTTGCCCGACCGAGTATGGATTCAAATATCTTCATGAAAGAAGCCTTGGTTTACGTTTTTTGATGTTGTAGCAGTAAATTACTTCATGACATATTTAAGGCCTGCATTTTTGTTTTCTTTTTTCGATATGCAACAAGTAAAAAAGCCGGTTGAGATGTATGTTTGAAGGCAAAGAGGATGTGTGCCGGTTACAAACAGTATTTAGACTTTTTATTTATATGAGATATATTTCTGTTTGTTCTATTATTCAATCTTCTGTCGTAAATAAAACGCAAACAATAGATGAACATCTTGTGATGAATTGGGACAATTATCAAACATTGCAACCAATACGAATGACAAAGTGCGTCTTCGAGTTTACATCAAGAACAAAATGTATCAAATTGAGAGGGCTTGTTTTTATGCAAGGGGAAAATGAAAAGCAGGAATTTGGCTCTTCACTGAGACAAGGCTTCGTCTTTCTTCTCTCCCAAGTACCTGACGAACATCAACGAATATTAGTTGGACGGCCATGATTTCATTTATACGGGTATAGTTATAAAAGGAGCGATACTATATTTATATTTCTTTGAAGAAGAATTGTAAAAAAAACAAAAACACAAAAAAATCAATTAGAAACCCTCCATAAAAAGACTGATACATATGAGGAGAGTAATATATATTAGGGTAAATTACGGCCACCCCTCAACTATGAAACTTTTCACACGTCCACCCATATGGTGTCAAATTCAACAGAATTTTCCAAATTCCTGGAATGTTCTCTAGTTTGTACTCGTTTTGTGAAAAAAAACACAGTTTATATTGATATTTACGAGCCAAGAAACACATCTTATGATCATCTTGTTTCAATATGTGGAACTGGAATGGAATAAAACGGGTACAAACTGGAGAATATTCCACATAATCTAGAAGATTCCACTAAATTTGATACCATAAGGGTAGACGTGTAAGAAGATTCATAATTCATGGGTCGTTGTAATTACCCAAATAAGAGGGTTTTTTTTTTGTATTTGACCTTACATCAGGAGTGACTGTAATTTACCCTATATATTATAGTGTTCAACACAACATAGGCCTCTTTTGGTTCTTATGTTATAACTCAACCGTAGCATTATAATAGAGGAGGTCTAATGCACAGTTTCCCAATAAACTACACATTTTCACCATAATTGTGAACCGAGACGTAAAGTTAATAAACTAACCAAACGCCAAAATAACGCTCCAATTATTTTATTAACCATGACTTGTTGACTTATGTCACCAACCAAACGAAGACTAACATAATTGCGAAAAACATTCAATATATATAATTCTTAAATGACAGCTAAGCGAGCTTACCCTTGAGCCTTAGCCCAACGGGAGAGTTGGAAGAGTTGCACGGACTCGTTGGAAGCATGACAGGCTAGTAACAAATAGTTACGAGGCTGTACCATCCAAGCAAACCTCATGAACAATCCCGAATATACGCACATTGCTACATCAGTTCGAAATTAAAAAAACGACGAGTTATTCATAATATAAAAATAATTGAAAAAAAAAATCATTTTTTTTTGAGAAATTCGAGTTTGGAACCTGCAGTCATGTTGCCAGATATCATTTCTGGAGGCTTTTGCATGTCCACTAGCCCCTGCATAACGGAATAAATCTTTTAACTGACTAATTAATTAATTAATTACGTATTTACGATTTTATGTGGAGAAAGCTTACAGCAATAACGAAACCCCAATTAGCTATGGGACCCCAAAAGTGAGTGGTTTTCGGACCAACCGGACTGTTCAAAAATGTTTTGAATGAAGCCATAAAGTTGTCGGCAATTTCACCAGACCTATAATAAGGCAATATATCGGATTTACAATCGTAGAAAGTTAATTGAAAAAAAAACGAAACATGAAAGAGAATCTTGATAATGATAGCAAACAAATGAAATGGTGATAACAATTAACAACAAAAAGATCAGATTATCGGTAAAAAATTAATGGTCTAATGTTTATCATAAATGGTTGCATAAGCTTGTTTGAATTTTATCGATCTCGATATTTGATAAGCAATCGAGTCGAACTCGAGCGAGAACATAACTCAAACGAGCTTTAACCAACCGATCCTCGAATCGAATATCGAGTAGTTTAGTTTGACTTTGATTGCAATGGAAGAATAACACTAATCCAGAAATCAATAACAATTAATCTACTAATCACGTCAAAAAGTTCAGCAAATTTAGAATTTAATAATAATTAAAATGAACAGCAATTCAGAGAGTATACCCCCAAATTGAAACCCCTAATTCAGAAATCAATAGCGTCAATTAAATTCAAACAAAACTAATTCACTATCACTTCTTGATTCTCGAACAACCCATGAAAAACTGACTGTCTTAATTCATGATTTGAATTTTAAAAATAAAAAAATTAAAAAAAAAAATAAAAAGCAAAATTCAATCACACTGTAAAATCAAAAGATATATACAACACACACATGTATATAAATGTGTTGATGGGGGCAAAAGATCTGACCTTTGGGGAAGATTTCCGAGCGTGTGAGAGAGGGATGAATTGATACAAAACGTCGTCGTTTGGTGGTGGCGAAGCTATTATTTATACTGTTGCGAAGTCAAAAGAAATGTGTTGAGATAAAGAAGAAAGTATCGTATGCGGGTCGGACCACGGAAAGTATATGTGGGTCCTATTTTGCAAAATTAATTTACCGAATTTGCTTCAAACATGAATTATCAAAAAAAGTAATAAATGAATAATTAAATACATTTATACATTTATTAAAGATAAGTAGGCTGACTAGACCATAAGTCACCCAACCACCTTAATAATTAAGGCTAAATTAATTTATGAGGTAAGGTCAAATTCCGTTTGTTTAGATAATTACAATCAGCCCATCAAGTATGAATCTTCTTACTCTTACGTATCCATTCTTGCGGTGTTAAATTTAGTAGAATCTTCTAGATTATGTGCAATATTCTTCAATTGTATTCATTTTACCTCATTCGAACTCCACATTTGGAAACAAAATGATCATAAGATATGTTTTTTAACTTGTAAATATCATATTGTGGTGCATCAGCAACTACATTTTTTACACAAAATGAGTACAAACTAGCGAACATTACACGGAATTAGAAAATAATATTGAATTTGAAATCATAAGAGTGGACGTGTAAGAAGATTCATAGTTGAGAAATGATTGTAATTATTCAAACAAAATGAACTTTTTTTTCATAATTTGACCTCATATCACGGGGTGGCTGTAATTTACCCAATAATTAAATAATACAGTTTACACCCCTAATGTATACCTATGTACCACTTACCTCCTAAAGTATCATTTGTAACACTTACCCCTCAATCTCAATTCAATTTGTATTTTAAATCCTAATATCTTAAAATTTTCTTTTTTTATTTAAAATAATAACTAAAAGAATAATTAAATTATACAACTAAAAATATATGTTGAAAATGCAATATTTAAAAATTTAAAAATATTATCTTGTACAATTTGGTACATATTTAATAAATAAGGTCTAATTGTTATTGAACCAATTAATCGAATATATTCATATCGATAAATTTTAAGAAATCAATACATATATAATAGTAATCTTAAGTATTTAAATTTATTTTAGTTCATTAATTTCTTAAAATATATTTTCATTCATTATCATACAATAAAAATTCATTCATTACTTTTCAATTTTTATGATCCAGTAATTAATAGATTGTTATGTTTATTATGTTTTAATTTTAAAATATTTGATGTTGAGGTTGGTAAATGTTATAAATAATTAGTTGATTAGTTTCCTTTATTTATTTTATTATATTTTTGGTAAAAAAAAAAAAAAAATCAGCAATTTTCAAATTTATGGATTATGAAAACAACAACCAACAAGTAGTTGGCTGATGAATTGATCAAATACATGTTCATTGTTTGCACATACACTCAGGCACAGGGTAAGCCAAAACATCTCTATCCAATTTCTTATTCCTCAACAAAGGCTGCCCCTTTGAATACTTATGCAGCTTCTGCATTATCTTTCCAAATTCGCCCTCCGTAATCGAACCATCCTCCATCAACGGAAGCATCATTCTCTTATTCGGCTTTATGTACTTCCTATGCCCTACGTACGCTCGATGTCCCTATTAATCAATTTTCGTAACACATCAATCGATAAAATCTTCGTTTTTAAGGCCTTTTTGTCAAAATTATAAAAAGACGTAATTTTTACCTGCATAGCTCGGCCCATATTGCCTCCGTGTGAAGGCAAAAACACATCGCTACTCAAAGAGACAATGTAGTCTATTGCTGCAAGAACCGAAGGTCTGTTTATATAAGGATCGAGCTCTCCTTCACGAGCCAATATCTCTTTCGTTGCTATTTTTGGAAACTCGTGCACTAGTGGCTGCAATGCGTGGGCCCCACCAAACGGTTCTCCCCCGGCTATGTATATATGAGCGTTTCTTGGCGCTCCTAATGCCTTGAGAAGTCTGCATGCATGGCATTGAAAATATCAACAAAAAATGAGATCTCTTAATATATATATATATATATATATATATAAAGTCTTTTTTTTTTTTGTTTTTTTTAACCACCTTGCAACTTCTAGTGCACTGAGAGGACAGAGTCCTGCAAGCCTTCTTGCAGTTTTGGTTATATTCAATTTATCGGTTAGGAAATCGGGATTTGAGTTTCGCTCGTTGGATATGATATTGTCGTATTGTGGGCCCAGCCCGGTTAGGCATCCGGTTCGGACCCACACATCCTTCTCCATTCTTAAGTGAAGAGCTATGTAAGGACCTTCAATCCACATTCTCCTAGCAATTTGATTTCCCAGTTCTTGAATTGGAGTCGCAAATTTCAAAGCATGAAACGCCACCTATCCACACACACACACACAAAAAAAAAAAATGGATCCAATCGAATCAGTTACCGATATTTATATCTCGACCTTGTAAAGAAATAAAATCGACCGTGTATATTTATTACCTTGCATCTGAGTTTCTGCAGGTCGGGAGGAAGGTTCTTGGAGAGTCTAGAATCGAGCCCTTTTAGTATGAGAAGCCCTTCTTCGTTTAGCTAAATATCGCCAAGTGTAAAATATCAGTACAGAGAAAACGTGGAAGCGGGTTTTTTTATGACTTGGATGAATTTTTCGAGTTTCTTACTTGGTGAAGGAATTTTGCACGAATCCAGGCCGGCGATACGTGAAAGGGAAGCTGATTTTCGATCGATTGCTGTGGGACCAAATGAGTTGAAGGAAGGGAAGTAACGATTCGAACATCGGCTTGTAACGTCTTCTTGAAATGCTCCAAATCGAATAAATCGGAAAACTCGCTGCAAAAAGACGAAAGCATTTTCACAACATCGAGAAAAGAAAAAAAAATCGAAAAAAGTCCAATTTTGCAAACCTTTCGTCGCCCCAAATACGGTTAACCTGCAAAACGGGTACAACCAAAACCGATTCGAGAATCCGAGCTATAACAACCGCATCGACAATCTGATTCCTCTGCTGATTCAATCCACCAGAAACCACCACCACTAAGAACTTCCTCCTCTCCTTGGAAACTTTCGCCGACGATTTCCGATAATCAAGGCTGAAATCCAAACAAGGCCTGTACCCCTCACCGTTCGGCTGATTCCAAAAATCCCTCTCGATTTCGGAAACATTAGCATTCGAAGGCACCCCACGCGCAGGCAACGGCACCATCACACTTGTGGACAAAGTGGGACCCGAAATTTTAGGGTAGTCTTTCAGAATTGAAGAGAGAGAAGCCATTAGAAAGGGGGAAAACGAAGAAATCGGCGAAATTACGGAGCATGGAGCTGGGGTTTGAGAAATTGCGTAGAAAGAGAGAATGCAGATTCCGGAGAAAGTGCAGAGGATGAAGAGAGAGAGGAAGAAGAGTAGGTTTAGATTTCGGGGGGATCGATTTCTCGAGTTCTTCTTCGGGGTCGAAAATGGTGAAATTGCGAGGAGCTGAACGAAGAAGGATGGGTTTAGGGTTATGCAGGAGCTCCTGAAATTTCTTGCTGTTTTCGCCATGGAAGTAGTGATTGAGCTTCGAATTTCAGAGAAGAATTCTTCAATGGTGTATTTTTGCTCTCTGATTCTTCAGCGAAGAAATTAATGGAGGATGAGGAAATTCAGTTTGGGGAAGGAGGAGTAGTAGCAGAACGGGGAGTAACAGAACCGTTTTCTTTTTACACTGAAATTACAGATGTGCCCTTGCTCGTGTCAGCAAAAGTGGAAAGTAGAAAGTATCTGGAGGGGTAGGATTGTCAAATTACCGTTGGCAAGAAATTTCAGTTTTATTTTTTTGGCGCGAAAAGGGGATGTTTGATCAAATAATAACATCAATTTTTTTTTTAAAATAAAGTCTAAAAAAATAATGTATAACACGTCATCTACAATATCAACACAACTCGATCGGGTTTCGTTGGAAGAAATTGAAGATTTTCTACTAAAAATGTTGATTTCGGACTGAATTTTGTATTTAGGGTTTGAGGAATTTGAAGAATAAGTGGAAAATTGTGTATTTCTTTTGGAAAATAGCCGTAAAATAGTTGTGCGACCTGCCAAATTCTGTACCGTGTATCATGTATCGCTCGCATGTCGCGATACACAAAATACAATACATTCTAGTCGTACAGTTATATACATACAGGTCTCATTTGCCAATGGTTGGCAAGATAAAATTAAATAATTTAATAAAACCCAATTATTTTATTGGAGCTTGCAACGTACAACAAAAAAAACTCATTAGAATGAAAGATAAACCATGATTATATAATTCTGGCGGGTCGACCCAGCAATTTATTGGGGATACCAAACATCAAATTAAGTCCAACTATTTAGTTAATCATGGCTTATCTTGGCAACCAAACGGGGCTACGGTATGATAGGTATCATGTATTGTTATAACACTGCTTCAGTGCTTTGGAGAAATAAGCAATCATTACCAGTAGAAAATACAAACAAAAACTACAGTTAGCCTCCCCAAATAGTCGAACAAAATTATTCCGTAACTTGCCTTAAATATCAATAGCTAACGCTCAATTGGTTCCTCGACTCAGCAAAACATAAAGCATATAGTGACCAAATATTTATTTGTATAGTTGGAAAAAAAAAACGGGAGCCTTTGATCAGGAGAGAGCCTTCTGGACCTCGGATTTCACGTCTTGAGGAGGCTTATCTGCCTGAAGATTGGCAACAATGCCCCTCTTGCTATAGTAGTCAATCACCTGCGCATTCGATAAAGGTAAATCAGTGGTGATCATTAATTAAAGATAATTAAGTAGTTAATTATAGTAGTTAATTAATCTTCCCAAACTTGAAAACAATCAAATAGGCACAAAATACGAATCAACTCAAATCAAGAATCTTTGTTTTTTAAGTGATTTTCTGCACAACCAAAACGACTTTTATTATTATTACCTTTACGCCTTCAATAGTAGCTCGTAAAATTTTATCGTTTGGCTATTATCCCGGCAAACTCAGCAACAAAATTCAACGTTTTGCTACACATATTTTCCTTTTATTTATTGTTCCCACCATCCTCCGCTTAGCAAATATGCCCATGCATATGTTAACTACGCTATTACAAAAGATACGCCTCTATCTAATCAAACCGACATGGTTAACATTATAATTTAAAAAAAAAAAATAGCCACTAGAATAAAGCATTGCGGTAAAAAAAAAAAAACCTGCATGTGACAAGGAACATACAAACACAAAATCGAAAAAAGATATTTGCGATCAACATTTTCCACAACATAAAAACATTGGATAGCAAAAGCAGATGAAAGATAATTTGCACATCAAGGAAGTGTAAGATGATATAAACCGGAACGTAAAAAGTTTGAGAAGACAAAAACATACTGGTTCGGTCTGCTTATGAAAAGCTTCAAGCCTTGACTTCAAAACAGCAGCTGTGTCATCCTTACGTTGAATTAAAGGCTCCCCCGTTACCTTCACAAATGATGAAATAAATTAGCTCTTAATACATAAAATAAAATAAAATAATAATTAAAAAAATAAGAATCTATTACTCATTACATCATCAACACCAGGAGCTTTCGGAGGTGCAAATTTGGTATGGTATGTACGACCACTCGAAGGGTGGATCCATCGACCAGTAATTCTCTCCTCCAAAATAGCGTCATCTATTGCAAAGTTAAGAACTTTGTCCACCTTAGTTCCACGGTTTTCAAGCATCTCATCGAGCTAAATAACAAGAAACATATACATTTAAATCGCATTTTTTTTAATAAAAACCAACCAAAAGGGCGACGCGGTAAATAGTTGACCTTTTGGGCTTGGACAACTGTCCTCGGAAATCCATCAAGAATAAAACCTTTCTGACAAGAAGGCTTCTTCAAGGCCTCATCGATTATACCAACAACCAAATCATCCGAAACAAGTTCTCCCTGGAAAAATCATAACGGTACAATTTTTTGGTTAGAAAATACTTGTAATTTGTGTTTAGCATAATTCGTGGAATATACCTTTTCCATGGCTTCTTTGGCCTTAATTCCGAGGGGGGTCTTGGCAGAAACAGCAGCTCTAAGCATATCACCGGTTGCGAGATGGCATAAGCAATACTCGTCTTTAATTATCGGTGATTGGGTACCTTTTCCTGATCCCGGTGGACCTGTAAAATAATAATAATAATGCGAATAGAAAGAATCAGAAAAACCCGAAACACAAAATTATCTATAGAAAAATAGTTTTAAAAAAAAACTAGTAACTGAAATATCTGTCCGGTAGTACATTCTTAAATTCATCCGTTTGTTCGACATTCTATAATTCGAAGAAATTCTCGAACTACTTCTGGTAATAAATAATCTGACAAGAGATAATAATATCATGGTTTATTAAATATGATTGTGATCCAATTTCAAAAGTATGTGTAGCAGCCTGCAAGTATTGGGAAAATTTTGCAAATAGAAATTTAAGATGTACATAAATAAAATAAAAAAATTAATAAGAAAAATTGTATACTTTAAAAATTAAAATAGTCGAAAAATACTCCAAAATTGAACCAAATCACCCACCCCCTTGTTTCATCTAAATTCCAATTCGACAAACCCTAAACCCAATTACGAAAAACAAAACGAACAGCGAGGAATGGAAATAAGAAGTAGGAGGCAGAATTGAAGAAGGGAGAAAGAAATTACCGACGAGGATGAGACGTTTGTCGGGTTTGGTGGCGCACTTCATGCGACGGAGGAGCTCAGTCATTAGATCCGTCGACGGCACATCCTCGAGATTCGACGTTGCAGCCATTTTCTCTCACTTACTTTCTCTCTCTACGTATGGTGCGGTTTGGTGAGTGTGAAGAAGGTGAGAGAGTGTGTGAAAATTCTTTGCTTGTGTTTCGGAGTTTCGAAATTCGGACCTTTCAATGCTTCAAACTTAAGCAGGCGCAGGCTGAGGTTTCGTTGGCCAAAGACATTTTTGCCCCTCATTTTATTTTATTTATTTTTTCATTCATTATTTTACTATTATTATTATTATTATTATTATTATTATTATTATTATTATTATTATTATTATTATTATTATTATTATTATTATTATATGAAAAGTGTCTTAATAAATTAGTTTCTGGAAAAACTAAAAATTATAATTATGATCAACCAAAGCTATGAACTTGAGGGTTTATAAGCTACTCTACTAGAGTTAAACATCTATAAATTAATACAGTTCGGACCATCAAGATTTCATTAATTTAGCGAAATATTAACTTATCGATAAATTAATAATTATTAATTTATACATTAATTAATAACTTATTAATTTATGAAATTACTTTTATTATTATTTTCAATAAATACATTTTTTTTTTAAATTTACGTGTATATTATTCATTGTACCATTCGTTCAATGCACTATTGTTAAGTGTATATTTTTACACTTAATGGTACCTTTTAATTGGAGCTTTTGGTGTGTTTTAATGATAATTGGTGCTTAAAATGGTTATTATTTGTATTTTAGGTGCAAATTGAAGAATTGTCAACTTTTGGGGTGAAAACTGCAAATTCGGAGAAAAAGTGGGCCAAAAGTGAAATAATCAGAATTCTGAAGAACTGAAGACCGCGCGGCCGTGCGGGTTTTAAGCTTATATTTCACACGGCCGTCCGGGTGTACGAGTTGGCGCAGTGAAGGAAGTTTAATTACACAAGGAAATCCGCCCTATTATATTTTTGCACCCTATTTAAAGGCCAAGAGCACACAATTAGATCTATCTTTTCACCTTTTATCTTTATTTTTAGTTTTTATCTTTCATCTTTCTACACGGAATCAAGAAGCACAAAAACGAAGACGAAGACTTGACGAATCTTCATCATAGTTCTACTCTTTGATTTTTATTCATAGTTTTTATGTTTCTTCGTATTTTTATTATGCTTTTCGTAGAGAACATGAGTAGCTAAGTTTTTATTCTAGGATTTTATTGGAACCCTATGTGGTAATTCGAACCTCTTTTTCGACTTTTATGCAAGTTTAATTCTTCGATTATTTCTTCTATCTTGATTTTATTTAGCGCATGAACGTAGCTAATTAATTTATGTTGCTATTTGTTATTGTTAGAATTGATTGACAGATCGTTTTAATAATTAGAACAGGGATAGAAGAGCCTTCGAGTAGTTCTCACCGGATGAGTGTGTTAATTGCATGTATTATCGTAGACATACAGATAATACCTTAGGTAGCCGTTTACGAGACTTGTTATTTAATGCTTTATTTATACTAGGTTTGCATAGACATATAGTGAATCTTTTATGAATAATAGGCTTATAACGCAGCGACAGCTGGTTATGAGTAATTTCGTGTCTTGGGTTAATAATCGGGAATCGTAACTTGCATGATAGGAGATTAATTGGGTGAAGAATTATCGCATAGGGGGAAGATAAAATCCTAGATCCGTTTTATATTGATATTTTTCTCGTGTTTAATTGCTTTCTTAATTAGTTTAATTTATTTAGTTAATTAATTTGACAACCCTGCGTAGGCTGGATAAAAATCACAATTGTTAGGATTTGGTACTTAGGATTAAATAATTTGCGTATTCCCTGTGGGATCGACATCCGACTCTCACGAGTCTACTTTACTACTTGTTTGCGATACGTACACTTGCGTGTTGGTATTTAGCACCCAACAACTATAGAGCCTGTTTCACGAATGGAAGCTCTTAAAACATTAATGGTATAAAACGATTTATGTTGAGTTATAGAAAACTATACCGAAAGTTCTAACCATGTTAAGAAAAGTGAGGGACGAGATTGATGGTAATGTGAACTTCTACAAGAAACAAGCGAGAATTAAATTATATTTTATTAAGTCTTCATAGATCTATAAAATATGCACTGTACCATGTAATTTAAGATTTTTTTTATGCATTATTAATTTATATATTATATGGGGCTTCTTAAAATTTCCGAATGTGTATTATCTTATAAATTTAGCGAATTATTAATTTAGCACGTTGTCCCCGAGTCGGGACCGGGAAAATTTATTATTTAAGCGAGGTTATTAATTTATCGATTATTAATTTATCGAGGTTCTAGTGTATTTCCATTTAAATTAATTGTTGCTTTTTTCACAAGTCACTTAAGAATATCAATGTTACATTATTTTTTTTTTTTTTCATTTTTTCCTTTATTCTTTTTAAAGTTCTATCGAATATTAATTATCACAAGTGGAGTGGGTAATTAACAAAAAAAGATAATTAGTTGGAAGTGTCATTAATTTATATTACATATCTTTTTCTAATTTTAGTTTTCTTAATATACATGTGTAATTAAACTTCAGAATCAAGTCATTAGGTTCACATCTTATGTAATGATTGATTAACTCTCTCCACCAAGAAACTAGTTTCACATCTAACCTCTCTTAACCAATATTCAACAACTACGATTGTAGTTTGTGTTTTCAAGAGTATTTTTGCTCATGCAGTTTGTAAAAAACAACAATTGACACTCGAAAGATCACTCTCATATAAAATTATTATAAATTATTTCAAAAGATTATATTCAATGATATAATTAATGAATAAAACATAAACAAAACAAAAAAGATCGTCAATATAATTAATAAAAAAAAAACGGAGACGTTCTATCATTCACTAAAACGTAAAAAGATCGTAAATATTTTAAAAACCAACAAAACGTATTAAAACAATATATTAGAGGATCAAGTGAAACATAATATAGAACATGTAAGCAAATGTATCTAATAATGAAAAATGTGCAAAACTTGATGCATACACACATTCAGCCACACCACACTAGAACGAACGAGCATTCATATTACAACCAACATAATAAAATGTTTTTCCTAGACATCTTAAACTACTAATTTCCTCGACCGAACAACTTACAAAATTTACTCAATTGCCCTCAGCCCGTGACTTTGCTTTTCTTCTTCTTTTTGCCTTCAGTGGTGGGAGCTGGAGCATCAACGACAATCTCGTCGTCCTTGCTCTTCTTCTTCTTCTTCTTTTTAGCAGTTCCATCATCCACGTTCGATCCATTCACATCAATCTTTTCCTGTTTTTCTTCTTCGACCTCATGTTTTCTCTTCTCCTTTTTCTTTTTCTTTTCGGTTTTCGGCTCCTCAGTTGAATCTCCATTCACAATAACCATAGTCTCGTCTTCTATAAATGGTTTGATAAGAAGAAGTGAGTATATAAACAAATGTTAAGTGAGATATTACGGTCATCCATAGGTCAATATGTATATACATATATGTGCTTATGCAAACGCATATTATATAAATGTATATCTATATACGTACTCTTTCAACAAGAAAAAAATGAAAAAAATTGGTAACTGGACGTCTATCTCTGTTGTTGCGGTGCGTCGATTCAAAGGACGATTCATAGTGAATTGATTTTTCTAAACCTTTTTTGGAAATAATCTTTAAAAGAATGCAATGGATTGCGGACTTGGCTTACCTTTGTTGTCCGCGGTTTCAATAGCAGATTTCATCACGTCAATGTTCTTACGTGGAGCAACCCCTTTATCATAAAAGTCTAGACGCTCCTCAACTTGTTCTCGAAGTTTTTCTCCATAAGTAGTGGTACTTTTGTCTGCCAAAAAAAAAAACAAATTATAATAAATCAAAAAACTTTTCAAATGCAGATCAATTGATACCTGAAAAAAAAAACATACTAACCTAAGAAACAGTCAAGCCGAGAGGCAATAGAGCACTTGTTTGCAAGATAACGAGCCATCCGCCCTTTGTTCTTAGCAGATGCACGGCCAATGAAGGAGGAATGGAAAATAAGACCATACTTTGGAGTGTTCCCACGGGTTTTCAGTGCCCTAAAAGTAAAGTGCAATAAATTTGAGGAACAAAAACACACACAGCTAACTAGGAGAAATTCAATTAACAAATAAATCGGAAATATCAACATATGTACTGACTGAAGCAAAATATACCTAAAGAGAGCCTTCTCGGCGCCAAGAATCTGAAGTGTCGAAGATGGACACTTTGCCAAGTTTGTGAGACTACCAGCATGAGAAATTAAACGTGCACCAACAACTTCACCGATCAAAGCAGCCAAATTAGGGGCTATGTCACTCATTTTGGAGACCAGATAATCGTAAACATTCTTCCTATACTCAGCAAGTTCGGTCACTCTTTGTGCGAATTGTTTAATGTTAATCATGTCAATTGGTGACAAATCTTGTCCTGAAAACACAAAGGACAGCATATTAATACAAGAATAATCACATTCCAAGAAGTGAGGAAATCGTAATTTATACCCATGGAAGCTTTGGCAGCCTCTAGAATCTCCTTTGCTTTATCTTCATCGCCTACTATCTCTGTCAAGCCTGATAAATTATCCTCAGACAACTGGGATTTGTCATCCACATACTTAGCAACTTTGGCATACAGATAGTTGTCGTTAACAATCTTCGCTAGCTCGGGGAAATGCCACGAGTACCATTCTCTGCACGAAACATGGGTTGAGCAAAACAATTTAAACAAATTAAGTTACATAAATATGTGCATAAAGAATCACAAACGGAGGTTGACGGTATACACTAACCTCACTCTCATGGAAAAGGAATTGACATCTTTGTCGAGAGTATCGAGAATATAGATAGCTTGAATAACCATATTGTCTACACGGTTCACATTGAACTTCACTTTCGCTCTGCTGTAACTGTGACCCAGACCGAGTTGTGCTTTCTCCAAATCACCGGGCTGTCGACAAAATTTATCATTTAATCAACTTCAGACAAAACAAGTACGATTCACTAAGAATTAAACAAGTCTGAAATGCGACCAACCTTGAGGTTTTCGATGAACCGATCAAAATGCAAGCGCACGCCACGAAGAAGCTCAAGGATAAACTCATTGCTTTGGCAGGGTATTTTAGTCACTTCAAAAATGTGTGATCCCAGCTTCGGCTCCGCCAGTCCTAAACTGAACTTTGGCTTCTTGCCTTCTTTGACCTTTGGTAGGCTGAGCTCCAAGAAGTTCCTCAGCTCATCAGTCATTTGACCTTAATCCAAAATTCACCATTAGGCAATCGATGTCATTACATATACCATGAGCGATAGTTGCATCGATATGGTAATAAAAATACATACATAAACACACAAACATTCACAGAGATGTCATAAGTAGATATCTATATACACCGATAAATATTATATATATATATATATATATATATATATATATATATATATATATATATATATGAAGACCACAGGCAAAAAAGATGGACAAAATACATGGTAAACAACTTGCAAAATTTCACTTTCTAATAATTAACGAATGCAAGACAAACGTGCAAACGTTTTCCACATTATTTTCTACCATACTAGCCTGAACATCTAGTCGACCCCCAAAGAAACAGGACGAATATCCAAAGCAATTTTTTTCTATCTTTTTGTACCATCATTTTTTAATAAAATCCTTGACAATGTGCCGGAACTTTCAAACTCCGAGCAAAGAAAGTACCACTTTCTACATCGAATGTAAACCACGGCTCGTATTATTCACATTAGAGTGCTTCTGCAAAGCTAAATTCGTTTCAATGACTAAAGAAAATATAATATCTATTTGCCCCACATTTTCTCATTCGTTTAACCATTAATTTTGATTAGTTCCAAGTATTCCAACTTCATAATTAACTGAAGAAGAACCCACCAGACCCTAAAAACCCATTCTTTACGTCACCAGACTGACGGTACAATTCGTAATGCACAAAGAACATCTCTTTCTAAACAAAATCAACAAGTCAAGCTTAAAAATTTCTTCAAACAGAAAAAAATTATATATATATGTATATATAGAAGAACGGCATAAACTTCAATAAATAACAACTCCACATAAAAACTAAAAAAAAAAAAACAACGAAAGGTAACCAGACTTCATTTTATACCTTCGGAGACGGCGTTGCATTGGTTGAGAGCGTCAAGAGCAGACTCGTAGGGTGTAAAAGCGGCGAGCTTCACCACTTTCCCGAACCGGTTCAAATCGGAAACGGAGCTCCGAACCGCCTCCGTGTTCTGCCCGATTTCATCGATCCCGTGCGCCAAGAACAAACCGTATCCCGACGCCGATTCGTATAGCACGTACAACGCCATTTTTTTTGGTGGGTGCTGGGTTGGGGTTCTCCGCTGTAAAGTTAGGGTTTAGGGTTTTTAAACTCAGCAGCCCCCAAAATGATAAATAAAAGGGTTTTATATTTTCATTTTAGTCCTTTCACTTTTCAACTCTATTAATTCTAGCACATATTTTTTGCCCTAAAAAAATTGAACCAGTGTCTTTTTTTCCAAAAAAAAAAAGTAAAACTAAACTATAATAAATTTCTCTTGAGTCTTCTTCTTTTCTTTTATTTTCTTTTATTTTCTTTTCTTTTTCTTTTCTATTTCTTTTCTTTTTAATTTTATCGATTCTGAAATATTAATTGAAATGTTAGTAATAATAAATAGGAGGAATCTGTTAAAAATCCCTAACATAATTTCATTTGCAACTCCCGATAAAAAAAAGTCAACATTTTTCGGTCGTCGAATAACATGCGTTTTAGGGACTTTTAGCAAATAAAAATTTAATACTGAGTGTAATCGAAATAAAAAATAAAAATATCATTTGTTGTACTATTTGTTCACATCTAGTAGATAAATTTCCCTAATAAATAAGATTATCATTTTATAATTATTTTCTACATAAAAGAGAAGAGATAGTATGCATGTTACAAGTACAAAAATCAATTATTATTACTAATAGTTGAACTAATTATAGTCTTTTGATATGCAATTCTATTTTATGGAGTTATTATTTTGTAATTTTACTTCAAAAGTAATTCGTGCTAAGTATGTCGATAATTATGAAATGTATTGACGAAACCTATATATATGCCGTGGTTTGCTTTTGATGACTACAATGTATTGACAATTGCAATCGAACTCAGGTCATTAAACATTGCACTCTCCTTACTCTATCAACTATACTATTTTCACAGGCTCGTTCTTCTTATGTATCGTTGGAACTTTCGATTAAACCATATGAATGAAGTGAATATAATTGTTTATGCCATAGTTCGAAAAATTGCACACGGCGCATATGGGTCGGTCAATTTAATTAGAGCTTGTATTTAAAATAGAATTATCTTTCTAGACAATGAAATATTATTTATATTTGATTTTGGGCTTTTGATATTTTTATTATGAAAAAAATTCCTCTTATTTTGATAATTACATCTACTTCTCAACTATGTTTTTTTCTTACATTTCCACTTTTATGGTGTCAAATTCAACATAATTATCTAGATTTTGTGGATGTGCTCTAGTTTGTACTCGTTTTGTGTAAATATACAGTTTCTGATGCACCACAATCTAATATATACAAGCCAAAAAACACATTATGATCGTGATGCTTCAAAATGTGGAGTTCGAATGGGATAAAACGGGTATAAAAGTGATAATATTCCATATAATGTCGAAGATTCCACTAAATTTGAAACCACTAAGGTGGACGTGTAAGAAGATTTATAGTTGAGGGGTGATTGTAATTATCCAAACAAGAGGGGTGTTTTGTAATTGAACCATACCTCAGGAGTGGTGATAATTTACCCTTTAATTAGAGCTTGTCTTTTTTTTTTTAGTAATTAGAGCTTGTATTTAAAATAGAATTATCTTTTGGGGAAATATGCAACACACCCCTCAAATGGAAAATATTATGAACTAAACCCAATTGACTTTAAAGACTTTTTCCTACACCCATTTTTTGATAAGAATTTGTGAGACCCCCCTCACCCAATATGAGAAGACAAAATTGCCCTTTCTCTCTATTTCACATTTCATATCTCTCGCTTCTCTCATCTTGATCTCCCCCTCTTCTCTCGCATTAAAAATCTCTCCACGCCGCCAATCAATTTCTCTTCCGTCGATCAATCCAGGTGTCGCTTGCATTAAACATTTATTCACTTGGATCTAACTTTGGAAGTTCGTCGATTTATTGAAGATTCATATCTCATGGGAAATTTCAGATCTTAATTGGGATATGTGGTGATTTTGGATTTGTTGCTTCTGGGTTTCAAACTCCGTTGAGTTGCTGGTCTGGAACTAATTTTCACTGTGATTAAATTTTATTATTATAAGTTTTGGAGAAACAGGTGATGAACTTTTGTGAAATGGGCGAGGAACCTTTGAAATCGTCGAATTGAAGTAGAAATCGAAATATTTTTTTTGTCTATTGTAGTTGATAAAAATAACCAGAGTAGTCATATATAATCGTTTTAGCGTTATGTATTGTAATTGAAACTCAATTATTAGAAGTCATGTTATCAATGAAACTCAGTTACTCATAGCGTGATATAGTCACGTTCTATATTATTCACTACAAGTTGACTACGATAGCAAGATTCAAACGGTGAACTTTGAGGTTTTCATTCTTTTGTGTTATTGTTAGTTTTGATTATACAACAAATCATTTGCAAATTCGTTGTTTAGATTTTTTTAATGGTGTACAAATGTGCATATATAGTTTCGTTGATTGTATGACTTGGTTAAAAAAAAAACCAGAGTAGTCACGTATAGTAGTCTTGTGGCTGCAAGTGGAACATAGGTGCTTTAGGTGTGTGGGTTGACCTCTCGTTTCGTGTAGTGTCGTATTCGTATACAGTCATATTTTTATTCATATTTTCACACAGATATGTACAGATTATCACACAATTGGTTTTTTAAGGATTTTGTTGGCTTATTTAGAAGGGCTGTAAAATTTAACATGGAACCGGATACATACATTTATATGTAGTCACATTCAAAGGTGTACACTTATCCTGATAAATATTTGTAGTCGTATATTATATTTTTTTTAAGTATATGCAGTCAAGTTGTTTGTTTAAATTAGTTTTATTTATTTTATGACGAACATATAGAAGAAAATTATTGTCGATAATCGAAGGAAAAATGTAGGGATAAACAATTTTTATTACATTGTGAAATAAGCAGAACTGAAATACAAAAAAGAAAAACTCCAGCGGCCTTCTGAATTTGGAATATAATACACAAGTACGAAAAAAAAACAATTCATCACATTGAGTCACATTATTCATATGTGACTCCTATTGTACAATTTTTTGTCCTCCACACAATTTTTCTCACCCTCGAACAGTTGCTCGTTGGGATCATCGGCATTCACTCGTTGTTCCTCTAACGCCAACTTCTTTATAGCATCTGTCAAACGAATGTTATTGTTATAACCACAAAGTGCATTGAATAGAATACCAAATACTATACTAGCAGGAATATGACTACACATGACTCATATATGACTATTACAGAAATACGATATATCTGACTGCTTTTGTAATTTATTATATAATTTCACATATAGGATTATAAACGGTTAGGTTTTACATGACCATACACTAACTAAGCATGCCAACAATGTGGTTACACACCGAATGCAAATGTGAGTAATATGAATACACATAACTTCGAAGACATTGATAAACTGTTTGCTTAGTTTATATTCTTCACTTACAATCAAATTAGCCCACGTGACTACGTGTGAAAAAAAGATACTAATTATACCCAACACCAAAGAAAAATTCTTATCAGCACCAAATATGACTATACATTACTATAGTGTAACTATACATGACTACTACTACAAAAAAAAACCTACATATGACTGTAATTGAAATTTTTCGTAAATATAACTACATATGCATTCAACTCACACATTAACACAATGAAAAAACATGACTCCACACAACTACACACACAAAACATAATATCAAGGGACAAAATAAACAGTACGACTGTATATGACTACATCTGTATTAACACAATGACTGAACATGACTTCACAACAGGACTGTATATGCCTATATCTGATTCTACCCACACATTAACACAACAACATAACATGACTCCAGAAGACTACACCCACAGAACATACATGCAGCATAAGTGAGCACACTTCAGATCTGTACCATTTTGGCTATATCAGTTATTTTGTACTCATTCCTTTTGATTCTTTTGACATAAGCATGACTGCATAGAAGCAAAATGGTATCCAAATACTAGGTTTATGTTACAAATCCTTACCAGCGTCGAGCTCCATAATGTCGCGAGAGATTGGGGCCTCGTTTGCGGTTCAAGAGTGATTTTCTCTTCACTAGGTTTATGTTACAAATCCTTACCAGCGTCGAGCTCCATAATGTCGCGAGAGATTGGGGCCTCGTTTGCGGTTCAAGAGTGATTTTCTGTTCACTAGGTTTATGTTACAAATCCTTACCAGCGTCGAGCTCAATAATGTCGCGAGAGATGGGGGCCTCGTTTGCGGTTCAAGAGTGATTTGCTCTTCACTTGGTTTTAGATTTCAATAACGTAATAACAAGTGCATATGACCAATGAGACTGCATATTTCTACACATATGGGCTTCATAATAAAACATTTGGTGGTCCTCATAAAAAAAATACAATAGTAATTGAGCACATATATGTTTTACCCAGACAATTAACGTAATTGCAGAACAGGAGACCTCATGATATTAACACAGGACCCGCTGGTGAGAAACATTGTCACATCTGATACAAACACAGTTTGAAAAATGCAGACATACCAAACATGACTATGTATTACTACAACTATGTAGAACCTATACACTTAACAAATGGGAAGAATATGACTCAATATGACTATAAGACATGGTCTTCTGGACTCAATACGCCTCAATATGACCCAATATGACTAAAAGACAAGGCATACTGCCATGATCTGAATAGCACTCAATATGACTATAAGACATGGTCTTCTGGACTCAATATGACTCAATATGACTAGAAGACAAGGCATATATACTACCAAGATATGACTCCTATTTGACTATCGGAGAGTCATACTGGTAACAAATATTATCGCACCAGATTTACACAAAAATTCCAATCATGCACGCATACCAAACATGTCTGTAGAAGAAATGAAAAGTTTGTTTAAATTGGCTACGAAACTTATTTGGATCTCTGCTCCTGAAATAAATTTTTCTATTTTTACCAGTGTAAAAAAAAATCGCACCCAAATTTTAGCTACTTACCAGCATCGAGCTTCATGATGTCTCGAGGCTTGGGTCCTCGTTTGCGCTTTGAAATTGCCTTCTTATGCATATTTAGGGTTTAGATTCTGAAGTGAACTACTAATGGCGAAGTTCAAATTGTATATGACTATCAATGTGGGTGCAAATGGAGGGTTGCTGAGCAAAATAGGGTTTGATTTTAGTATGTGACTGGAGTTTTGAAGCGAATTTTTGTGGTGGTGGAGGATTCAATTTTGTGCGGCGTTTCTGCGATGGTGATTCTCGTTTGTTTATTTTTCGTTTTGGCAGCAGTTTTCTGGAAAAAATAATATAAAGCAGATTAAGCGGGATTAGGCGCCTTGTTATTAGGGATTGTGATTAAAAATAGGTTAATTATTAAGGAGCGTGTTAATTGGTGGAAGGGTATAATTGGAATTATATTTTCTAGGGGTTTATCACAAACAAAGAATTGATGGGTGGACATATCACTAGTTTTTATCTATAAGAGGGGGTTATTGCTAATGACCCCTTATCTTTTTAGACAATGAAATATTATTTATATTAGATTTGGGCTTTCAATATTTTTAATATGTTACCCAATTCAAATAAATAAATAGCTGGGCCAATCTAGATAAATAAAATAATTGGGCCAAGACCAATTATCATCATTAATGGACAAACATATTTTATTTGTTATTTTTCCTAATAAACGTGACTCATCACAAACTAATAATTCATTGCCTGTAAAAAATTGAAAAGTTTGGCTAATTCTTCACTTGATATTTTTTTAAAGTATTAAACAATGTGTTCTTCTTCCGTAATTTCAATCAAAATTCCTCGTTGTTAGAGTTCGCCAAGGGTCGGAAATTAGTGCAATTATTCTATAATTGATTGTTGTATGTTGGAAGACTGCTGGAAAGAAACTACTACACCATCGGCATCCTGAAGATATAGTCTTAACTCTTAAGAGAAATGTTTCAGCAGGAACTCAATTGATTCTCCGCATTTCACAATTCTATTTTTGTCGTTTTCTTCGACAAAACACTTAAATCAAGAGGATGAAAGTCATCATGCATTAAGTACTTGTACTTCCTTGAAGCTCACCTATATTCTTTAATGCAATTGCTACTAAGAAGCCAACATTGTGGTACAAAGCTTTTGAATTGTGTCCATGTAGTTTTGGGTGAACAATATTTGAGTCCTCCTAGTCAACGCAGTCATCACTGCAGGCACAATCAATGCATTTGCTGTATTATAATTTATATCTATGTTAAATTTGTTATGTTGAATAAAGTATGTTTCAATTCAATGTTGTCACAATTGGATCGAAAGGACTAGTTTGACCGGTTAAACAGGTTGAGGGCAGTTTGGTAATAATAAAAAAAGGGTTGAACGGGGTTTCGTTTCTTTTTCCCCTTTTGCTTCTCGAACATGAAAAGTCGATTGGTGTTGATTCTCAAAGCCGCATCTTCAGAAACCGCATCCAAGTGTCTTTGCTTTCACTCTCAAGTATGGCATATGCAAGAGGAAATATATTGTTATTTGCATCAAAGTTCACCAATTATATAAAAACTAAAATTGATTTCGGTGTATAGTATAAGGAGCAAAACTGTAATTTTTCACGTTTAAGTTTAAAGTACATCAATTAAGAAAGTTATTAAATAGCCTTTATTTTAGCAGAAAAGCTCTTATTTGACAAAACTACCCCTTGTGCTTTTTAACTTCTCTTTATTACTTCATTAATCTGTCACTAATGCTAAGGTAAAATTGGAGGAAAAAATTGCCCTACGTTGAAATTCCAAAGTGACACTAAATATGAGAAAAAAAAAATTTAAC
The DNA here is from genome assembly GCF_000504015.1 of Erythranthe guttata. Next base: position 753,253 of record NW_012194840.1, read on the forward strand.
TGAAGAGACACTTAAAAAGAAACGAATAGAGTATAATCAACACGACACTACCTTCGTACTATATCTAGATCATGTTTGTTAACTTATATTGCACAATGAATGTACCATGGTATCGATTTCGAATAATTATATATGCACTATGCAATAATTGTTTAACTACTCAATTATCATTTTATTGCTTGTCCCATGGGGCTAAAATTGCATTCATATGATTGACATTCCAAATTTCCACATTGGTAATAATTTTAGTTTGGTGAAATTCCTCAACTTCATGATAACTCCAATCACATTTCATTGATGAAGACCATGTACTTTCCAATCACAATTGATTGATCATTTAATCAAGGTTAAATTACATACACTTCTTTGATGTTTGGTATATTTATAGCTAGATCCCTCAAATTTATAAAATTATGCACACATCCTTTGAAGTTTGATATAAACTACCAATTAACTCATGTGGCCAATGATTTTTTTACATTTAATTTGTTAAGCAATCAAGTCAAGCTCGACTGAGTTTTGATCGACCCAATATATATATAGTCGAGTTCGAGGTCATCTTCATAAATTATCTAACAAAAATACACGTTCAAGTTTGATTTTGTTTTGCTAACAAAACAAGCTTTTATCGAACAATTTCAAATCAAATATTAAAGATATAAATATCAAATGATTCACCCCACTAAATTTAAAAATTAAATCACATGGTCCATTCAATAATATAACATCCAAATAAGACCAAATATATAAAATATCATGTAATTGAATAACTGAAAATTACCCATTTATATCGAAAATTGGAGCTTTTATGGGCTAAATATGCCTATCCAAAATATGTATTCCCAACCAGAAAATTAATTAATCAACTAAAAAACAAAGAGTATGGGCATTGGCAAGAAATAGTATAAAGCTTACTTTCCTCTTGTAAAGAAGCTTTTACATCTTCCAATGTCACTGCATACTCCCCCCTTTTCTCACCATGCAATTATTAAAGTAAAAAGGTTTGTGATTAAATATCTTATATTATTACATTTTAATAGGTTTTTTTTTATGTTGAAAATACATAATAAGTTAAAATTGCTAATTATTATTCCCTCTGTTTTATAATAATCGTTTATTTTTTAATATATTTTTATTTAATATTATTTGTTATTTTGGATTTTTAATATTGCAGTAAATTCAATTTTTTTTTTTCTGTTTTAAGTAGTAATCCTATCACATCATTAAATAATTAAGGTTATTTTAATTTTTTTAATTTATTTTTTCATAAAATTAGGACACGTTTATTGATATTTTAATACTTGTGGAAGTTGAAAAATGACAATTAATTATGAACAAAGAGAGTATTATATACTCATATCTTGAACGAATTTGACTATTGACTTTAGCTTGATGGTCTAAATTTAAATATACTTCATATATCAAAGTCAATTTTTCATAAAACTTAGATTCAGTTGCTAAAATGTTAAATGTTGTCTCAGTTTTACTACTCTTGTTTTGACTTCTGCGTGATTTTGACCTCTATTTTAATCATGTTTCAGTGTTTTGGCAAAATTCAAAACACGAAAATCCTAGTCCCTTGAGTTAGTGCTCTAGTCCACTTCAATCAGACATACTGGATGTTAGTGAATAAAGTTTTGCATGAATTAGTTACATTTTGAACTTTAGATACTTCAAAACATCCGAGTTATAGACATTATTCACTGATTCATGCATACTCGATATCCAATCTTGACGATTCAAATTGCATCAGAAAGCTAACGCAAAGAACTACAAAATACGCGCTTCGACTTTTGACAAAAAAAAAAACAAATCAAATTACCCAATAGTGAGGTCATAAATAGGGTCATAGCCCCATTTCCAAGGACCCCAAAAGCATTGAACAATTCAAAAAAGTTTGGATTTAAATAATAATTGCCTACTGACTAGTTGATTCTCATTCATATATGATCACTCATTCACTCTCTCACACTGCTCAAACTTTCAGACAAGAACATGGCTCCAACAATAAATTACTACATCAGAATCAATTCCTCCAACTAGTTGCCGGACTGAAAAATCCCCCCCTACCCCTACCCCTACCCCTACCCCCCCACCCCCGTCACCGCCTATCAATGCCTTGCAATTTTCAAGAAAAAACACCACGTGCTACTCACCCCCCTTTCACATTCCCAACAATATTCCTCCATTATTTTAATCCTCCATCTATCTCTTCTTCACTTCTCAAACTTCACTTCGTATTTTTTGTGGTGTTTTTTTTTTTATTTAATTACAATCAATTTCTTAATGCCTTCGAGCGGTTAAATTTAGTGTAATCATCTAAATTATTGGTAATATTCTCCAATTTGTACTTATTTTATTTTATTCGGACTCTACATTTTGAAATAAGATGATTATAAAATGTGTCTCTTAGCTTATAAATATCAGACTGACAGTGGTACACTAGAAATTTGCACTTTTGCAAAAAAAAGATACAAACAAGGAAATATTAATCTAGAAAATTTTGTTGAATTTAACATGTAAGAATATTCAGAGTTGATGGATAATTGTAAAGCTTAAATTGCAAGTGAAATGTATTATTTAAAATTTACATCTGAAGTCTTGCACTTGAAATATTTGAAATAAGTGGCTGTAAAATTCGACTTCATGACATTTTCATTGAATCTGACTTTGGTACCATACTGAACGAGCACATCAACCAAATAATTAAGGTGTTAGTGAAATGTATCATTTAATATAAATATCTCTGCTCCGCTCCTAATTTACTTTCTTTTATTTAACGTTGTATAGTGTGATTCACTACATTCTTTCCTGTTCTTCCTAAACCAAGCAATCACTTCAACAGTGTTTGATTTTCATATTCAGTAATTTCCTTTTGGCGGCTTTTGATCCAAGTTTCATTCTTTTCACACAAACCTCCGATGTAATAACAACACCACCAATCATCATCATCATAAAAAAAAAAAAAAAAATCAAAAATGAAAATTTCAAGAATGTGTTTGTTTCTCTCTCTACAATGGTGTTGTTTCTTGATCTTGTACACACACCAGCTTCAACCCTCCCAAACCCAAGTCCTCTTACAGCTAAGAAAACAACTCGAGTACCCAAACCAACTCCAAATTTGGGGGCCCACCATCGATCTCTGCTTCTCCTCTTCCCCGCGCGTGAACATCACGTGCCGAGACAACTCCGTCACCGAGATCACAATCTTCGGCGACAGCTTGCAGACAAGGCCAACCAGCTTCAATGGCTTCCCAGTCTCTTACAAAACCCTGTCCGGAAACTTCTCCATGGATTCACTCATCGCAACTTTGTCGAGGCTGAACAGTTTGAAATCACTCAGCCTCGTTTCTTTAGGCATTTGGGGTAAATTTCCTGATAAAATACATAGATTACAGTCACTTGTTTACTTGGATTTGAGCTGGAATTTCATGTACGGATCTATTCCTAGTACTATTTCAAGAATTGCGAATCTCGAAACCCTTAAGCTTGATGGGAACTTCTTGAACGGGACTCTGCCCGACTCGTTCGACTCGTTTTCGAAACTCACTAGTTTGAGTTTGAGCAACAACCTCTTTAGTGGTCCGTTGCCGTCTTCATTGCAGAGAGTTAACTCGTTGAATGATATTAATCTCTCCGACAATGGAATCTTCGGTGAATTGTTCGATCTCGGTCGATTGTCGAACCTACATTGGCTCGATTTGAGCAACAATAGATTGGATTCCTCGCTTGCTAGTATGCCGGAATTTGTAACGGTGGTTCTGCTTAAGAACAACACTTTCTCGGGGGGGATTCCCGAGCAATACGGTCGACTGAGTCGCCTTCAGCAGCTCGATCTTTCTTTCAATGCACTTACGGAGATGGGTCCCGCTGGGATTTTCGCGCTGCCGAATATTAGTTCGTTGAGTTTGGGATCGAATTTGTTGAGTGGATCGGTTCCGATGGATTTGAGGTGCGGCGACGAGTTGGAATTTGTTGATATATCTAATAATCGGCTGACGGGAAATTTGCCGTCTTGTTTGAGGTCTAGTACGAAGAAAAGGGTTGTCAAGATTGGCGGGAATTGCCTTTCGATCGATACCGAGCATCAGCATTCCGAAACGTACTGCTCGGAGAAGCATTCGGACAACGAGAAATCATCTCATGGGAAGAATAATTTGGGAATATTGATCGGTGTTATTAGTGGAATAGGTGTCGTAATTTTGATTCTTGGATTTGGATTTCTCGTTTTATGTCGGAAATTTTGTTCTCAAGGTTCGTCCGAGCAGCACTTACTGCACAAGTCGGTGCAAGATAACTCTGTCACCGGAGGGTTCACCGCCGAAATTCTAACAAATGCCCGTAAATTACGATCCTTTTTTTTTTTTAATAAATTAATTCAAAATCAAATTTCGTACGATTTTTTTGTAAGTCTAAAGCTTTGTTCTTTACTATCTAGGGTTTATTTCCGATGCAGCAAAGTTGGGTTCGCAGGGTTCGCCACCGTATCGACTATTTGTACTAGATGAGCTAAAGGTAGCTACCAACAGCTTCGACAAATCCGCGTCGATGGGCGAAGGTTCAAACGGAAAGGTACAAACTTTGGCGAATCGAAAAATTCGTAATTCAGTTTTTTGCTTTTCGCATGGCTACCTTGTAAATGATAATCAAGATTTTGGCATTGTTTATTTTACTCATCAGATATACAAAGGAAGACTCGAAAGCGGGGCCCACGTAGCGATACGGTGTCTAGCAGTTTCAAGAAAATACACGATACGGAATCTGAAACTGAGGCTCGATTTGTTGGCTAGAATTAGGCATCCTCATTTGGCCTGCCTATTAGGGCACTGCATCGATAATGAAGGAAACGACGAAGTTGGTGCTAACAATGTGTATCTTGTTTACGAATACGTTCCGAATGGCAATTATCGAGCTCATCTTTCGGGTGAGGGTCACGTAAAAAAAAAATATATATATAATATTAATCCATAGTCGAAACTTTGGATTCTTTCAATTTATTAATTTAATTTTGCTCCATCGATTTTTTTAGAGACTAATCCGGAGAAGGTGCTGAGATGGTCTGATCGACTCTCGATTTTAATTGGTGTTGCTAAAGCTGTTCATTTTCTACACACCGGGATTATTCCGGGTTTTAATAGCAATCGGTTGAAGGCGAATAATATCTTGTTGAACGAGCATCGAATGGGAAAGCTGAGCGATTATGGATTGTCTGTTGTTGCTCAAGAAATCGAAAAGGACAAGGTATGCATGTTTCTTCACAAATTTTCTATTTTTTTTTTGTTTTTTTTTTAATTTTTTTTTAATAATATATATATATATATATATAGATATATAACATATTACATTATTGTATGATACTAATTAAATTTATTTTTTCCTGCTAGGAAGAAGATGGACTTAAATCATGGTAAGAATGCCCTCTTGTTTAGAAAATCGACCTAACAAATAATAATGGGAAAATTACAGTTTCCGTCCCTCAAGTTGACCTCAATTTCATATTTGGTTCCCATTATTCATAAAAAAACATATTTAGTCTATCATGTTTCAACAATTTAACATTTTTGGTCCTTTCTGTCAATTTTCGATTAGTACTAACGGAATTAAGCACGTACCCATCATCACTATTTTAACTGACGGACTAACAGTAGATTGACGGAATGACCAGAAGTGTTAATTTTTTTAAATAGGAGGGACTAAATATATTTTTTATGAACTTGGGGGACCAAATGTGAAACTAGTGCAAACTTGAGGGAAGGTAAACTGAAAATTTCCCAAATAATAATTTATAGAATTGTCATTAGTCTTTCCTTTTGTAGTAAGAGTGATTTTTTCTTTTGGCTATCTGCAACTAATTAACATATTGATCGTCGATATTTGCAGGCAAATGAAGAGCTTAGATGATGATATTTATAGCTTCGGGTGCATATTGCTAGAGTCGCTTATCGGACCGTCGGTTTGTGCAAGGAAGGAGTCGTTTCTTCTCAATGAAATGGTATGTAAAACCTATAATATTGTACCGTCTGATTGTCATTGTAACTTTCGTATTTCGACTATTCGGTTAATAGTTGGACTATGTTTCGTATTTTCAAATTATTAAAAAAATCCCTCGTGTTATTAATATTAGCAAAACCCCCCTACAATGCATTTTTTTAGCAAACTACCCCCTAAAACCTTCCCATTTTTCGGGGCTATGTGCTAAAAACATACATTATCGGTATTTGTTTTAACTAATATTAATATAGGGGTACTAAATGCAATGAACTCGGTTAATACTCGATAAAATAACCTCGCTTCACTAATTATTTTTCAAGGTCCCGACTCGGGGACAACGTGCTAAATTAATAAGTTGTTGTTGTTTAAGAGCTCCCGTCCAATGAATTTATTGAATATAATAATAATAATTTCATAAATTAATAAGTTATTTATTAATGTATAAATAGTAGTTATTTATCGATAATTTAATATTCCGTTAAATTAGTAGAATTTTGATCAATAATTTATGGAGGTTTAACTGTATATTTTACTACTACAGGTTTCTTTAGGGAATACAGAAGGGCAGAGGCGAATAGTGGACCCCACCGTGCTGGCATCAAGCTCGCAAGAATCACTATCAATAGTGGTGTCGCTAACGATCAATTGCATCTCGCCCGAGTCTTCGACTCGTCCTTCTTTCGAGGATGTTCTTTGGAATTTGCAGTACGCCGCTCAAGTTCAAGCAACGTCGGACGATGTCGATAACAAAAGTGGGAAAACACTATTATCTCCATAGATATAGATACAAGTATAGATAGATATATATGTAGACTTGTTGTCTCTTCTTTATATCTCTCTATGTATTAGTGTATGTATGTATATGTGTGAAATGTGATTCGGACTGTTTTAATTTTATCATCATCTTCGTAGAGTCGTGTTTTCTTCATCCGTCTAAAATCGCGTTTTTTGACTCCTCGTCGAATGTAGATTATGTCTTCTGAGCAAATATGTTAATTAGAAAAACACAAGTGGCTTTTGTAATGTTTTTTATTTATTTATTTATAATTACCCTATAATTTTTGTATATATTGAATAATTTATATGCAATATTTTCATAACATAATAGTTTTAAATTTATTTAATATAATTTTATCTATGTTTTGCATTTTTTTAAGAAAATCTATAGTTGATTAGAGTATATCGTTTTCAAATTTTTATCTCAATTATTTTTTAATAACTATTTATATCTTTCTATAATTGATTACAAGCCCAATTGCTTTGATTAGTATAATTTAGTACCAAACTGTAATTACACATACACCCCTAATGTATGTTAAATTAAATTTATGGCCCCTGTAACATTGGTAATCACAATCAACCCTGAAATATTATTAGAAACTGTAACGGACAGTTAGTTTTAGGCACTGCTAGAGACAGACAACATAGAATTAAGGGTGACACGACTCTCCTAACATTTCTTAAATATTTATAATTTTATATAAGATTATTTTCGTCTATGGTAGCATTAACTGTTCCGCAAGAAACAAATATAGTGCATAACGGTTCCCAGGACATGAAATCTTGGCTCCAGTAATTGTTCCATGCGTGTGGATGTAATTACCAATACCACATGGACCTTAAAATTATTTTAGCATACCTTAGGGGTAAATATGTAATTTACCCATATATTTAAGACGGGTTTTAGCCAATTCTTTATCATATAAGGATTTTCCTTAACAATTTGAAACAATACAAGGGTCTTACTGCAATTTACTCAAAAGAAAACCTTCAATTTCAGTCTTAATTCGATCGTTGACCGTTTCTTTCTCCTTTCAAAATGTGTCAAAAGTTGGTAACGTTAATCTGTTATTTGTTGACGGTGTAAAATGAGGGGATTGAAAGTGAGAACTGAGACAACATGTGTGGCTAAAAATGTAATTAACCTCAAAACACAGCACAGCACAACTGTAATACACACAAGCTACTTCTTTATGTTAGGGTTTTCCTCTCTCTCTGTATCGAATTTTCGAAGAACTAGAGATCGGTTTTCGCGTTTGATTTTCTAATTCAAGTGAGTTTTATGCTGCACCTCTCTTATCCCGTTCCTTTTCCGCGTTCAATTTGTGGGGTTTTGTTTAATTTGGAGAGAGACGATAGAATTTTTTGTGGTTTTGCTTTTCGATTTTAGATTCTTATTGCGCGGGTTTTGGTGGAGAGGTTTGTTTTTAGGGATTTTCAATTTAGGGTTTACTGGAATTACTGTTTATTGATTTCGATTCTGTTTCTTAATTTCCCACTATGCAGACAACGGCATAAATGTGTGTGTGTGTGTGTGTGTGTGTGTGTTTTAATCTTTGTGCATATTAGAGTAGAGTTCATGTGATGTTGAAGAACTAATTGGATATTATCTGCGCAGTAATTAACTCTGTAGACGTTGGGTTCGAGCTTTAGATTACCGGTATTTACAGCTCTTGCAAGAGCAATTCTGTTGCTTGAAAAAGGGCTACATTGCATCACTCTTATTCTCTTCATTTCTTCGTGTATTTTATCAGCATATTTCGGCTCCGTTTTTCTTAGTCTCTTCTGTTTTTTCGTTTCAGAGAGTTTCTTGGAAGCACATGCCTGTTGAGTTTTGCTAGTTTAGTCTGGCTTGAAGATGCTTGGGAGAGGGAATTACGCCAATAATCCTTCATTTCAGTATACGTATTCATCTGATGAATATACGAGTATTCTTCAAACTCAAGTGCACAAAGAAAAGAGTGAACCTGAATTGAACTCAGCTGGTGCAGATTCCGACATTGATATGGAAGGTTAGACGAATTGTTACTAAGAGACTCTTCTTATTACATGCAGATATCTAAGCATCTCAATTCACTTACTTTTTTGTTTCTACCCTTGATCCGATAATTGCTCCATTCTCTCTATACTGATGTACTTATTTCTTTATTATAAACTTGAAAAATATTCTTGTTGGAGGGCTTTTCATTTCATAAATTATAGGGTTGCAAGCATTTTCATATTTTCTTGCTTCTTGTTAATTTAATCTATTTATTTTTAATTTTTTTGCTTCTGGTGGTATTCTAGATGATATCACTCACCCTGATGAAGCGGGAAAGAGTTGCTTATCTAATAATACAAATGTTGAGCGCGTTTCAATACCTCAAGCACCTTTTATGGCGAGCGCGTTTCAATACCAAAGAGGAGGTATAAAACTAACCATGCTGTATATCGCCTTGATGATTGAATACATAAGTAACCATTGAGAATATATAAAGTTATTTAGTTTTGAGTCTTTTGACAATATTCTTTTGAAGCTGATGACTCGGGCATGAGAGAAACTGGACGAAACGAACACCCCTTCCATGTCAGCGTAAAGGAATCTGCTCAGGGCTTTGATTCAAACAGTACTTCAGAAAAAAATGATGCTGAAAATATTCTCGGAGATGTTATCCCTCCATCTATAAATGATGAATCTATAAATAAGCATAGGCTCTCCAAACCTGCAGCTGAATATCCAAAGAATGCGAGGGAAGCTGAGAAATCAACGAGGATAGTTGACGAATTTTCTGATAAAAGACATAGAGGTAAAGATTCTGTCAGTGACGGTTCTCTTGTGGCATTTCAATCAAAGGGTTTGTCAAGGAATTGTGATGCTAATATTGGTCTTGATGGTGCTAATTTCCATAAGCCAGATACGAAGAGTAATTCCACTAAACCGAATTTAGACGAGTTTGGAAGATTGGTTAAAGAACATGCTAGTGACAGCGACACAAGTAATTCACCTCATTATACAAGGAAACACGAACGAAGAGCCATAAAAAGGAATACCCGTCAAAGCAGAAGCCGATCTCGATCTCCTCATAGGAGGAGAAGAAGTCCATCGAGGAGAAAAGAGAGGCGCCGTCGATCTCGCAGGTTACAGTTGCAAATTTATATATATATATATATATATATATATATATAAAATTTTATTCACACCTTTGATGATTCTTTTTCAGCTCGTCTCCAGTGAGACGAAGAAGTAGGAGTAGGTCACCTGTTTCGAGGCGTGATAGTGAGTTCAGTGGAGATAAGCGGAGACTGGAGAAGGGTCAACTTGTTCCAGAATGTTTAGACTTTTTCCGAGGCAAGTGTCATCGTGGAGCTGCGTGTCGGTATTCACACCATGAGTCTGACAAGGGTGAGAGATCGAGGCACAACAGGGGCAAACAGCATACTTTATCCAGTTCGGATTTTCACGAGGAGAGTAAGGTTTTCTCCGACAATGAACTGAAGAATAAATGGTCAAAACTTCCTCACGGTTTAAAGGAAGTGGAAGATGCGAAGGAACCTACAGTCGATTCTACGGCCTATTCTCCTGATAAATCAAGTAGTCTGAAACCTGGTTCTCTACTTGCCAATTGTGCAGTTAGTGATTTTCATGACACGCCCTCAGTAAAACAAGATTCTGTAGTTCTAGAACCTCCATCACAGTACTCTGACGATAATACCCCTCAAATCATTGATCAACAAGGTACAAGGATAGATGATTCTTTAATCACTGATTCTGCCACTGAACAAGTTCCATCCCAGTCTTTGAAGGAGTTTCCCCCGTCAGTTGCTAATCATCCTTCGGAGTTGGCCCTTCCTTTGCCTCCAGTCTCTCAGGTGACAAGTGCCCCGTTTCCTCAAACAATCACACAAGATCACAACACGATGCTACCTTTTTCAAGGTTCCAATCGGCTTCTGAAACTTTTTCACTTCATCAACCACCAGTATTTTATCAACATTCCCAATTTTCTGTGCCGTCAAACTCTTTTCTTCCACCACCACCACCACCACAACTACCACCACCACCACCACATCTGCCGCCACCACCACATCTGCCACCACCACCACCACCACCACACAGTCATTTGGGTGATGAGGTAACCACTAGAGAACATACCGTTCTTTCGCAGCATATACAGCAGCCTTTACTGCAGGCAGCTGAAATGGCTAATCGATCTCAGAATGGTCAGTATCAGGCGTACCCTTTGACGTGGGCGCCTAATCAAATGGTCCATACCACAGATAATTTTGGAGCAAGTAATTTGCATGTGAGCAATCTAACCAATCGACATATGATTGGAGGAGAACAGTTAACTAGCTATACAGTACAGGGTATGGGTCCTTCACAATCATTTGCTCAGGTCAAACCTTATTCTTTACTGTCACAGTCACCATCGAAGAGAGTGCATAGTTCTCTCGTTGGAGGTCTTCCTCCAGACAGTAATTCTTCTCACGGGCTTCCGTACTACCAACAGACTTTCATACCTGCACAACTTGCCCAGCCTGCAAATGTGAGTAAGCCAGATTTTCTCGACGGGAATCGCCCTTCTTATGCGCACGACTTTGTGGGATCTAAAATTTTGAATCATTTCAATCCTTATGCATCTTCGTCTACCTTCAATCTACCACTGAACACCAAATTCAGTTCGAATAGTGAATACAATGCACTAGTTGAATTTAGTTCAGTCCCCGAGCACAAGGTTGCAAGTGTTGGCTCCGAGACTATGGTTTCCTCATCCTTGTTACCAAGGCCAGGTGGCGGCCAGTACGATCCGCTCTTTGATAGCATCGAGCCGACTTCGAATTCGTCCACTAGACCTGAGCATAATAAACAACACGAAAATACCGGTGATCAAAGAGCAGCTTTATCAGTCAGTGATTCACTAGAAAACGAAGAATACGGGGAGACAGCAGATGCAGAGGTGGGCGCTGTCTTAAATACAGATGAAACTGAGATTGATCAGGTTAAGGTTTCTGGGAAGAAGAAGAAGGTGGTCAAGGATTCGAGATCGATAAATAGTTTTAAGATTTCAATTGCTGCTTTTGTGAAGGAGGTTCTAAAGCCATCGTGGCGCGAGGGTAATATGAGCAAGGAGGCGTTTAAGACCATAGTCAAGAAAACTGTCGATAAAGTATCTGGAGCTATGAGGAGCCACCACATACCTAAATCGCAGACAAAGATAAATCACTACATTGATTCGTCAAGAGGAAAGTTGACTAAGCTCGTTATGGTATGTATGCATGTGTATGCCTTCGTTTAAAAAACAACATTGTGTGTCTTTTATGATATTATTTCTCGTTTCTGATTCTTGATTTTTACTCTCGTTCCAGGGATATGTCGACAAGTATGTCAAGGTGTAAAATACGACTGGCTTGAAAGTGATTATGCTCGTTGATGGATTAAGATTGAGAATATATCTATGTGAATTTGGGGAAAATGATGACGGAGTTGCAGAACTTGTACATTCCTTTTGAGCTAGGTTTTATTGTCTGTTTTTTTTTGGTTATACCTTTTGTGTATCGTTTTCCTTTATGAGGATATATATTATATCGGTTGGCATATACTTGTTATGTAGTTTCTAATACAAAATCCCGTTTCGCATGCTTGCTGCCTTCAATTTCCATTATGTGTATTGTGAGATCGATGGCGTGTTTAACAAATGTTGCATCTAAACTTGAGTCGAAATCTTGACGGTGGGATCTTTTGTAAACTTGACTCTGTCTGATTTCAATTAATGTAGAGCGGATGGAAGAAATCGCGTCTTTGCTTGTAAGTCTTACGAAAATTCCGTGTGTTTAATTAGTCGGGTTTTTGTATTCTTATCGCAAAATAGAATTTATTTAATGTGCCACATTTTCAGGATTAGAGATTTCAGTTTCTACATTGAAAAGTACATAGGGAGAGGACACATGCACAAAATCAATGCAAGGCTTGGGATCTTTGAGGTACATTTTTTATATTTAAACAATATATACTTGGCAATATTAAAATAAATAAAAATATTCTTTAGCATAATACTTATATTATATAGTTTCCAATTGAAAAAATCAAATAAAGAATATGTTTTTTTTTGCAACTAAATGCCTATGACAATAATACATTTACAGTTCAGTCCCTATATATATGTTTTTAAACATTGTAGTCATTCTTTTACATGTTTTGAATAGGCGCTTCCGACCCGGACAAGAAATGATTCATCGGATTATTCGTCTGCATCTTTGGTGGGTAATATCATTTTTTCGGCATCTGAAACAATGTACTTCGTCGCATGCTTACTTATCTATTACCATCCACCACCCTTGTCGGAATTTGAAAAACTACTCAGCCAGGAAAAAGAAGCTGCTACTGGAAAACAACCCCCGGCACTTTGGTATGATACAATCCCAATAGAGTAGCTCGAGAGTTTGTATTTTTTCAAGTTTCTACAAACGAATGAATTGTATCGACATAGAAATTTTTTCTCGCACTTGATGAGGAATATCTTTTTAGCGTCTTTCCCGATTTAAATACCAATCTTTAAAGGAAGTAATATTGGGGAGTATATCATCTATCGACGTAACGCTATTATATAAGTTTATTTGTTCACGGTGTAGATGAAATTCATTAACCATTCGAAAAGTTCGTATCACAATTTTAATTAATTCATTTTGATAATAGTAAATTAAATAATTAATTATGAGTTATTATTTTAATTTACTGTACTAGCATATGTTTTATCTATGGAATTAGTTAAAGTAAAATATATGTTTCACATCACTAAGAAAATGAAACTGCACTATTAATTGTTTGGGGTCTTAAAATATAGGTTCCTGGTCACAAAACTAATTAAAACTAAATGACAAGTCCAACTAAATCTTTGCTTCACATCCTTTATAAAATTCATTCCAAAAGTGCTCCTCCACTTATAAATTCAAAATTTGAATTAAGTAAAATTCAAACTGCATTTACCATTTTTTATTATGCATTTAATATCTTCATTTTTTCATCTAACATATTTTATTTTATTTTTGCACACTTTGTCATCTTTGTTTTTTCTTATTTTTAACATTTTATTGAAAATTATGAAAAAAAATTATTTTCATTTTTGTTAAATAATACATCAGATTTATGGTATACTATGGTATATTATGGTATCCTATGTACTACGATTTACTATGGTGTACTATTCTGAACCCTACCGCCAATAACTCCCAGCCGTCGCCACCTAGCAGCCAATGCGGCCGCCGCCAAACCCTAGTCGCAGCCGCCGCAACTATACTCAAAACCTTTCGGAAACCCTAGATCTGCTATTTTGAACCCAATCCAAACAAAATCTCTGAAAAAAATAAGAAAATCATATTCAATTAGTCGAACATATGGTTCCAAAGACATATATTTTAGAGAGAGGAATATTTTTAGTTACGTGCATGATTTGGTAAACTTAGTGTGGGATGTAGCATTTCAGTAAAGTAAAATATATGTTTCACATCACTAAGAAAATGAAACTGCACTGTTAATTGTTAGGGGTCTTAAGATATAGGTCCCTGGTGACAAAACTAATTAGAACTAAATGACAAGTCCAACTAAACCTTTGCTTCACATCCTTTATAAAATTCATTCCAAATTTGCTCCTCCACTCATAAATTCAAAATTTGCATTGAGTAAAATTCAAACTGCATTTATCATTTTTTATTATGCATTTAATATCTTCATTGTTTCATCTAACATATTTTATTTTATTTTTGTACACTTTGTCATCTTTGTTTTTTCGTTTTTCACTCTAGAATTTTTATTATTATAAACATCTTATATTTTTTTTTTCTTATTTTTAACATTTTGTTGAAAATTATGAAAAAAAAAATATTTTTGTTTTTGTTAAATAATACATCAGATTTATGGTATACTATGGTATATTATGGTGTCCTATAATGTATTACGATTTACTATGGTGTACTATTCTGAACCCTACCGCCAATAACTCTCAGCCGTCGCCAACCTTAGCAGCCAATGCGGCCGCCGCCAAACCCTAGTCGCAACCGCCGCAGCTATACTCAAAACCTTTCGGAAACCCTATATCTGCTATTTTGAACCCAATCCAAGCAAAATCTCTACTATTTTCGTTCCAAAGACATATTTTCGGACGGAATGGATCGAAAATGTCTTTTTCGGAAATTAAAAATAGGTTCCAATTTCCGTTCCAAAAAATCGAAATTTCAAAATCCATTCCAATTTCGGAATACCTCGGAATCGGTGGAATTTTCGGAAATTGCATTAATTCTTAATTTTTTGTTCCAAAATCGGAAATTGTAGTAATTTTTAGCATTTGTTTTCTTCTAATATTTTCGTGGCAAAAGGCAAGAATCCAAAACAAAGGTCAACAAGATGAAATATAAACACTTGTAAAAATAACATAATCAGTTTATCAAAGCAAACATAGTTCTTGCAAATTTTAAAAATAAAATAAAAAATAAACATAATTCTTGCAAAACTTGAACGTGTGTGTGTATATATATATATATATATATATATATATATATATATATATATATATATATATATATATATATAATTTTATATTTCGGAAATAAATCGGATCGGAAATCGGAATTTTCAATAATTTTATATGTAATTCCAATTCCGTTCCAAAAATAATTGGAAAAATCGGAAATTGGAATATCGGAAATCGGAATGAAAAAAAGTGTTCCAAATCGGATATTTTCGAATTGGAATTGGTGGAATTCGGAAATTTCATTCCTATTTCCACCCCTAATGGAGACTTAGAAAAAAATGTTTGAAAGAATAAGAATAAATATATTAGCTTTTGATTTTTTTTTAAATGTCCTATATTTACTAAAACACGTCCTGCATTTATCACCACCCAATAAATATAAATATAAAAAGTTCACAGAAACAAATAGTAAGAGTCGCGTTTCCATTTTATATATTATTTCCTTCAGTGAAGAGTCGTTTGTTAGTAAAGCACGACAACTCCCTGATAAAATCTAATCTCTTCCATTTTTGTTGATAAGCGGAGGATATTTTACCCCTCTTCCCTCTGCTCTCTCTCTCTCTCTCTCTTAAACCCTGTAAAGCACACATTTTCCATTCAGGGGTTTTTCAATTTTATCTCCCATTTATCTTTCTTCAACAATCCAATTTCCAGCACACAAACGAACACACACATATTTATACATACATATATATGTATATGTATGTATAACTAGCGCAATTTAGTATTTACTGTTACAAACATGGCTGCTTCAAGTGCAATTTCAGTGTGTCCGCACAAGCTTCTATGGTGCCAACAACCCAAGCCCAGAAAAAACTTCGTTTCCTGCTGTGTATCTATCCCTTCAGTAGTTAAGGGTATGCAGTGTGTGTGTGTGTGTGTGTGTGTGTGTGTGTGTGTGTGTGTATATATACACACTCAAGCCTTTTATTTTATTCTACGGACCCATTTTTACTTGCTAAGGATAATCAACAAGACATTGTAAAAGAAATTTCATTTGGAATATAATGCTGTTTTGTAGTTAAAAAATCTCGTGTTTTGTGCTCGTCTCGCCGTGTAGTAGTTTATAAGGTAAAATGGGGATGGTGTATTAATGAATATGTCAGCGTCGAGAGTCGAATACTTTCGTGCCCTTTTTGTTAATGTGAACTTCGGGTAAAATTCTTTTTTCGAGAATATAATTGGTTCGGTATCTTGTTCGTGTTCTTGGCTGTGCCGTTTGTTGCTATCTAATCTAATTTTATGGTTGCTTATTAAGATAGTGGGGATTTGTTCCGAGATTAATTTCGTGTTTTAGTGGTGACTTGACGAACCACTAAACTTTATTTACATTTCTTTCTCAAATAACTTTCTACTTGTATTTTTCATTACTGAATCCCAAATATGTGGTAATTTGTGAACATCTCGTTTGGTTGAGGCAATTAGCCACGATTAACTAAATAGTTGGATGTTATTTGATGTTTGGTAAACCCAATAATTTTCGGGGTCGACCCGAATTGTCCAATAAAACAATTGAGTTTTCATTGGATTATTTGATCTTATCTTGACGACCAAACGAGGCCTAACCGTATTATTGTTTAGGTACACAAAGCTCGAAAATACCCAATAGAAGGTCTGGAAGATCAGAAGGACCTGGAAAGAGTATGGAGGATTCGGTTAAGCGCAAGATGGAGCAATTTTACGAAGGGTCCGACGGACCTCCTCTACGTATACTACCCATCGGTGGTTTAGGAGAAATCGGGATGAATTGCATGCTTGTGGGAAATTACGATCGATATATTCTAATCGATGCTGGTATAATGTTCCCAGAGTAAGTTTTAATTTTTAATGATTTTTTTTTTCATCTTTGTTTTTTGGGTTGATTGTTGGATTATTATTTTACGTATGTATTTCAGCTGTGAGGATCTTGGTGTTCAGAAGATTATTCCCGATACGACTTTTATAAAGAAATGGAGCCACAAAATCGAAGCTGTTATTATTACTCACGGGCATGAAGACCACATCGGTGCGTTGCCTTGGGTAAAGTTTCTAATTCCTCTCTCCGAACAAAATTAATTAGTAACAGACGAGAATACGCACGACGCAGTGGGAAATTTGTATCTAGTTCATTTGTGGAAAAATAACTGGAGAAGTATATATGCAGTTGAAATAAGCCGAGATATATTCGTTTGCCCATGTTTATGTGTAGTAATCCGAGATATACGGAGTGTTAGTTTTTCACAATTCTTGCAATAATTTCATAACTATGTTCGTTTTATGGCGAATCAGGCATTAATAGTTTCATTGGTTCACCCCATTTGAACAGGTCATTCCTGCTCTCGATCCTCACACACCAATATTTGCTTCGTCCTTCACAATGGAGGTTTGTGATTATTGTGTGTATATATATATATATATATATATATATATATATATATATATATATATATATATATATATATATCTATATATATATATATGAATATATCTATAGGCAGGTTTTTATATATAATATTGTTTTTTTTTTCTAGTCTTTTATACCGCTTATCAAAAAGCGCTAAAAAGAGATTGGGATATGTGTTCCGTCAAATCTTTACATATTTAACACTAAACGGATATTCCTTGCCGGACCTTTTGACGCTGAACCTATGAGGGATACACACTCTATCCCACACTGTCCCGGGGAGAGTTTCCCATGTTCTGATGCGAATATTCTTCACACAGGATATTGAAAGGCACATACGCGCACATCCTTCCCTCTTTATATATATAT
>NW_012194840.1:780125-862527 GCF_000504015.1 Erythranthe guttata
GATTTTTTGATTTTTCGGTTTTTTGCTCACCCCGAAAAAAATTGGGGTTGTTTTTTTCTTTTTTTTTCATTAATTTGGATTTTGAGTGAGTTAATTAATAAAATTTGGGGTCTAAATAGATATATAAGTATAATTTAGGGTTTTTTTCATTAATTTGGATTTTGAGTGAGTTAATTAATAAAATTTGGGGTCTAAATAGATATATAAGTATAATTTAGGGGATATTTTATCAATTGAGGGTGGGCTCGAGTCGACCATTGCCCAAGTGTAGACTCGCCCCTGTTTGTGCATAGTTACACTTCTTTTTACACTTCTCAAGGTTTAAAGAATTGTTCTAAAATTATAAATGGAGTTTTAATGATAGTTTGTATAATATTCTACTGTAATATTTAATTAAAAACTTATTTGACGTTAATTTTGTTTTCTTTTTCTTTTTACTTTTTAATTAAAATTTGTCCGTTGCGACCGCAACACTACAGTAAAACTGGAACAACAGTGTCCACAACAGTGTACCGCGACGTTCTAATGAACCATGATGCTATTACAAAAGCTTGGAGAACATGATAATTAACGTATTTGTTGAAGATGGCACATTGTATAAAGTTCATGAGTTTTAAATATTAACTCTAGTTAGTCAATGGTTTTTGCCTTTTCAATTTTAAAAATTACATGCATTAACCATGCTCTAAATATAGCGTTACATGAGAATCAACAAACTTTACACAATTCAGCAGGATTAAAATTTCTTGCACAAAAATAAGTTATGATAAATATATATTATTTTAATTTAAAATCACAATATATAGTTCACATCGATGATTGCCGGCCGTCGGCCGTGAAAATATACGCAAGTGCACAATTGGTTCGCCGGATGAAACATAAAACGGTCATCGTAATTACTTTAATTTGTTCGAGTATATAATAAACCAACTACATTGTTTATGGAAAAATCCTTTTTAATAAAAAAAATTAATGAACAAAATACTAGGAGAGAATTAACTAAGAAGTAATTAGCACCTACTTATCATCAAAGGACAATACCTTGAGCTTTGCAGAGTGGGCAAGTATTCTTTTGTTGCAGCCATTGTTTGATGCAATCAAAATGGTACTCATGCCCGCAAAAATCCAGTGCCGCAATAACCGTCTCGTTTTGTTGCAGTTGACAAAGTTCGTCTTGGCACACGACGCATATTTCTCCAATAATATTATTAATTCCGTCACCACCCCACGATGAAACCCTCTTCGTCTGCAGATATTTCGATATTATTTCATCGGACAATCCGTCACCATATCCATACTCAAAGTCCATATCAAAAGGCAAAGTAAAGTCACCATCATAATCAAAATCAAAATCAAAATGAAGCAACTCCGACGAAAAGTCGCCGGTATCATAATTAGGATGAGTATGATATTCATCGAAGATTGATGGACCAAAAACAAGATCCGGAGAGTACTGAACATATTCATGAATAATATTATCTTCTTCTGCAAGCTGTTGTTGCTCATGTACATCGTTGATTTCTTGCGCGATTCCACTTTCGGTAACGATCATAACACCTTCACTACGCATCATATTTTACTTTACCAAATCTATATGTGTTATTTATGATGTGTACCTTTTCTTTTCTGGTAATAAATTCAATACTACGATGGAATGTCACACCAAAGCTAGGTTTATATATATATACTTATATATCCGGAGAGAGAGAGAGAGGGGCTGATTTAGTTCTCTCTGCTAGGTTTATATATATATATATATATATATATACTTATATATCTGGAGAGAGAGAGGGTGATTTAGTTACTAGTTCGATCGCAATTATAAAACCTCTCGTTGTAATCTTTGCCAAGTAAATCCAACCACATCTTTGTTATTTTTTAATTAATTTTACCCTCCACTAATTTTTTAATTATTATTTTTTTCTTCATTATCTCAGTCTTCGTATTTATTAAATTTTCCTCTATTAACTTTCTAATAATATAATTGGTGCGAAATTAAAATAATTTGACATCGACAGGCATCCTTTATATATTGTTTCATATAGGACCGGCAATTGAGCCGGGCCTAACCGAAGCCCAATGACTCGACCCGATTATATTTGAGCCGGGCCTACTCTTTAGTGAGCCGGGCCGAGTTTGAGCCATTTTACTAAACCCGATTTATTTATGAGGCGAGTTTGAGCCTACTATGGCTCAACCCGAATAAGGCCCGACCGATTAGGATAATAATCAAATATATAATATATTTATTATTTTAATACTATGACTCAACATACAAGTTATGACCGTATAAGATTATTTGATTTTGAGAAGAAAAAAGTTAAAATAAAAGGAATTAAGTTGTGACGATGGCAATAAATTAAATATGAATCAAATGCAACATATCACCGAGATTTGAGAATATAAAATGTTTCCAATAATAAGGGTTGCTAATTTTTTTTATTTCTTTCGGTTTTATTTTTAAGTTTTTCCAATAACTTTCAAAGATCGTTTAGTTTTTTTTTTTATTGGCTTCAATGGAGGTAAATCTTGTTCATCACTTATTTTTATAAAAAAAATTTACTCATTACAATTATATAGTAATGGGGCCCGATATAAGCCCGAAACCTGAAAAAATACATGAGCCGAACTTGAGCCTATTCTAATGAGGCCAGATTAGACACGGCCATGGGCCGGTTCATACCGGTTCACGGTTCACTTTTTCCGGAACCGGAACCGGCCCGTAATATGCACGGTTCGGCGAGCCGGGTCGGCCCGCCGGTTCAATCCAGTTCCTGGCCTATCCGGGCCGGTTACGGGTCGGCCCGGAAAATTATATTTATATATATATATTAAAAAAAAAAATACTTAATGGATAAATAAATTAAAATAATTACTTTTAAATAGGAAAAAAACAAAAGGAAATAAATAAAAGGACTTTAACTTAATTTTTTTGATTTTTTTTTTTTTTTTTTTTAATCCGGGTGAACCGCCGAGCCGGCCCGGCGGTTCACAGTTCACCAATTCATAGAACCGGACCCGTTCCGGGGACGACGGGCCGGTTCACGGGTTCTGGGCCGGTTCACCGGTCAACGGTTCGGGCCGGTTCGTCAACGGGCCGGTTCCGGGCCCAAGACCGGCCCATGGCCGTGTCTAGGCCCGATGACATGTGAGCTTGAGCCTATAATAACGAGGCCCGATGGTATGTGAGCTTGAGCAGACCCAAGCTCGGCTCACATGGCCCGATTGCCAGCCCTAGTTTCATACAATGAATATCAGCACGATATAATATATATATATATATATATATATATATATATATATATATATATATATATATATATATATATATATATATATATATGTGTGTGTGTGTGTGTGTGCGCGCGCGCGCTCTGTTGGAGCTTCATATCATCAAACTCCCACTATAGTAAGAACAAGATACTGCTAAAACTCCTTTATATCCATTAAAAGTTTAGACATTGTATGTGGTTGAAAACTACATATGTACATAGTGTACGAATTTTTCCGAGTTTTTTCGCTGTCTGAGTAATACGGGCTTGAATGTAAAAGAAAACCACGAAAAAAGGACTAATAATTTAGTATACCTGTGCCGTATTTTTCAATTAACTGGCAGCACAATTTTTCAGATACGAATGTTTGGCCGAATTCTGTTACTAGAAACTTATCGTGTTTTGCTTGTCAGGAGGAGCAACACACTGCCATAGGGATCGATATGTTGGAATATCAGCAGCATCAACTCCAAGGGAAGCAAGGTTACGCCCATATTCCTGAATGTCGGAACAATAATCGAAAGTGAGAAAAAAAAAAAAAGATTTAATTGCTTCTACTGATATTTTGGTTTGGATAAGAATTAAGAGCCATCTCACCTGAATATCAAGAAGTAACTGCATACAAATCTTGTCTGTCTCAGATACGTTATGGTCCGTGACATCTGAACTTGCTCCACCTCGCCTTTGTGCACCTAAACGCATTTTCTGCAGTGACGACTCCATTTTTCTGGCCTGTTGAAAGTTGCCAGCTTGGCAGTATTTTTTTTCAGAAAATAAGAGAGTGTACGATGCAATCGAAAAGTTATTATTTGGATAATGAACATACCGCACTGACAATGTCAGAAGCTAATTCATAATATCGACGAGTAATCTCGAAAGCAGCACCGTGTACGAGTTCTTTACGGAGCTCCTTTGTTAAATACGTAGCCGCTTGCTCTGCTTCCAGAAAAGCCTGCAGGAAATAGCAGTGATGGAAGATTTTCTCCCAAATCAGTTTGACGTTCGTGGTTACTAATATATGGTTGGAGAAATAATGTAGACTTAAAAATAGTCGAAAATCGAAAGTTAACATGTATTCAGAGATATCAATTTAAAGTACCCCATACGACAAGATTAGTTGCGTTGTTATGTTTGTGTTGGGTGATGAGGATAGAGAGAGAGATTAGTAAGTATTACTAATTCTTGATTGCGAATAACATTAGTAAATTCGCTTCAACTTTTTCTTTTCGCAAAGATTAATAATAATTTTGGCAGAATCACTATATCACTATACTCTATAAATTAATACAGCTGGGACTGGCAAAATCGTATTAATTTAGCGGAATATTAAATTATCGAATTAATATTTTAACACATTGTCACCGAATCGGGACCGGGAGAAATTATTATTTAAGAAAGGTTATTCAATTTATCGAGGTTCTACTGTATTTGTTTGCAGAGGTTGATCCTACAAATTTCAGTTTCAAATGAAAGAACCATAAATTTCTATAAGCCTGTGTCGTGTCATTTGTTTATAGATTAGTATTTAAAGATTGTGGAGCTAAAGACATAGTTGTACCTTTAGAGGACGTAATACTGCAGATACATATGGTGAATGCCGAACCGGAAGAGGTTTATTGGTTATCCTATATGTTGCTGCGATTCCTTTGAGTTGTCGAAAATCCTACATGAAATATTCTCAGTATATCAATGGTGATTGATTGCTAATGATGTCATTAAAAATACAACCTGCGCAAGTATATTAATTCCAAACGACAAGCCCTTTTGACATTTAATAGGATCTGTTTGAGCATAGTAGAAAGAATAAAGAAAGACAGCTAACCTCCACAGACTTGTCAACTAGAGTTTCTACAATCGAATTAATTACAAGAGGCTGGAGAACTTTGAGAGAATTGCCACCCTGTAAAATACCCTGCTCCACAAGATCAAGTACTGCAGGGGAACACGACTTAAGAAGCTCAAGTACATGCCCAAGGTAATCACCACAAACTTCATCGACCAGCCAATTTATGTCATGAATTATCTGCAACACAGATTTGGATAAACAAATTTACCGCAGTAATCTTTGAATGTTATAAAGTGAATGTCATCACAATGTATCTAAATTTCACGTGTTCAGGAGAGTCGATGAACGAAAACAGGAAATTGGGACCAAGGCAAAAATATTTAAGATTGTAAATAAAAATCCAAATTGCAAAATCAAAACAGAGGAAAGAGGAAAATGAATGAAATCCTGCATGTAACCAGCCGGCTATAACTAACATATCCTCCAGAACTGGTAAAATTAGAACAAGTTTAACGTTTGAGAAATTTATTTGTCAGTTGAACCGTAAGAAGAGAATACCCTCCAAACTTGCAAAACTCAGCACTTGTTAATTGTTTTGACCAGACGATATCTATCACCTTTGGGCTATAAAATAAGATTAAAAACGTTCACTTATTTTCAAGAAACTTGTATTCATCCTAGACAGAAGCACAAAAACTACAAACTAAAAACTATAAAGCACAGCTAGCAAACAAATCAGTGGTGAACAACTAATAGTTAGTGTACAACTTCTGAAACTCCAGTGCTGATTGTGAATGCAACAAATTTTGATAATATGTCTGACGTTTTTTATCATACAACCTCAATCGATTGAAAACTCCTAGCTCCAATTTTACCAATTCAAGAAAATATTGAGTAGACCGAAACTGCTTGAATATTCCTGAAGCCATAGTATCTTTTACAAGAAAATATGATCCAAAACATATTAGTAAGGGACGTTTTCAATATTCAGTTGAGCATTTATTTTAGGTTTTACTGATCATAACTTGTAAGAGTCGCATAAACAGATTAAGGGACAGTCGATCCTCAACTAAAAAGGCAGTAAATGTCTTTTGTAGATGTATGGGACAGCATCCTCAACTGGGAATGCAAGCAAGTCTATAGAATAACATATTGACCAAAAAAATATTCTGCATAGAAGAAACAGTTAGTATCCGATCGATGAGATACATACATAGAGGAGATCATATGGGGCAGCAGATATAGCCCATTCATTGCCACTTGCATTGCCAGTTTTGCGAGCATTCAATCCAGCTAACAACCAGTTGGAGTATCTACATCAACAGACGGTTGGTATTTCCTAAATGTGAGCATGGTTTCTGGTTGAAATCCTAATCACAAAAATACAAAAAATCTAGATTCTCGGACTATGAAAGCAAACTACCTTGAAAGAAGTTGCAGAAATAAGCGTAAAAACTTGTCAGAGCAAGAAAGGACAAGAACATCATCTCTCCAGCATGATCTCAAGCAATCCATAAGAGAAATACTTTGCTTCAATGCTGAGCTTCGAGAATATTCCTGATTGGAGGAGTTCTGAGAGCGTAAAAGTGTAGTAGTCATAAGTGCAGAATCCAGAGCACCGGCTATTTCTTGGAACCTGAGGTAATAAATCAACAGCTCCATCTTCAAATTGCTATATTTTTCTCTTTTGTTTTCAGTTTTATTACCTTCCCAACATTGGGGAAAGCGAAACATAATAAACTATGAATCATATATACCTCAATGAGAAATAAACCCCAGTATTCCATTGCTTCATGAAATCTATATAAACTGTCTCTTCCCGTAATTTTGCGACAGCAGATCGAGAGGGACAGTAACCTTGAAAACAACAAAGCACATGAGCAAACATTGTTGAAAAGAACAGAAAATACGAGCACATAATGAGTTAACAGGTTCTCAATCACCTTCTAGATAATCCAAGAAATTTAAGCTTGATTTATAGTTTTTGAGGAACTCCACGGGCCTTCCAGGAGAGAAAGCCCCTGGTTTTCCTTTCTGGATGGCTGATAAGACCTCTTTCAGAATAGATTTCGCCAGGAAGCTAAAAACATGCAGACCTGAATTTTCTGCATAATTCAAACAGTAAAACAATCAGCACAATGTGACTTATATGAACACCAGAAATAGACAACTGGCAAGAATTAAAGATACACAAGTACAAAAATGAAAAGTATATACAAGACCAACATTTAACTCAGAGCTAATCAAGTTCTACCATGTCATTTAGCAGAAAGTTAACAGTGACAAACAAGTGATACAGTTTTTCAAGTTCATTAAATTAGTTCAGCAAGATAATTCCAGGACAACATTGGAGTATCACTCCACTTTAACTAAATAATAAGCACACCTGTAAAAGATATTTCCAAACAAACTTTGCAATCATCTTCAATGTTTCGCTTGATTCTTTCATAGTATTGCACGAGCTCATCTCCAGATGATTCGCCAACTGCTCCTGATGAGCCATGAGGAATAATTTTCTGTATGAATGGTGCAACAACTGTTGAACGAAAGATTTCTTCAGCACTACTGGTTTCATCAATAGCAGCATATGCACGTAAACAATTGTATATTGCATTTGCATCCCTGTGCTCCAGGCTATCTGCAAAACACTGTCCCAAGCTTGTATCCAGTAACAAACTAGCGTTCTGAATCCTCTTCACCATGTTCTCAATAAAGGGCATGTTCTGTGCTGCCATCATAGAAAACGAATCAGGATTCTTATTCTAGAAGTCCACTTATACGTAGAGGCATGTAGCTTTAAAATAATTTACGCGCTGCTTTATACAAGAAGTGTATCAGCAAAGTCGAGATAATGTTTTTTTTTAATTTAGCTCATTTTATGTAAAATTTACTTTTTTATTTTTTATTTTCTATTTACATAGAATATCCATGGTTCACAAATCTCATACTATTTCATCATCATGCAGGAAAAACGTAACAGGTTATACAATAATAAATAGGAGAAGCGTTTCTACGAGAATGGAGCTAGACAGACCTGTGCATGAGTAGTATACAGCTTTAGTTGATTCATTTCAATAGCAATTCTCTCCAGAAGCACGCTTTGTGTCTCTCTAAGGTTAGTTCCATTTTCCGAATGTTGAAAAGGAATACTATTTCTTAGTCGATCTTTCTCAGTAGAACCCGTGGTTCCATTGGGCAATTCAGCTGGAACACTTGGCAGCTCATTTATCATTTTTTCAACCTGACCAAAATAATATAAACTTCGATCAAGCATTAAGTAATATATCAATTGAGGAACTATAGGCAAATATATTGCATAGAAAAACCACATGTTACTCAAATTAGATAATTTCATACCATTCACGTAGTTCCAGACAAGCTTCGACTAAGATGACAATCTCAGGAAGCAGAAGAAAACTACAACTAAAAAACACCAAACGGAAACCAAATCTTACATCTATCACTATGGAAGAACTCAACAGCAAAAATGGACACAAATAAGCATATTTTTGTCAGTAATTACTGAATACTAGTACGCATGCATGATCGCACTCGTACAAACGCATCAAACGACATTTGACACTCCCCAGAACAAAAATTAAAAGATCAAACTTTTCTCATTACCTTAACTATTGCTAGCAAAATTAAGTGAACTGAGATAAGTACATCAGAGCACATAGATTATCAAATCAAGTAAACACCTGCATTTCAGACATGCATAGCTAGTGTTGAATCGAAAATCGGAAACAGCGATACCTTAGAAACGGCATGAAAAGTGTCGAGCAACAACTCCAACACCTCCCTCGTTTCATCGGCCTGTGATCGCTGCTTCCGCCGGCTCTGCAGCGCCGCCAAGGAGAAGTCAACCGAGCCACGAAAATTCAAAATCTTCTCCTTGATCTCGAGAAGCGGGGCCCTCATACGCACCACGGCAGCGTCCACGTCGACAAGCTTCGTGCTGAGGCTGACGAAATCGACGTAATCGCGGTTGATTAGGTCAACCAGCTCGTGCTTGAGGGCTCCTAAATGAGATCGGAGCTCCGAACGCAGGGTGTCGAAGGGGACGAAGGTGCGGAGATCCGAGATGTACGACTCCGGGTCGAATTCCGGGTCGGAGAACTTCGACGGGTTGAGGTGCGAATCCTCAATCGGGTCGCCGAATAAATCCGTCGCCATTGAGAGTCCGGATCTTTGTTTCGAATATTTTGTAGGAATTGTTTTCAGATTTTCGAACGCATCTCGGAAGTCGAAAACACCATTTTTCCCCTGTCTCTGTGTGGCAGATCACATATTTGTATTTGGTCTTCCATTTTTTTACAAACTACTACTGAGAGAGAGGAATTACTGTACCAAATTGATGTGGATTGTTCTGAAAATACAAATTCAAACATTCTTACTTTTGCCTGCTAATTAAACGTTCTTCTTCTGAAACTTGCATACTTTCCTGAATGAATATTGCTTAAATTACCGCCGCGTCTGAGATAATGTTAAATTACGAAAAAAATGTTTGGGTTCTAGGTTCCGTGGATTATTCTCTAGTTTGTACTCGTTTTGTGAAAAATGTAGTTTCTTATGCACCACACTCTGATTTTTATAAGTCAAGAAGCGCATCTTATGATCATCTTGTTTCAAAATGTGGAGACCGAATGAGGTAAAACGGGTATAAATTGGAAAATATTCCACTTAATTTAGAAGATTTCACTAAATTTGATACCGCAAGGGTGGACGTGTAACAAGATTCATATTTGAGGGGTGGTTGCAATTACCCAAACATGATAAGTATTTTTATAATTTAACTTTACCTCATAGAGTGACCGTGATTTATCCAATTGTAAAACCGCGACACTTCCTACCCATTCATCAAAAACTCGTATTCTTGAAAGAGCACGTTTTGATGGGGAAATAAATATTTTCTACCGCACATATGGTATAATTTCAATATATTGGACATAGAATTTGAGGTTTACTGTATAGTTCTTGTGAATTTCATGTATTCATCCATCAACTGAAAAATATATATATATATACTTGAACGAATGATGTTTGTATTATAGTTTTTCATTTTCCACTGCGTTTTTTTTCCTACTCACCGGCTACTAGTGGCATATGTAGTGATTTTGAGGATTACTTTGATACTCCACATAACATGCAGATCGTGTGCCTTTATGTATAGGTGGTGTTGGATATGATTACGAGTCTTCCGGAAGCAAAAGTGCGAGATATTATGATCCCAGATATCCATCTTTTTGTCACAGTGAATATCGAGGATTTAGATACTATATCATCGTAATCATGTATCATGTGCAGGTACAGATTCATCTTATGCACCAGTTGAACCTTTTTTTTTTGATGAGTGCACCAGTTGAACCTTAATATGGACAATTTAGGTCTTATTTACCCAATGATTTCAAGAGAGAAAATCTTGAACACTATAATGCTAATGCAAGATTGTCGTCGTATTTGTTTTTGAAGTTGTAATAATAGTTTGCAGAAAATTGTATTTTAAAAGCTCTTTCAACGTAAGGTTAGGGTATTTGACAACCATTCAAAGAAGATATTCCCGAATTTGCTAGGGTCTGCGCACGCCGCTCTGATACTCCATCTTGGGCGTAGACGCTCTTCCAACGCGGGGCTAGGGTTTTGGGACCATTTCAAGGAGATATTCCTTTGTTTTTCTAAGGTGCAACGACTTTGCCCATGGGTTGTGATTAGAGATGGCAACATAGTCGGTACCCTAAAAAAAGTGTAATACCAGAACCATTATCATTTAATATATCTCAAACCAGAACTTTACCAAAAGCATTTAATTTTTTTACCGATACACAGAACCATTACCAGTAATATCCGGATACCCACTAGTATCCTATTTATCATTTAAATTATGGTAATAAAAAATAATTTCGGGACCGATAAATTTTAGTAACTCTCAGAAGAAAAAAAGAATTTTTTTTTAAGTAAATTATACAAAATCAAATAAGACACTTCACAAAATGATGTTCCAAGGCAACAAAATGATGATTAAAATAACAATATCCACTAAAAGATATTGAATATAATATATTTTGAAGTATGAAATTTATGAAGCAATACTTTATTTAAGATTTTGCCAAATTATTTTTTTATTCATATTATGTTGAATTATATATATATATATATATATATATATATATATATATATATATATGGTCTTGAACTTCAAATCATCAACTCCCGTTATAGTTTAGTACAAAATAATGCTAAAACTCCTTTATATAAAAAGATAACTACAGAGGGGAATGTATGATTGTTTTTTTCTGTTTTTTGAAGATTTTTTTTGCTGTCTGTATGTTTTGCAATTTTAGGAACAGCAGCCTCGAAGGGAAAAATTCTCATTACAAAGTCTTCTTAGTAGCTCACTGAGTAAGACGGGCTTGAACGTAAACGGAAACCAAAGGGAAAAAGAATGGAAGAAAAAAAGGATCCTCGAAAACGACTCTAATGAAGGAAGGGGATAAATCTCATTTAAGGACTAATAATTTAGTATACCCGTGCCGTTTTACTCAATACTTCTCGTACTTGCAATGAATGACTGGCAGCACTGCTGCACTCTTTGAATGTTTGGCCGAATTCCGGTACTAGAAGCTTATCGTGTTTTGCTTGTCAGAAGGAGCAACACACTGCCATAGGGAACGATATGTTGGAATATCAGCAGCATCGACTCCAAGGGAAGCAAGGTTACGCCCATATTCCTGAATGTCGGAACAAAAATCGAAAGTGAGAAAAAAAAGCAGATTTAATTACTTCCTACTAATATTTTGGTTTGGAGAAGAATTAAGAGCTCTATCTCACCTGAATATCAAGAAGTAACTGCATACAAATCTTGTCTGTATCAGATACGTTATGGTCCGAGACGTCTGAACTTGCTCCTGCTCGCCTTTGTGCACCTAAACGTATTTTCTGGAGTGAGGACTCCGTTTTTCTGGCCTGTCAACAAAGTGTCAGCTTGGCAGTGTTTTTTTTTTCACTTTATTGAATAAGATTGACTGGCTCTAAATCCATTTGAGTCGAGAAGCTACAGTTGATAAAGCAAGAAAATTGAAATAACTAAACTATGGTATATCGACACTAATATCCTACATTATTATTAGTATAATAACAAAGCTATGCATGCTTGCACACATACAGTCATTCATATAATTATGTCCAGATATCGCCTCCTTTTCCATGATAGTTAACTACATCTCAATAGTTGTTCTCAATCTATATTTCGTGAATGAAATTGCTTTCAAATTTTGCAATCACCCCCACTAATAAGTAGAATCTAGATTCATCCCTCAAAAGTCTCGAACAACTTTCAGCAGGAACTGCACAGTGCAATGTGATACTATTGGCACAAATAGAGCCTAAAATACACTCTGAATAATATCACCAAATGACCAAGGATAAAAAAGAGCGCTTTGGATAGTGAACATACCACACTGACAAGATCAGAAGCTAATTCATAATATCGACGAGTAATCTCGAAAGCAGCACCATGTACGAGTTCTTTACGGAGATCCTTTGTTAAATATGTAGCAGCTTGCTCTGCTTCCAGAAAAGCCTGCAGGAAATAGCAGTGATGGAAGATTTTTCTCCGAAATCAGTTTGAGTTGCTTAAATATAGTTATATAAATAAAGCAGACTTAAAAACAATACTTGTAAAGTATCCCCACTTGTGAGGCAGTTCACAAGAGGACAATACCTACTACATATCAACCCAAAAGACGCATAAAGTAACCAAAATTAAGATCTAGATACGAGAGATCTTGAACCCTCAGTTCAATAGCTTAAAAGGATCAATGCCTCATATGACAAGAGTAGTTGCTTTGTTTATGTTTGCTTTGGGCTATGAGGAGAGAGTTTTAGAAAGTAATACGAAATTCTTGAATGAGAATAGCATTAGTATATTCTGTTCAACAACTATTTCTTTTCACAAAGATAAAATATAATTTTGGCACAATTACTGTATTTGTTAGTAAAGGGTTACTAATTTCAGTTTCGGTACAGGATTTTCTTACCTCTTTGGCCTCAATTGTGCGGGTGGGGATCGGGTATGGGAAGTGCGAAAGTGGGGCTTGTAATTTTATACACTGTTGTTTATTATCTACTTATGATATAGGAACAAGAGACTTTATCCTGGACCTCTCATAAATTAAGACATAAAAACGGCAATAGTTGTTTGCTGCCTCATTTCATTCAATTGGTTTTTTTTTCTTCTCAGAAACCTCTTTTAGTGATGCCTAGTGCTCTGATGTCGGAAAATGCTTTTCTAGAGGTACTTGAACTGCACGATGTATTCCAAAAGTGAAGGACCAGTACAGTCAACTTTTTTAGGAATGTCAATATGAATAAAGGCAGTGGTAGAACTCCTTGAATGTACATATGCACTCACATTTTTATCATCTACATCATCAATCTAGCATTAGATGCCTGATTGGTTCGCTAAAAATCTTATTCTCAAATGAAAGAACTAGGCTGTGTTATCTCAGTTCTTTCTAGATTAGCATTAAAAGTTTGTGGAATTTCATATCAGCTAAGATACAAAAGATTGTGGAGCTAAAGAAATAGCTGTACCTTTAGAGGACGTAATACTGCAGATACATATGGTGAATGCCGAACCGGAAGAGGTTTATTGGTCATCCTATATGTTGCTGTTATTCCTTTGAGTTGTCGCAAATCCTACACAAAATATCCTCAGTATCTCAATGGTGATGATGATGTCACATATACATATACAGCCAATATTACCACCCATCATTAAGAATACAACCAGCGTAAGTATATTAATTCCAAACGAAAAGCCCTTCTGACATTTAATAGGATCTCTCAGAGCACAGTAGAATAAAGAAAGACGGCTAACCTCCACAGATTTCTCCACTAAAGTTTCTACAATCGAATTAATTAGCTGAGGCTGGAGAACTTTGAGAGAATTGCCACCCTGTAAAATACCCTGCTTCACAAGATCACGTACTTCAGGGGAGCACGACTTGAGAAGCTCAAGTACATGCCCAAGGTAATCACCACAAACTTCATCGACCAGGCAATTTATGTCATGAATTATCTGCAACAAAAAAATTTGATAAACAAATTTAACATCTGATCTTTAACTATTTATTATAAGGTGAATGTTGATTCTACCTATACAATAATACACACCAACTTCACCACATGTCATCACCATTTATCTAAATTTCACGTGTTCAGGAGAGTCGATGAATGAAAACGGGAAACTGGGACCAATGCAAAAAATGTTTTTAAGATTTTAATTAAAATTCAATATACAAAATCAAACAGAGAAAAAAACAGTAGAATGCTGCATGCAATCAGCTTTCCATACAGACATTAGTGACATACCCTCCAGAACTCGTAAAATTAGAATTAATTTAACATTTGAGAAATTTATTTGCCAGTTGAACCGTAAAAAGAGAATCCCCTCCGAACTCACAAAACTCAGCACTTTTGAATTACTTTGACCAGACCATCTCTATCAACTTTGGGCTATAAAATAAGATTAAAAAGGTTGACTTATATTCAAAAACAAATGTATTCATCCCAGACAGAAGCTCGACTACTACAAACTAAACTAAAAAGCACAGCTAACAAATAAACAAGTGGTGAACAACTAATAGGTAGTGTAAAATGCACAAGATTCCCAACTTCCGGAACTCTGTTGGTACTTCGGAATACAACAAAATTTGATAATACGGCCAACATTTTGAATCTTACAAGCTCATATGATGCAAAAATCCTAGCTCCATTTTTACCAATTCAAGAAATATTGAGTAGAACATCAATTGTGTCAAGATATTAGAAAGCTTCACAAAGATGTAGCACAATATGCTTTATCTAGATTAGCACTTAAGAATCATATGCAGGAAAGATGACTAAGTAGCTCGTAAATTCGCATATCTCAAGATATAACCTTTTAGAGAGATACTAATGATAATTTTGACCCATCGTGAAAAAAGGAGAGGAACGGGTTTAGGGGTTAGAGAGGCAGACAGCAAAGAACAGAACCAGATACAAAAACAGAGAAATAGAACAATAACTTAGTGAAATAGTGAAAGAACAAAAGCCAATATTGTGTTCCTTTCTGATCATTATGTGTATTCCATGTTGAATACTTTCGTTAGTAGGGTACACAACTAAATAAATAAATAAACCAACTTGGCCGAGTGAATACTTACATATTGGAAATAAGAGAAATTCTTGGGTGTTTCAAAAGGACATTTGCTTGAGATTCCTGAATTCGTAGTGTTTTTACAAGAAAAATATGATCTAAAAAATATCTACTAAGGGACTTCTTCAATATTCAGTTGAGCATTTATTTTAGGCCGTACAGGTCATAAGAATGACATAAACAGATTTGGGGACAATCGATCCTCAACTAGGAAAGGCGGCAATACATATCTATTGTCTTTTTAGGGGAAAGTCGATCCTCAACTGGGAAGGCAAGCAGGCAATATAGTTTATAGAACCGAAGCAATAACATTTTGCATAGAAGAATCAATTAATATCTAATCAATGATATACATACATAGAGGAAGTCATTTGGGGCAGCAGAAATAGCCCATTCATTGCCACTTGCATTGCCAGTTTTGCGAGCATTCAATCCAGCTGACAACCAGTTCGAGTATCTACATCAATAAACGATTGGTATATCTTGAATGTCAGCATGTCTTCAGGCCAAAATCTTAAATCACAAAAATACAAAACATCAAATTTCTTGTAGTATAAAAGCAAACTACCTTGAAAGAAGTTGCAGAAATAAGCGTAAAAACTTGTCAGAGCAAGAAAGGACAAGAACATCATCTCTCCAGCATGATCTCAAGCAATCCATAAGAGAAATACTTTGCTTCAATGCTAAGCTTTGAGAATATTCCTGATTGGAGGAGTTCTGAGAGCGTAAAAGTGTAGTAGTCATAAGTGCAGAATCCAGAGCACCGGCTATTTCTTGGAACCTGAGGTAATGAATCAACAGCTCCATCTTCAAATTGATATATTTTCTCTTTTGTTTTCAGTTTTATTACCTTCCCAGCATTGGGGAAACCAAAACATAATAAACTATGATGCATATATACCTCAATGAGAAATAAACCCCAGTATTCCATTGCTTCATGAAATCTATATAGACTGTCTCTTCCCGTAATTTAGCGACAGCAGATCGAGAGGGACAGTAACCTTGAAAACAACAAAGTCCATGAGCAAAAAGTGTTGCAGAGAACAGAAAGTACGAGCACATAAAGAGTTAACAGGTTTCTCAAACCACCTTCTAGATAATCCAAGAAACCTAAGCTTGACTTATAGTTTTTGAGGAACTCCACGGGCCTTCCAGGAGAGAAAGCCCCTGGTTTTCCTTTCTGGATGGCTGATAAGACCTCTTTCAGAATAGAATTCGCCAGGAAGCTAAAAACATGCAGACCTGAATTTTCTGCATAATTCAAACAGTAAAACAATCAGCACATATGCAAGTTATATTAATACCAGGAATAGACAACTGGCTAGCATCAAAGATATAAAAGTGTACAATGCATTCACACACTGGCCACTGCACAAAGTTCACATAGATACCAGAATAATAAAAGTGAAAAGCATGTACAAGACAAACAATTAACTCAGAGCTACTCAAGTTCAACCATGTGATTTAGCAAAAAGTTAACAATGACAAAATAGTTAAACAGATGATTGCAAGTTGATTAACTCAGTTCAGCAAGATAATTCCAGGACAACTACATTGGAATATTACTTCACTTTTTAACTAAATAATAAGCACACACCTGTAAAAGATATTTCCAATAAAAATTTGCAATCATCTTCAATGTGTTGCTTGATTCTTTCATAGTCTTGCTCAAGCTCATCTCCGGATGACCCATTAACTGATCCTGTCGAGCCATGAGAGATAATTTTCTGTATGAACGGTGCAACAACCGCTGAACGAAAAATTTCCTCAGCACTACTGGTTTTATCAATAGCAGCATATGCACGTAAGCAATTGTATATTGCATTTTCATCCCGGTGCTCCAACCCATCAGCAAAACAGAGCCCCAAGCTTGAATCCAGTAACAAGCTAGCATTTTGAATCCTCTTTACCATGTTCTCAACAAAGGGCATGTTCTGTACTGCCATCATAGAAAGAGAATCATGATTAATATTCCAGAAGTTCACTTATACGTAGAAGCATATTATGTCAGGGATGTATCCTTGAAAGAAATTATGCCTTCATTTGTACAAAAAGCATATTAGAAAAGTCCACATAGTGTTTTTTTTTTTACTTTAGCTCATTTTATGTGAAGTTTTACTTTTTTATTTTCTTTTAATTTACATAGAATATCTATGGTTCATAAACTGTTGTGATTCTTGAACATTATAACTGCGATATACAGTTTTAATTTATAAAATGCATCAGTGCTTCTAAGGCTTATGTTTCAAATATAAGGTGACTGAACGACAGGAAATCCCAATGCATCCAGACAATCTTGGTTCTAAATAGTTTTTTTTACCATGAATGTGGTGATAACTCAAACACACTTCAGTTGATCCAGTTACAGCAACAAGAAGTACTAGAAAAATACTTGGGCTTCTGTGCAGTTGAGGTCCAGAAGTGAAAGGTTATCATTGGTTTTTATGGAGATTACTACTCGGTAATTCCTTAAAGTTCAAATACATCATCTACACTCATTGAAGTAGTCAATCAAATGTCATAAATGGCAACTGAATTATCTAAGAAATGTATACACCAAGCTCTTATGTTATCCACTTAAATGCCAAAGCGCTTTCCATGGCTATTAAACCCTATTGGTTTAATAATTAGACTATTTAGATCTAAATCAAGAAACAAGAGCTACAAAAAATGCAACCGCAGATGTACCCTAAGTACAAGATTCTCTGAACAGATTGTGTGACCTTAAAATCTACTAGATCAATCTTCTTTTGACTGGAAATTCCGTTTCTCTTGAATCATAATCATTTCATAACCTAACGGCACAAATGTAGCTCCCCATACATATCCATGAAAATAGAAACTTTACATTTTGAGCATCGAAGCGCTAAGCTTTCCCTGCATTGAGTATTCATCAGTCGTCACACGAAAACGATGCGACGGTGAAGAAATGAAATTATTTATGGTTAAAAGATATTTGTTCTATATGAAATCCCATTGGTTAACAAGCCCTACAGAAAAATGGAAGAGGGTGGGTGGGGAGGCGTGTTAATGCACATGTTTGCAAAAGCAATCACAAATGCAAGCACAAAGCCAAGAGATGGAGTGAGTTGTCGAATCCATTTTGGTATGTCAGCAAGATTACATTTATCCATAAAAAAATAGATATCTGCTTCTGCTGCAAGCATGTCAGAGATGTAAATTTGAAGGAAGCAATAACGAGTTCTGTGAGAGGCATCAAAATTGCTAGAAGTCGTTTAATCATTAGTATCAAAGAATTTGGAAGACAACTGTCAGAAATTTTCCATACGTCACTCAAAAATTAGATTAAAGATAGAATAAAAATTATAGAGTTAGAAGTTGCAGAACAAATACGGATAATGAAATCTTATACTATTTTTTCATCGTGCAGGAAAAAAGGTAACAGGTTATATAATAATAAATATGAAAAGCCTTTCTACGAGAATGGAGCTAGATAGACCTGTGCATGAGTAATATAGAACTTTAGCCGATTCATTTCACTAGCAATTCTCTCCAGAAGCATGCTTTGTGTCTCCCTGAGGCTAGTTCCATTTTCAGAATGTTGAAAGGAAATACCATTGCTTAGTTGACCTTTCTCAGTAGAACTCATGGCTCCACTGGACCAATCAGCTGGAACACTAGGCAGCTCCTTTATCAATTTTTCGACCTGAAAAACATAATATGAACTTTGATCAAACATAAGCAATACAGCAATGGAGTAACAAGAGGCAAATATACTGCAGAGCAAAACCACACGTAAATCAAATTAGTTAATTTCCTACTATTCACATAGTTCCAGACAAGCCTCGACTAAGATGACATGTGTCGGGAAGTAGAAGAAAACTGCAACAACTAAACAAAGGATTAATTAATAAGCTCCAGATGCGTTTGAGACACTAAATCTTACAGCTATCTCTATGGAAGAACTCAACAGCAAAATGAGCACACACACACACATTAAGGCAATAAATAAATATAAACTGGAAACAATTAGTCTGTAAGTGATTGAGTATAAAGTCCAATATTTCGCTTATTCAAACAATCTCAACATAAAAGAAAAACCATGACATGCATGTGAATCGTATCAAGAATAATTGCGGGGAGTGGTTTTCCCTACAGTTTGGAGATAATATGTTTCAGTTTTACTATGATCCTTTTAGTTTCCTTGTCAGCAGATTTAGTGCTCTTAAATTTGCCAGCAAACGACTAGAACAACAAGTTCCTAGTGAAAATAGGTATTACCAATACCCATCAGAGAAATGTATTGAACTATGAATAATTCGTCATTGATGGCCATATTTCTCACATCAGCCGGGCACACTCCATCCACTATATTATAGACTACGTATTCAAGACATAATTTTTTGTCAAAGTATCTTTAACTGTTCCAAACTGTATTCAGTTAGAAAGCCTACGACCCCTACTTATCACCTTATTATTATTATAGAGCAACTATTGCAAGATCCCATAGACCAGTCAAATGTTAATGCTTCAGTAGACAGCCAAAATGAGCTGTCTGCAAGGATTATAACTATTTGTATCATGGAGCTCCCTTAGTTTTCTGATACTTAGAGCCCAACTTCATAGTCATCTAAGTACATAACTAGCATCATTTTAAAACTACAGGTGACCTCATATTGTTTCACCTGCCTCATTAGTTGCATTACAATAGAGATATTACTACACCGACGAATCACCAAAAACCGATTTCATAGTAAACTAAAAAAGTTGTTTTGCGTACAATGATAGTAGTGTAAAACAGTTTCTCTAGTTAAACAGAACATGTCAAATGCAAACTTGAGCAATGTCGGCCCTTCCATATAGACTTACTTTATCTATCTCCCTGACTT
Organism: Erythranthe guttata; assembly: GCF_000504015.1. The sequence continues at coordinate 800,232 of NW_012194840.1, forward strand.
ATGACTCGTAGCCTGAACAATACCCTAGCAGTGTAGAAAAACTAAAAAGTAATATGACTGACAAGTGACAAGGAAAAAATCCATTTCCTCGAGATCCAAACACTAGTAAACATGCACGATCACACCCGTACAAACGCATCACGTGACATTCAAAACTCCGACCACAAAAAATGAAAGATCCAATTTTTCACATTAACTTAATTGTTGCTAGCAAAATTGAATGAATTGAGATAAGTACATCACAGCAGATGGATGAAGAAATTAAGAACAATCCTAATTAAATTAAGCAAAACGTGTTTTCCCCCCCTGCATTGCCAGTATGAATCTAAATTGAAACGAACCAGTAAGATATACCTTAGAAACGACATGAAAAGTGTCGAGCAGCAACTCCAACACCTCCCTCGCCTCATTGGCCTGAGATCGCTGCTTCAGCCGGCTCTGCAGCGCCGCCAGCGAGATGTCAACCGAGCCGCGAAAATCCAAGATCTTCTCCTTGATCTCGAGAAGCGGGGCCCTCATGCGCACCACCGCGGCCTCGACGTCGACGAGCTTCGTACTGAGGCTGACGAAATCGACGTAGTCGCGGTTGATTAGCTCAACCAGCTCGTGTTTGAGGGCGCCTAAATGAGATCGGAGCTCCGAGCGCAGGGTGTCGAAGGGGACGAAGGTGCGGAGATCTGAGATGTACGATTCCGGGTCGAATTCGGCGTCGGTGAACTTCGACGGGTTGAGCCATAACGGATGCGAATCCTCAATCGGGTCGCCGAATAAATCCGTCGCCGATTTGGGCAACGGAGAGTGCAGATCTGTGGCCATTGTTGAGAAAATGTAATGCAGAAGAAATTAACTGGGATTTAGGAAAGGGCTTTTATTGGAGAATTTTGCAGGAATTCTTATTAGTACTGTGATTTTTTTCTTTTTTTTTTTCTATTTCATTTTAGTCATTATTAATTAATTTGATTTTTTATTTTTATTTTTTGTTATTTTAATATACATGTACATAAATAAATTTATAAGAAAATGTAATGAATTAAACTAGCAAAATTATTACACAAATGTACTTCACCATCACTATATCTCCTAATGGATTTTTTAATACAAGACTATAAGTTGTTAAACATCTTATAACAGTTATAAGACAGCTTATCAAGCTAATCAAACACTCTCTTAGAGCTCGTTTGGTTAAGTTTATTTAAAACATCTTATAAACTCCTACATCTGATAAGATATTTTAGGAGTTGATAAGCTGATAAGCTGTTAAATATTATTTTTAAAATTAATTTTTAAGGTATTTGAATATGTAGCTTATAAGTTATTTTTAATTTTTATAAGTTGTTCAAGTGTTTGAAAATAAAAGATCTGTTTATCGCTATAATGACAAAAAAAATACATGCCATTACACTGTTAAAATATTATTATAATGACAAAAAAATTCCTAAAAACTATTATAATATTTACAAATTAAATTTTCAAATAAAAATTATAATATAAATTATATATTAAATAAACAAAATAATTTTTTTATGTATGTTGATATGATATTTGACTATTTAAAAAATAAATAAAGTGTAATAAAAATATTTTAATGAAACAGGTTCGTGAAAGTTTTAATTTTTTGTCCCATTAATATATTAATATAAAATAAATGTTGAAAAGAAATATAATTTATTATTTAGATAGTAAGAATATTCGGGTATTTTTATATACATATAAAATATATATAGAGAATATTTTTCTTTTACAATTATTATGATAATTATATTTTAACTAATTATTAATCTTGATTACAACAATACGTTGTTTTGATAAAATATAAATGTTATTAGTATTCCTGTAATATAATAAAGTATTTGAGGGTAATTTTGAATTTTGAGTATTTTAGTAAAGAAGCAAATACGATCTTAAAGAAAAAATGTGGGATGGGGATATTTTTTTAAAAACATCTTATAAGCTCCCTAACAACTTATTTTTGGAAAAAATAAGATCTTTTATATTTTTTTACCAAACGCTTTTTAACAGCTTATAAACTCTTAAACATCTTATAAGATATTTTTAGGAGCTTATAAACTTAGAGCCCGTTTGGCTAAGCTTATTTAAAACATCTTATAAGCTCCTACATCTGATAAGATGTTTTAGGAGCTGATAATCTGTTAGATCTTATTTTAAAAAATATTTTTTAAGGTGTTTGGATATGTAGCTTATAAGTTACTTTTTGTTTTTATAAGTTGTTCAGATGTTTGAAAATAAAATGTCTGTTTACTGCTATAATGACAAAAAAGTACATGACGCGATTATAATTGTTAAACTTATTTGACTCAAATACTTTTGTTCCTAAATATTATTATAATATTTACAAATTATTTTTAAAATAATAATAATATTAATATAAAATTATATATTAATATAAAATAAAAGTTGTAAAAGAAATATAATTTTTTTTATAGATGAAAAAATATAATTTATTATTGAGATAATAAGAATATTCGGGTATTTTCATATACATATAAAATATAAATAGAGAATAATTTTTTTTACAATTATTATGGTAATTACGATAATTATATATAACTAATTATTAATCTTAATTACAAGAATACGTTGTTTTGATAAAATATAAATATTATTTCATGTAATATAATAAAGTATTTGAGGGCAATTTTGTATTTTGAGTGTTTTAGTAAAGAAGCAAATAAGATCTTAAAGAAAAAAAGGTAGGGTGGAGGTACTTTTATAAAAACATCTTTTAAGCTCCCTAACAGCTTATTTTAGGAATAAATAAGATCTTTTGCAATTTTTTTACCAAACACCTTTTAACAGCTTATAAGCTCTTAAACATCTTATAAGATGTTTTTAGGAGTTTATAAGCTTAGCCAAACAGGCTCTTAGCCAACAAGCTCTTAATTTCATAAAGAGGCAGGTTACTAATTTAATGAAATATGAGCATTTAATTACGCCATTTGACTTTTGAAGAATTGGAATAAGTACGAATGTTGTTAACTCAAGGTCTTACTAATCTCTATTATTTAACCAATGGGCCATAATGGTGGTGACGGAATTAGACAGTATCTTAATAATAGTAAAAGAATGAGGCTTTAATATTCTATGAAATAAAAAAATAAATCAACAATTACCATGCATACCTCTTCTTTAATCGGATGTTTAGATCACCTGGGGATCAAGTCGGAACAATTTTAGGATTCTAACGATTTTGATTCGAAATTATTCGACTTTGCTGTAAATATTTTAATATTTCAATTTTTTATTGGAATTGAAATTATATATACACGTGAACAAAATATCCTACTTATTTGGAAATTTTAGAATTATGACAATTTTTTATACTCTGAATTTGCATCTTCATAGATATCCCACTTATTTACAAGGGTCGTCAGGGTATTTCTTAAAATAAATGAAATTTGGCAGGAAAATTGACTTTGGGGGATGATACTGAAGTAAATTAAAACCACAGGGACGATTTTGCTTTTGGCTGCAAAGGTCATGGACTAAAATTAATTTTACCTCCTATTTTGTTAGGTGGTGGTGGAGGTGCATTGTTGTTAAACACAGTGGGTTGTTTTCGCCGGCGGAGGAAGGTTGTTGTTGAGCGGAGGGCAAGCCATCCACCCCTAGGAGAGGTGGTGGAGAGTTCCTATATGGTTGTTTTGCGGTTGAGGTGGATATTCCGTGATTGTCCTGATCACCTTGTTTACCTTGCAATATGATTTGCATTCCTACATGCAGCATCAAAATGATGTTGCATCACTCACATTAGGTAAATTAAACGGAGATGGGATGGGAATGCATGGATGAGTCTCTGCACGCGGATAGATGATTTGATCAAGTAGGACGAACACTTGAGTCACAAACCTATAAAATTAGAACACTTAAGTCAAGGGTTTATCAGGCGGAAACCCCTTCGACGCCCAAATCAGATGCTTGGACAGACGAGAAAGGTGAAAGCCAAACTTAATAGCACTCAAGAGATTTGTTGGAATTTCTTTTTCTACAATTAGCCTGAGTCATATTTATACTTAATTAACGATAAGATTCTAATTAAAATATAACTCTAATTTAAGCCTTAAAAGAATATAATATGCCTAAATGCTTGTCTTAGTGACTTGAGTCATTATATTAATTTATTTAAGTTTTGGTAATTCATTTGCGTGCTCATAGATGTGGATAATTAATGGGTCCATTCGAGGCCCAATTAGGCGAATCACTAATGTTTTACAGACGACACGTTTTAACAAACATATTTTCACGAAACTGAGTGATCAATATGATTTCCACAAATAACTAAAAAAATCTTAAATATCGTTTCAATTTTACTAATAGCGTTTTAACTTCGAATCTGATTTTAATATATTTCTAGTCTAATTTTGGCAAAATTCAAAATGCAAAACTTGTAGTCATTTGAGTTAGCATTATAATCCAACTTAAATCAGCTAAACTAGATCTTGTGTCACAAATTTATACATGAATGATTCACATTTTGAATTTTGGATAACTCAGAACATCAAAGTTGTGGGCAATATTTATTGATTCATGTATATTTTTCTCATTCGACATCCAATTCTGGTGATTCAAGTTGGATTAGAAAGTTTACCCAAAAAACTACAATTTTTTTGTTTTGAGTTTTTCAAAAATAAAATGATCAGATTATTTTAAAGTTGAAACAATATTATTAAAGCTTGAACGATATTTATACATCACTTAAAATAATTTTATATAAAGTGCACTGTCAAAATGATGGGCTTTTTAGGGTCTCTCACGTGCCAATAATATATGTGGGCTTTTTATGGTGAAAGAAGTTGATTGCTCTTTTTGCCAGCAAGCTAATAAGACCTACCACGCATAAAGGCGAAGAAAGCCCACTTTTACATTAATAAAAAAATAAATAAAAATAGCCCAAACCAAAACACACGCAGTGCACGTGACTTTGTAATAATTTTTCTTTTTCTTTTTCTTTTGAGATGAGATTTGTAAAAATATTTAAAACTGAAATGTTATTTGCAGTGGAGTGTAATTTAGGGGAAAAAATCGGAATTTTTGGAAATTAAAAATTGAAATAGAAATTGGCCATCTCACACATATACCAATTCCGATCCAACAAAATTCGAAAAAATCGAAATGGGAATGAAAAATACTGTTCCATAATCGAAAATAATTTCAGATCGAAATCGACGAAAATCGATCAGAAATTCAGATCGTATTTCCACTCCTAAGAATAGGGGTGTGAACGAGCCGAGCTAGCCAGAATTTCCAGGCTCAAGCTTAAGCACGTGTCTAATTTTGCAACCTCGAGCTCGAGCTCATCGAGCTTTTATTTTCTAGGCTCAAGCTCAAGGTCAAGTGGATTCATCGAGCTCGAGCTCAGCTCATTTTGTTAATTATTATTTTATGTATTAATATAACTTTATTTTAGCTTGTCCGAAGCTCGAGCTTTTATTGAGTTTGGCTCATCAAGTTCACGAGGCGGCTCAACTCATTTACCACCCCTACATAAGAGTACTCGTCATTTAACCCCACAAGCAGAAATAGCATCACTTTTGTGCTGAAATAATAATAATAATAATAATAATAATAATAATAATAATAATAATAATAATAATAATAATAATAATAATAATAAGAATAATAATAATAATAATTAAAACCATCACTTTCTTACCTTGATGTAACTAACAAAAGGCAGTGAAAAAAAAATAAAATAAAATATAGTCCAAGATCCATTCATAGGATCATGGTACTCATGATGTTAGCATTTGTTGGTCCCCAGTTCCTTTTTTGCATGGGAAAATAGACATTTTTTAAAATTAACCCTCTTATTTATTTATTTATTTATTTTTATTTACTTATATATATGGGTCTTATTTTTCCAAACTCAAAACAATACAAAATCCCCCTACCACTTATTTTCTTCCTCTTTTTTTTTTTTTTCTCAAATGTCCCAATATTATTATTCTTCAATGGAAGAAAATCACCACAAAGAAATAATGCAGCTACTTTCTTGCACTAATACAACTAATCCACACTCACACACTGCACCTTCTCCTTCTTCATTATCACAGCCTCCGACGTCTTTCGACGGCCCGTCGCTCGACCTTCAACTTTCGATAAGCGTGGGCCCGCTCAAGCCGCCCCCGCCTCATCAAGAACGCGTCTTGGTAAGGAAAGTTCGAAGGAACAACAACAACAAGATGGATTATTCTTCGGGCGGTGGCAGTGGGGTGGAGTATCTGAAATGGCAGGCGGCGGAGCAGATTCGGCTGGCGGCGATGGAGAAAGCATACGCGGAGCGCGTGAGGGAGATGACTAGGAGAGAGATGGAGATAGCGCAGTCGGAGTTTGCGCGCGCGCACAATATGTGGGAGAGGGCTCGGGAGGAAGTCGAAAGGGCCGAGAGAATGAAGGAAAGAGCCACTACTAGTACTCTCAAGATTGATTCTTCTTGCATGGAGATCACTTGTCTTTCTTGCAGCCAGAATTTTAGACCTTAAATATATATATATATATATGCTAACTTATAAATTAATATGGCTTTTATTTTTATTTTTTTTAATTAAAAAAATTAAGTTGGGGTTTATGGAATACTCGATGATTCTTCTTGATTAAAAGAAAAAATAAATAATATTGGGTTGAAGTTGTATTATAATTTATATTTTATACAAGTTCGTTGGAATTTTTTTTTTATTTTTTTTGTAATTTTTTTTAATGTTTGTTTAGTTTTAAGGTTGATGTAATGATGATTTTAATTATTCTAGGAAGATCAATTGTGTTAGTTTCCTTTGTAATGAGAAGCATATTTTGAAGTAGTTGAGGTTGTGTGTATGTGTGTGTGTATGAATGCATGATGAGGCTAATAATGCAGCACATGCATTTCTTTTTTATGCAATAATAAATAAATAAATAAATAAATAAAATTTTATTGTTTTTTTTTCAGAACCATGATTGAACATATATCATATGAACTGAAAAGGGTATGTAGTTAATTTCACTATTTTTCCAATATATTTTGTCTCACAAATAATTAATATATGATGGTGATATTCACTCCTTTCTTACATCAAGAAACAGTATAATCCTTAAAAAAAAGAAAAAGGGTAAATCCGTAATTTCACAAGAGTTCTTGATCTGTAACATTTTATATCCATTAACTGCAAAATTCGAAACTGTAGAGAAGAGTACTGCATGCCACTTTTCACACTGGTCCCTTATTTGTAATTTTGATCTTTCTTTAATTAGGATTACAGGTACACATCTTTAAACCGTACAGTGAAACGTTCCCGAAAAAAAAAAAAAGAAAAACGAGATACCGGCCATTTACGAATTGTCTTCGTTTCCGTCGTCTTTCGCTTATTCGCATGTAAATGCCATGAAGTAACTAATACATATTAGGGTTTTAAGTGTGTTCTAACCTAATCTTTTCATTTTTTTTTAATTTTAAATTTTGGACAAATTAATATGGCTGTAATAATTGCAAATGAAACACAACAAAAAAGTAAAAAACAAATCCATTAATAAAAATACAATTTATTTTTGTATTTTAATTTGTTAACTTTAGTACACTCAAAAACCAAACACCCACTACCTATGTCTGGTGATCTTACAGTACAGGAGGAAACAAATTTTGGATAAGTGATGAGTTAGTCTTTGCAAATTAAAGCAGCCCATTTGACATGTTTTTCGAAGATTCCGTGTTTTTCGTTCGAGTAAATTTAAATTTTCGATAAAAAAATATATTCGATCGGAAAATTAGTGAAGATGTTAGGTAAAGTTTGTTCCAGAATTACAAACTATGAAAAAAAACCTAAATTTTTGGTCTCACTTTGGTATGATTTTCTTTATTAGTGGGGATGAAATTATGTAATCATATGTTATCTTTTTAAAAGGTAACCTACTTTTGCAAGTAGTCGCATACCTGCCGACTGAAGCTGTAACGGAATTTTTGAATTCTGTCGATTTCGATCTGAATGTTTCTGATTTTGAATCAATATTTCTCATTTCGAGTTCTGAAAGTTCTAGTTTATGATTTTCTTGATTTTTTTTGGAATGGAGTTGGAATGCATATTATATTTTGAATTATGATTCGATTTTAATTTCTGAAATATTTAAGTGGCACCCAATAATCTAGGGTCGATTCCGGTAATTAGATGGCTTACACGTTGTACCCGGTGTAACACACACACACACACACACACACACACACATACACACATATTTACTATGTGCTGATTGAAACTGTAATGGAACTTTCGAATTCCGCCGATTTCGATTTGAAATGTTTCTAATTTTGGATCAATATTTTTCATTTTGAATTCGAAAGTTCCAATTTCTGACTTTCTCGAAATTGTTTTGGAACTACAGTTAAACCTCTATAAATTAATACAGTCGGGGATGACAAAATTCTATTAATTTAGCGAAATATTAAATTATCGAAATAATAATTTAATATTTTTTTACCGAGCCAGGACCAGACAAAATTATTAATTAAGCGAGGTTATTAATTTAGCGAGTATTAATTTATAGAGGTTCTACTGTAAATTGAAATACTTATTAGATTTAGAATTCTGATCCGGTTTTAATTTCCAAAAATATTTAGATGGCACCAATAATCTAGGGTCAATTCAGGTAATTAGATGGCTTACACGTTGTCCCTGTGTAACACACACTCACATATATGCTGACTGAAACTGGAACTTTCGAAGTCCACCGATTTCGATTTCAATGTTTCTGATTTTGGATCAATACTTTTCATTTCGAATTCCGAAAGTTCCGATTTTTGATTTTCTCGATTATTTTTTGAACTTGAACTAGAGAATACATATTAAATTTTGAACTTCGATCCGATTTTAATTTCGAAAAGAAATGAGCAACAAGGTATGGGAACAAAAAGAGGCTACTACTCCTAACAATTATTCAATTGTTTGTGCACAGACAACTTGTCAAATTTTTTGAAGTTTTTTTACTGAATGCTCAACCAAATGCAGAATCTCATATAAAATAATATTGTCTTTTACCCATTCACAACTTTGTTTTTTTTACCATTCAATTAATATACACAATCAAAACAAAATTTACCGTAATAATTAACCAAAAAATAAAATATAAAAAAATAAAAAAATAAAAAATGAAAAATGAAAAATGAAAAATGAAAAATGAAAAATGAAAAATGAAAAATGACAGATTAATTTAATTAACACCAGGTATTATCATATATGTCATGATGGTAAGTAGACCAAAATATAATGGGACAACAGCTTTTTGTTCACCACTTATTCTTGATTGTGAACAAACAGCCAATTCCAATAATAATAATAATAATAATAATAATAATAATAATAATAATAATAATAATAATAATAATACTAATAATAATAAAAATAAAAATCAAGAATTTTGACAAAAAACTACATACAAGAGAAAGAAAAAAAAAAGATGTAGGGCCATGATCTTGTGTGATCATCAACACAGTAATTATGACAAATCCTTAACATTTTTTTTGTCTTATCAAATTGTCAACAAGCATCCTACTGTAATCTTTACATAATTCAAATGACTTATATCCACAGGTTTATAATATTATTATTATTTATTAATGATTGATCAATATTCCTCTTAATTATTACTGTGAATATTTACGAAGGTTTCGTATTTATGAAGCGTTATCGAACTCGAGTTCGATTGTTTAGTCTAAGCGGTACTAAATACGAAAAATAGCAGGGAGATTATTAAGTTAACTTGGAGATGATTGATTAATTTGAGTTTATTTTATTTATTTTTTATTAATTTTTATTTTTTTGAATTAGTGCAAAAGAACATGGAAGCATCACTTTATGAAGGTGGGCAAAAGTTTTTCTTTTTTTTTTTTTTCATTTTTTTGTGGGACTCAAAACTGACAACATGGAAATGTGGATAACACCATTGCATTGCATTTCACTTCATTGGAAAAATAAGCAAGAGAGAGAGAGAGAGAGAGAGAGAGAGAGAGAGAGAGAGAGAGAGAGAGAGAGAGAGAGTGTTTATGGAGTGGGGGGAAGATTGCTTTATCATTGGCAGCAAGAAAGTCGAAAACATAAAGTGGTTCATAATTGATTCTGCACGAATCGAGCTCGAGCAGAACTTTAATTTTTGTACATATTTTATTATTATTAATTTTTTTTTCTAATTGAGCTACTCGAGCGAGTAGAATATCTTCAAGTTTCGTTCATTATATTAACAAACTAAGCTCAAACGAGATTTAAACGAACGATCTCAAATCATGTATCGAGTAACGCTTGGTTTATTTTCGGCCGTACTACCGAACACTCAATTACAAGAAGAAAATTTATGGTCCATTAAACTTAGGCCCTCCATTAAGAAAAAAAGAAGATATATATATATATATATTTCATGAAAAGTTAACATCAAACCTCAATTAGTCGTCCACCGAAATAATCCAACCAGCTAACAAATTGACCCTTCTCTTTTTACTTTTTATGTATCGATCTATGAAATCGAGTATCCATCGTATTCAAACATAAAGAAGAAAGCTAAGTATTTTTCGATTAGTCGAGATTTGTGATTCCTCGGTGTTTTCTCGATTTGTGTAGGGTATACAAGGTTCAGTGACAACATATAAGCCATTGAGGAATTGACTGCCATCTTCTTTAACAGGTCTAATAAAACCATTTTCATCTTGTCCACATAGAAAATTTATTGACAAAAATATCATATTATCGAATTTGAGGCAAAGGGGAACCGTATAAATTAAAACACGTTTAACTTTCATGTTTGTAGTTTCATTTTCTAGACAATAATATTCGTCTCACACATCGATGATCTTAAGGAACCATATATGGTCATTCCTTAAGATTTCTAAGACATTTAACGGTTTGGACAAGGAGGTTTGGAGTAGGGAATCTCGGGAGCAAGATTTCGATTAATCCGTATATTAGACAGTATTAGCGTATATATTATACGTATATATTATTATTATTTGATCCAAGCCCAACTAAAGGAAACATGGATGGTCAGGGCTAACTTGGGCCCAGAAGGAAGGCCCAAGTAAGATTGAAGGGAAGTCCAATACCGAAAAAACCATAATAGACCGCAAATGATAAATTGCGGAGTGTAAAACCTACGAGATAGGCTGATGAGGTAATTCTAGGCCTGACGAAGTAAGCGTTACGTCGGGCTCTCGAAGGTCGTGCAGGGACAATTCTGAAAAGTAGAAGAGGGGTGTCAGGCTTGAACTGACCGAAGAACAGTAAAAATGACCAATAAGAACTTGCCACGTGGCAGACTAGACAGGATGACGGCTTTTGTACCTAGGAAATGTAAACAAGCCCAGAAGGGCCATATTGTATTAGTATATATACTAGGTCATAAGTAGTGAAGGAGGACGATTTTTTCTGGGATAAAAGGGAATCCAATAAATTGGGCCACTCATATACAGATTATCTTATGCACATTATCAATTAATTGGACCACTCATATTGTTTAATAATCTCTCTTATTTACACTATTTAGTGATCTCATACACATACAAGGTATGAATATTCAAACCCATGACAAAATCTAGTAATCTATTGGATAAAACAAAAAGGGGAAACTTATATTATTGTATGTGGCTAAACTTGGCATATCATTATTATTTATTATAGTTACCTTGTGTAATAGGTTACCTTGTGTAATAGGTTAGGGTTTCCTACATACCTATATACAATGTTGTAAAAAGCGGTAATCGGGTCCGAGTCGGTCAGGCACCGATTCACGATTAATCGGCGCGGCGGTGATTAATCGGTGATAAATCGTAAATAAATCGGTTTTTAAAATTTAACATAATATATCTCTAGATATTATTTATAAATACTCGAAACATATATAAAAAGATATTTAAACATAGTTATATCTTCATCATGTATATACTCTTAATAACATAATAAAAGTTTAATAATTATAAAATTATAATACATAAATATCCTTATAAAATATAAATAAAAAAACAATTTTTTTGAATTTACATTTATTCTTGAACATTTCTGGCATACATCATTAGTTCTTTAACAAAATTAACATAAACAAAATAAGGCATAAACTCATATTTTCTTTTATTAAAATCCCAAGTTTTATTTTGAATTAAAAAAAAAAAAACCGATTTTTGCCACCGAGTTTGACCCGCCTTAAAGGTTTGACCGCCTCAGACCGCCTCGGACCGCATCAGACCGCCTAAAACCGTCTCACAGGCAAAAAACCGATTTTTCAAACCTTTACACTAAAATCGTAAAGGTTTTGGACCGCCTCCGCCTCGGAGACCGATTAATCGGCCGCCTCGGCCGATTTTAGAACGCTGCCTATATATATGATTAGTATACGTGAGAGACATAATTCTCTCTTTCTCCAATTCTATTTCTCCTATATAGTATCAGACACTAGGTTAACCTAGCCGTCACCACCACCCTTCTCTTCTCAGCCGTCCGACGACGCTTCTTCTCCCTCCACCACCCCTCTCAATCCTTTCCACCTTGCTCATGCCATCTCCAATATCAAATCTCTTATCCCCGTTACTCTAAATATGAAAAATCCCAACTATCAAAAGTGGAGCCACTTTTTCATAATTACCGTCGGTCGTTTCTGCCTCTCCGATCTTCTCCATGGAAAACCCCGACCGGATTCAATTTCCGCCGATGAATGGCAGCGCGCCGACTATCTCCTCCAATCTTGGAGCTACGGCACCATCTCCGATGATTTGTCCAGCATGGTTCTCTCAAAAACCTATATATATGATTAATATACGTGAGAGACATAATTCTCTCTTTCTCCAATTCTATTTCTCCTATAGACAGATTGGCGGTCGAGGAGTAGTGGAGCCTTTCGGGGAAAAACAAACACTACTTGAGCAAGATTCAATTGGATCTTGTACTCCTTTCAGATGAGACTCGCATCAACAACAACGAGCTCTGATATCGATGTTGGATACCCATATAAAGTAGATTACAAACTGAACATAGAACATTATTACAGCCTATCACCTTATGGGGTAGGATTCAGCGGATTACAAATCAACTAAAATGAAAAAAACAAGATATATGAAAGAAAGAACTTAAACAAAAAAGTTATGAACAACTCTTCAACAAATGAAGGGTGCTAAACTTTTTGTTTACTGCTTAGTTTTCAGTGTCACAATTCTCATCTAGAATCCACAGGCATTGGGATCAAAACTATTCCTGCACAGAGCACCAAAAGCCGAAAACCCTAAATTTGACAAAGTCACTCGGACCTTGATCTAACTCTCTCACCCATAATCCAGTAACCTTCCAGTGTTTGAACTCTCGTGTTTCTCTCACTAAGAGGTGAATTTCACTCACCAAAAAACGAAGATCTGAAGAAACCAGATTCAAAGTTCAAATTATAAGAAGGTATTTTTTTCTCTCTCTCAGAAACTCACACTAAGTAAAATATAATGGTCTCAAAAGGAGGCAGTTTAGGTACAACCATCATTATTGTCATCGAAAGTGTTGCTGGAAGCAAACACGAAAAATTGAATGCGGTTGTACGGCGAAAAATGAGAAAGAGAGAAGACAAAAAATTAGGACAAGAGAAAGAGAGGTGAAAGTTTAAATACCTCGATTGAACGGTGAGATCAATGGTCAGGATCAAAGGTGAAGAGCCTTATAATGGTTTGACCGAACTAATGGGCGTCGTTCAGGTGAAGATGATTAAATGGACTGGATATAACTTAATCCATTGTGTCTAAAAAGTTCAACAAGTCTCCACCTGAGACCAAGTCGATTATCAAGACATTTTAGACACGAATCATCGTTGCTGTTTTTAATATGTTTGAACACACACACTCATATCAAGCATATTTTGGCTTTTGGCAATCACAAAGAAAGCACGAAAATCACACATATACTGATTTTTCACACAAAAAAGGTATCCAATCAGTCACAAAAACTGCACACAACCAGAACCAATTTTCAAGTTCGACAAAATCTGTCCAATATTTTTAAACTAGAACACAAATTCTCAACATAAAGACATTTTGTGTCCATATCAGCTGGAATAAACTCAAATGGGATTTCCTCAAGACCAATTAATCATTTTCCCATAATATCTTGAGTACAACGAAATTACACATCAATATATTTTGTTCGTTCATGGAAAATATAATTTTTGAACGGCTAAATTCCAGATTAACTATCAAAAAAAGATTACAACCTTTTTTTTTTACCAATAAATTCAATTTTAGAAATCAAACCTTTTGTCAAGTTGTTTCTTTTAAAGCTTCTGTTGCAGCAATATACTCAGATTTAGTTTCCATTATATATACATATGTATATATATAAAATTAAGGTAGTGATGGACACACGCTTGATTCTGTTAGTTTTAACAGGAAATTGACGGAATTGATAAAAGTGTTGATTGAAGTTTTGAAATATAAGGACAAAATGTGTTATATGTGAACACATGGTGGCCAAATATTGAATATGTGCAAACTTGAGGGACGAAACTGTATTAATTTTATTTGGGAGTGCTGCTTGGTCTAAATCAATTCACCTCTGCATTTTTTGAAATATAAGCAGCAGCAAAAGCAGAGAGAGAGAGAATTGAATGGGAGATGGGAATCACAGTATGTGGGGGCATTTGCCCCTTCTAGTGAGAGCGAACTCCAAAGATTCCGTTGAGTACTTACTCCAAGCCCTCTGGCGCACCCGCCGCACCGGCCTTGACTCCGCCGACCGTCAAATTTTCCGTGATATCCTTCAACTCCCCACCGATTCCGACCTCGACCCTGTAAGTATATACATATATATATTTCTCTCTCCCGCTTGATTTAATGCCTGATTTATCTGTTTTTTAAGGAAGAAGTGAATTTCCCTATTTAGTTGCTAAATCATTGAGATTAATTTTCTAATTGATTGAATTTTGAAGAAGATTTTCATCAATTGCGTGCCCTAATTTTTTTTTTGGGAATGAACTTGTAACTTGCAGTGTTTGCTGCTGCAGTAATAGGCTAATAGCTCATTTCCTTAGGTCTCGTTTGGTTGGAGAGATTAGTCACGATTAACTAAATAATTGGATTTTGTTTGGTGTTCGGTATCTCCGATAACTTGTCGGGTCGACCCGCAAATGTTATGTTATCATGGCTTATCTTGCCTTTTAGGCATGTTTTTTTATTGGATCATCGAAGGTCCAATAATATAATTGAGTTTCGTTAGATTATTTAATCTTATCTTGGCAACCAAACGAGGCCTTAAATGCTAAATCGTAAAGGTATACGGGTACACAGTAGGACCATGTTCATAGTATACTATTGCGTTTTCTGTAACAAAAAAATAGATTAAGTGATTTGGAGAGAATGCATTGTTAGAAAGAAAATTACAATAATAAGATGAATATTGTATAGGAGGGATATTGCTAGTCGAATCGGTAACCAAGAAAATTTATCGGCTCTAGGAAAACTATGCCGATTTATACTAGAAGAGGTGTGTGGTGGTTGAGTGGCTGACGTGCTTCAAACGTTGTTGTAGCCAATGAAATCTTTAACAGAGTCATTAAGAGGTGTGAAGATATAATTTGTCCACCGTCAGTCATTTGTATTGACAGGGTAAAGCCGAATCTCGCGGGCTAATCATTTTGTAAACGTTGCACGATTGAGTAATTGGTGTACTGCCCTTTTTCCATAGGACTTTTAATAATTCTTTCAAGATTTTGTTTGAGTCAGTTAGCTTAGAAGACTACGCTTCCATCATTTTGGGAGCTTCGATATTAATTAATAGATTGAATATTCGAAGAATCAAAATTATTCGTTCTTGATGAGGAACACGACAGAAGGTTTCTATAAGTTTTCCCAAGTGGTCTTCCTGAAATAACCGCATACAAGTTTCAGTAACCAGAAATCGGGAACTGGTATAGATAAAATCTCCATCTTTCTTAATCCTCTCGAAGATTGAACCGGACATTGCTCCCGATATTGATGAAGGGTTTTCTTTCCCGGTTATGGTTATAGTCTTTTGTGACTACTTTATTCGTTATTGTTGAATTTCAAGAAAGTCGCCTTTGGTAAAGATTCTAAGTTTCTGGTAGTAGATCAGTTTTCTAAATAGAGGATGAAATTCATCTAAAATCGAAAATTAACCTTACAATTTTTTTATTTTTTTAAATAAATAAAAATAAAAACACAAACCACTTAACGAACTAGTTGTATGTTTAAAGAACCTTCCATATGTGTAGCTTTCAGCTTCCGACGAACGAAAGTAGGGCCCACTGGGGTGACATTCTACACTGATTGTGTTGTGTTTACTCGATGATAAATACCTAACAACGCAGCCCGGTTTTTGAATTGTCTAACATGACACTGTTTTATTGAAAGCCTTTGACAAATTACATGTTCGTGTGGGGCTTAAGATGGTGTATAATTATTATTTTTTTCTATTTTTTTTCTTTCAGTTATTAGTGTGCCTACGAGTGTTGATCCGAAGATGCGTTTATGACAATGTTAACAAAGACGAAATACATAAATTGTTCCCTTCCGAAGTCCTGCCTGAATTGCAAAGATTATTGACACTTCTACTCCAAAAGTTCCAAAGAGAGTGGCGAGAGGATATAGCAAATGACGAGGTGAGATACTTTTAAGTTTAGTGTAACGAAAGTAAACTGCAAATTATTCCAATGATAAATACCTTTAAAATAATTACGTGTCTTCATTCCGTTATTTATTTATTTTACCAACATAATTCTGTGTAGGTCATCTTGCCCCGTTTGAAATCAATGACATGGAACATGGCAAATCAGAATGTCGAACAGATGGAGCCTTCGGCTGTTATTAACTTGAAGGTACTTTGGCCTTTATCATGAGATATGCGTTAAAAAAAAACAAAAAAAAAACAAAAGGAGCTCGTTTGACTTGTGCAGCTTCAGAATGATGGTCAGACGAACTTGGGCGAAAGAGACGTGAAATTCCAGCTGGCGAAAGATACTATGGAGATGATGTTGAAGTCCATGTATTGTATAGAAGACCAGATGGCTGAACCTGTAAGTCTCTTCTTGCGTTGTGACTGCAGTTGCTCTCGTTTTTCATATTCCTATCCGACCGTGTTTTCTTTTTTCTTTTTCTCGTCAGGGTGAAACACAAGAGAGACACGTACGTAGTTCATAATTCTAACGTGGCTTAAAAGCAGCCAATGAGAAAGGTGAAGCGTAATTTATTAATTTGTTAGATAAATGTTTAAGGGGCGTTTATATGCAATTCGACACTGACAGTTTGGTTTCTATAATTTGTTTTCGTTCACTTTTGTTTTTACCTTGTGCAGTTTTTCCTTGTTTTTTTTTCGTTTACATTTGAGGTGCCTCAATTATACTTACGTGATCTGCCGATCGGTGTGGCGCTTCTTCGACCCTGCTTCCGATCTTTGGGAGATTCAGTAGTCGGTTTTTTGTGCTAAACTTTAATCCATTATGTTTAATGTTATTCTGGTGGCACTTGTTTCATATATATACTTCAGCTCAATAATTTTGCCTCTGTAAATTCCTTTGCTTGATTCTGCACTTTTGTTTCATATTTTTATTTTTTATTTTTTCATCTGTAATAGATTTTTTGTGTGTGTATATATATATATATATATATATATATATATATATATATATATATATATATATGTATTACTTGTTCACACAGTAGATGAATCAAATCAACATTATTTCATAATCAAAACTAGAAACTGAATTTTACAAAATAATTAAATTACTCGAACTCAATTTCAAAAATTTAATCAAAGTCTAAAAACTACAACTGTTGAATTCAAAAAATTCAATATTGGAGACATTTGATTAAAAAAATAAATTACAACGACATCTTGAGGTAAAGTCAATTTTATGAACCCCCCCCTCATGTTTAAGAAACTATATCCAGACCCCTGCAGTTTGTAAATTTCTTACATCCACCCCCTACAAAAGGGCGTTAATGTAATAAATTTACAAATTTCAAGGAGTATATGTAATTATAAAAAAGTGAAGCGTTGTTTCGCAAATAGACCTAACCTCAGGGGGACGGTTGTAATTTATCCTAAAATTAAATAGCAGAGTCAAACATTCCAAAGTCCAAAGCTGTAGTCGTACGCATACATACATATCTTGTTTATATAATAATAATTAATAAATTAATAAATTAATAATTAATTTCCAATCAATCCCCATTTCCTGACCCCCGGTGCCTAATGTATCAAATCAAGGCGGCCTAACCACCATCAGGATTGATTACACCCCCTAACCAAACACCCCCCCACCCCCCACACACGGCCTTTTACATTATCCCTATTCCGATTTTCTCCAATTCCCCAAATCAATTAATCAATCATATATCCGCAATTTTCAATCGAGAGAAAAAAAAAATGAACACTCGGAACATTTGAACTAATCGATTTCAATTCAACCTCTATCTCTCCCTCCCCTAAATCTCAAACCCTAATTCTTCAATCGATCGATCTACACACAGATACATCAACGGGGGGAGGAATTGATCGGAAACCGAAGATGGCGGCGACGTTCCAAGGCCAGGATAAGGTTTTGGCCACCGCGCAGCGGATCGTGCAGTCGCTCGGCAGCAACTCCTCCGACACGGAGGACATGCTGCTCATCCTTTCCGCCTTCGACAACCGCCTCTCCAACCTCTCTTCCTTCGTCTCCTCCGACGAGAATCCGTCCTCCTCCGCCGCCGCCGCCGATGCGGCGGCGGCGGCGGCCGAATCGCAGCCCCTGGATCCCCGATTCCTCGAGGCCGAGCGGGTCATTTTGAACGACGCCTATTCTACTGAGTATTCCGACGAGTACTTGCTGGCGGTTGACGAGATGATTCAGTTGACCGAGGAGTGCAACCTCAACGCTGTCGAAGCCGGCGATGGTGTCATGGATCGCGCCGTCGTCGCCCTGCAAATCGGTATGACTCGATTGGAGGAAGAGTTCCGCCACGTGCTGATCCAGAACACCGTCCCCCTCGACACCGACAGGCTCCACCGCTCCTCCCTCTCCTCCTCCGCCGCCGCTCTCGCGATTGCCGCCACTGAATTCTTCAACGATGATGCTAGCGAGAGTCTCGATGACCTGAGCAGCGGGCGGTACAGCCGTCACAGCCATGGCAGGGGTGTGAGCTTTGGTGGGGATGACATGTGCCTTGAATTGATCCACCCGGATGCTGTGATTGAGCTGAGGGAGATTGCGGATCGGATGATCCGATCTGGGTACGAAAAGGAATGCTGCCAGGTCTACTGTAATGTCCGCCGTGATGTTCTTGATGAATGTATGGCGATTCTTGGGGTGGAGAAATTGAGCATCGAGGAGGTTCAGAAGATTGACTGGCGGACCTTGGACGATAAGATGAAGAAATGGGTTCAAGCTCTTAAAGTAGTTGTCCGAGGTCTTTTGTCAAGTGAGAAACATTTATGCGAGCAGATTTTTGCTGGGTCTGATCTGATTAAAGAAGTTTGCTTTCTTGAAGCTTCGAAAGGTTGCGTGATGCAGTTGTTGAATTTCGGGGAGGCTGTTGCTATAGGGAAGAGGTCTGCGGAGAAATTGTTTCGGATTCTTGATATGTACGATGCATTGGATCAAGTTCTGCCGGATCTACAGGAGCTGTTTATGGACGAAGATGCTGGTGATATGGTGTGCAGTGAAGCCAAGGGATTGTTGGATGGGTTGGGTGATGCTGCTATCGGGACTTTCGTGGAGTTTGAGAGTGCAGTTCAAGGGGAGACTTCTAGGAAACCTTTACCTAATGGCGAGATTCATCCACTGGGTCGATATGTAATGAATTATACAAAATTGCTTGTGGATTATAGGGGGACTCTCAATTCACTTTTGGAGAATGTGGAGGCTGAGTCGGGCCAGCAAGCGAGGGAAAATACCGATAATAATGCTGATGTTGAAACCCTGTCCTTCATTGCTCGCCGTATGTCGGCATTGATTACATCTTTGGAGTCAAACATCGAGGAGAAATCGAAAATGTACGATGATGCTGCATTGCAGTATATATTCTTGATGAACAATATACTCTACATTGTGCAGAAAGTGAAGGACTCCGATCTGCGAAAACTCTTGGGTGATAACTGGGTTAAGAAACGCAGGGGGCTGGTTCGGCAGTACGCTACACAGTACCTAAGAGCATCGTGGAGCAAGGTCTTATCTTGTTTGAAGGATGAAGGAATTGGTGGGAGCTCAAGTAATGCATCAAAGGTGGCGTTGAAGGAGAGGTTTAAGAATTTCAACGCTTGTTTTGAAGATATTTACAGGATGCAGACAGCTTGGAAGGTTCCGGATCCTCAGCTCCGCGAAGAACTTAGGATATCCATTTCCGAAAAAGTGATTCCAGCTTATCGCTCGTTTTTGGGAAGGTTTGGAAGTCACCTGGAAAGTGGGAGGCATGCAGGAAAATACATAAAATACAATGGCGAGGATTTGGAGGGCTATTTGTTGGATCTGTTTGAAGGAACACCCCTTATTCTGCACCATCTAAGAAGGAAAAACTCCTAAAAGTTCACAAGACTCGGGTGACAGGTATGCTTTCTGGTTTTCATCGAGGAATAGTGCGAGACTTTGACTTTCAGCTTGGTGATGTATTTATGTCTGTCATGTTGGTTGGATGTGTGTTGAACGCAAATTTTGTGAAAGATATCCTCACCTTTTTATACTGTAATAAAATTTGTACATTCACCTTGTAATATGTGTGGTACTGAATATGTATCGTGTATTTCTTTCATGAATACCATTTAGAGTCGGACTGGATAGTAGCTTGGCATGATTTGTCCTTTTTTTTCGTTTCTGAAAGTTGCTCGACTCAGCTTCTTATAATCAATTGTATTACCGTGTAAGACTTTGACTTTTGTAGACTGGTCGTTTTTGGTGTATGAAATGTGGTTTTATCCTGAATTTTCCCAGCCTAGTAGGATAGTTTCGTTGTTTTTAGATTTTTCGGATTTTTATTGTGTATGGAGATGTATAAGTTGTATGCTTGTTTTGTGTTGAAGAGAAAGAAGAGGAGGAAGAGGAAGAGGAAGAGGAGATTTCTTTAGTCTGATCTGTTTGTCGTGCTATTTAGCGTATACCAAAGTCTGTCAAGTTGATTGTCTCCTTTTTTCGTTTCTCTTTTTTTCACTTGTGCACTACCGGGAGAAGTTGTTATGTCGTTTGTCCCATTTTTTATGCGAACGGCAACTACTCCAACTGCTGTTTGTTTGTGGAGAGTGGAGAAGAATATAACCTGTTTATCTTCAGTTCCTTAATGATTTCAAACGTTGGCTTCGATTGGCTGTTTGTTTTATTTTATGTAGAAACTTTCGGTCTTTCGGAATCTTCTAGTAATGGAATTTGATTCCTGGTAAGTAGCTAGTCGTGTGGGTACGAGAAATATCCAACTCTCCGCATATCAAATGGCTTATTTGCTTTTATGGTGATAAGGGTTCGATTTTGAGTATGCAGACTATTGCGCTATAACTCCAGTTTTAAGTATATCCTTTGAAAAAATATCTCATTCTCTCTCGATTCATCTTCCTATTTCATGTCTTCTTTTTGTTCGTATCGATGTCCAAGTGATAGGTATATCTCTCTCTGGAATCTTCAGCAATAGGGTATGTCTGTCTGAGATGCCATTTTTCTTCTACCTCTTCTAATTAACTCTCCAGCTAACTGAATTAGATCTCCAATTTTAAGGGAAAGTATATATAGTCGGTGGAATAGGGTTTTGGACAAGATATTGTTTTTCGTATATTATACTCCCTCAACCGTTTCACAATAACTGTCAAGAGAAATATTTTTGTTCCATATTATTTTTCACTTTGGTATTTCAATTCTGCATTTTTTTTTTCCTGTTTTACCCATATTTATTAAAATCTAATATTAATTCTCTCTATCATATCATTAAACGATCAAAATGTTATTTTAGTCTTTTAATGTGTTTTTCCTGAAATCAAGAAACATTTATTGAAATTTCTTAATAGTTGTGCAAAACTGAATATCGACAATTATTTCGGAACGGAGGGAGTATAAATAATTGGTTTGGAAAAGATGCTCAAAATGTCAACGAGGATGGTCGCGCTAACTTATTTGAAGCCGAATAAAACCATCTTGTTATTTTGTTTTTTTTGTTTTTAAATATATTTTTGATATAATTGACTAATTGAGGGTAGTGATCGAAAACTATTTTCGGTATTTTGCTTGGATTCGGGAGGAGTATTCCAAATTATTATTAGGGTGTGTTAATCAATTGAAGCTGAATATATAATCGTTTAAGTTTGTTCAAGATTTCAATGGATTTTGATAAGCAATTGAGTTGCTTTTTACGAGCTGAACAAAAATTGACATCAAACGGAAACATGTGTACAATGTTCACTAATCGAGTTCAAACGAGCTTTTTGGAGATTGGTCTTGTATCAAGTATTGAATAAGTCTTCTAACCATTTTACGAGACGCCCACATCGGTTTTAAATCGACATAGGTAATCAAATTCAAATAAGCAACGTAGTTAATCATCTTGATGAAAACAAAGTTCAAATTCTCTGCCAGAAGAAAAAAACACGATTTCTGTTATAAAACAAACGTAAGAAAAGTGTATGATCGAAACAACGATCAAATATATTCGATCGAACATAATCAAGCAAACTCGATGATTCAATAATCTAATGGGCAAGATAGTTTACAATGTGGATCTACTTTTTTTTTTTTCTTTTCCGGAATATATATATATATATATAAATATATATATATGGATTCGATTTCCACGAATTGGTGAACACTGATCGATTCTTTGCAAGAAAAAGCCGACAATGTAGATAACAAATTAAAAATCTTCCAAACAAAATAACATGGTCCTCAACAAGACACCATTATTAGACAAGACAAAAATCAACCTATACTTACAAGAAAAAAAGTCTCACATCAAAACACTTCCGTTTCGAAACACGCATCTTATTTTATTTTATTTTCGAAAAAACACAAAGTTAGATATATAGCAAAGTGAGGCTTTATTAGACCCGGCTGTTGGCAGGCAGGGGCAAGACCCCATCGAAGAAATCCCCAAAATACCCCCGAGGCTCGTGCACGAGCTTCGATATTATGTCCCTCAGCGTAATAACTCCTTCCAAATTTCCATCTTCGTCCACCACATAAATACGGTGGATCTTCATAGAATCGAGTTTTGTTATAACTTCTTTTAGTGTGTCGTCCTTCTTGCATGTGACCATACCGCTTAGAAACGGTGACTCGTTTTGATGCTCTTCTAGATACCTTCTCACTGTCGTCACAAAGTTCTTCGCAGTGATAGATCTGTATTATTAAAAATAGTGACAAGTTGAGTGGAATATCTAACGAATTATTTGAGATAATTAGGACTTAAGATTATCGATTAGTATATATATAACCCTACACGTGCACTTCTTTAATGACTACACGTTTTTGCACACAAACATCCACATGTAAGGCGTAAAACCTATGGCGGTGTGGCATAACTAGGGGTGAAAGTCGGACGGATCGGAAAATTTCATTTTTTTTTTTCAAAAGTACAAACTACTTCAATTTCCAATTCCGAAGATTTCGGAATCTAGAAATCCATTTTGATTCCAATAGTTTCTATATTTTGGGAATTTTGGAAACCACCCAAGTTCTAAAAAGTTTCGGACTTTTTGTGAATGAGTTGAAGAAACGGGCATAGGAAAAGAAATCAAGGCCTTTTGTGAATAAAATAGCAGACAGAAAAAAATATGATAGACTTTTAACTCCTGCATCATGGCTCATAAAGTAAAAATATAATTAAATGTTGGGAAAAATACAGTTTTCATCCCTTGCGTTATTATTGATGTCACATTTGGTCCCTCATGTTCACAAAAAACACATTTGGTCCCTCATGTTTCAAAATTTCAACACTTCTAGTCATTTCCGTCAATTTTCCGTTAAAACTAACGGAATCAAGCATGTGTCCATCAATGACTTAAGTGACAGACTGACGGTAAATTGACAGAAATGACCAAAAGCGTTAAATTATTGAAACATGAGGGACCAAATGTGTTTTTTGTGAACATAGGTGACCAAATATGAAATCGATGCAAACTATAATTTTCCCAAGTAAAATAAATAAATATTGTTCATAAATCACAAGTGTATTTTTGAAAAAAAAAAATTGGTATCACTTCGGAAATTTTAATTATTTTATATGATTCCAATTCCAATAAAAATAAATATTTGGAAAAATCGGAAATCGGAATGAAAAAAGCTTTTCCAAAATCGGAACTTTTCGAACCGAAACCGGCGGAAATTGGAAATTAAATTCCAATTTCCAACTTGCAATAATTGGACATGCACACCGGAAAAAGTAAATCGAAACATTTTTTAAATAAAAAGGATAGTGGAGAAATATAATCGATACAAAAACCTGTATTCGTTGTAGATTTCCGGTGCCATGAGAAGGAATTGAATATCTCTAATGCTAATATTACCGACCGCCTTACTTCCGCCACTTGCAACCACCGGCACACCTCCAACTCCGTTCTGCCTCATCAGTTTAAACGCCTGCAGTACAGGCTCGTCCTCGTACACCTGCTCACGCCAAATTATAATATCACATAAATATATACACAACTAAATTCAATTCACAAATCACTAAATAATAATATTTATTTTTTATTGCCGGTCAATTATTACCTTTACTATGTGGCTGGATTTCATTAAAGGAAGACCTAATTCGAACAGCTTTTTCGAACCCCAGCTTTCGAACCAATGAAGGCCAGCACATTCTTCGAGCATGTGGATAACGGCGCTTTGAGTGATGATATTGTCGACTTTTGCTTCACCTAAATCAACGACAGGAACACTCTTCATTCTGTACTTGGATAGAAGTAGGAGCATTGTTAAGAACGAGTTGGCCTTTTGCAATGCGAGAAACGGGGCCCACCGGAAAGATCCTGATATATCACCAACCTGTTTGTTTATTCATTTATTAAAACACACACTTAGTTTGGGTTTGGCGCAGAGGTGGAAATCGAACGCCAAAAAGAATCCATTTTTCTTTTCGGAAGTGAAAAATTAATTCCAATTTTGTTCCAAAAAAATTTAGAAAAAACGGAAATTGGAATGAAAAAACTTGTTCCGAAATCGGAAAATTTTCCGATCGGAATCAGTGGGATTCGGGAATTTTCAATTTTTCGGTTACCAGCAATATAAATTACATAATAATATTGATATTATAACTGTATTTTAAAAAAAAATTAAAATCGAATTGGAAATTTGAATCTTATGTGTATACCAATAATTCCGTTCCAAAAAAGATCGAAAAAAACGGAAATAGAAAAATTCAGAATTTAGAATGAAAAATGTTCCGAAATCGGAATTAGCACTTTCGGGGAAACATTCCAATTTTTTTCGGAAGTGAAAAAAACTAATACCAGTTCGATTCCAAAAAAATCGGAAATTGGAATGAAAAAACTTGTTCCAAAATCGAAAAACATTTCCAATCAAAATCGGCGGAATTTGTAATGTCCAAAATTTTGGTCATCTATAGTATAAAAGATATAACGATGTTGATATTATAAGTATAATTTTTGGAAATTAAAATCGAATCGGAATTCCGCATCTAACATTAATTCGAATTCCGTTATAAAAAAATTGAAAAAAATCGAAAACCAGAACCTTGGGAATTCAAAATGAAATTTAGAATCGGAATCAGCAGAATTCAAAAAATTCGTTCCAATTTCCAGCCCTAGACTTTATGATAACGAGTCGAAATAGGAAAAAAAAAAACCTTAGTGTTTTTGTAGAAGTCAGAGGAAGTAAGAGTCTCGAAAAACTTTCCACAAGTAGCAGTAGGAGAATCCGGGTGCATGCTTTTAAACCTCGGTGAAGACATCCCGCTAGCGGCTGCCGCTGCAACTGCCGGTCCGATATCATCCCCTGACCCATTCATGGCCGAATCAAACGCTGAACTGCCTTCCAGCTTTTCCGACTGACACAACACTTATCAAAATTACATCTTCAACATAATTCCCAACAATTTAATCTAATCCAAGATATATGTATGCATGAATAATTCGAAATTTCAAGAAAACCTGATGTAAGATCCACACACCAATGCCAGCAAATTCAACGACGCCTATGTATCTGTCGATCCAGCTGGCATCTTCGGGCGCTTTCACATCTACGACGGGAGCACTGAGTACTTTGTGACGCGCAAGTAATTTGACAGCTTCTGCCAGACTCGTGTCCGAATTTATTTCAATAACTGCGCAATATAACGAAAGTAAGTTCCAACAGAAACAAAAACATATCCTCATATGGCCTCGTTTGGTCGCCAAGATAGGATTAAGAAAAAATAACGTTCAATAATCTAGTGAAACACAATTGTATTTTTAATATTTTCGGGTCGCCCCGGAAGTTATTGGATAATCCCCCCAACCAAACGAGGCCTACAGTATATTAAAATCGACTTGGAGGTAATAAATGTCAACATAAACCAAGTAGTGTGTTCATATAATACTGTGAACAAGCAAACATCCCATATTAAATATAAGGACAAATCACCATCACCCCTGAGGTATGCTCAAATTACGAAAAAATCCCTCGTGTTTGGGTAATTACGACCACCTCTCAACTATGTATTCTCTTACACGTCCACCCTTACGGTGTCAATGTATGCTCAAATTACGAAAAAACCCCTCATGTTTAGGTAGTTTGGGTAATTACAACCAGCTCTCAACTATGTATTGTCTTACTCGTCCACCCTTACGTTGTCAAATTAACCCACTGAAGGAGGAGTTCTTTTTAGTAAGACAGTGAAGGGGTGGTTGTAATTATCCAAACAGGAATGGTTGTTTCGTAATTTGGGCGTGGCCGTAATTCTCCCTAATTATAATTAATTTCCTTCAAATCTAAGTCAATTTAATCCACAAATTCCCCCAAAACAAATCCACCCCTTTTAAGTAGATGATCCATCTTCAAAAAAAAAAAAAGTAGATGATCCAAAATTAATTTTCTTGATCACATAATCAACTCCCCAAATACACACACACATAGAAATAAAATACAACACTAGATACACAAATACAAACCCATAATCAATTACGACCGAAATTACTCCGTACAAATATTAATCATTTGCGTCAGATTCAGTTTTTTGTTACTCTTCGCATCATAAAGTACTGTAACAGTTCGTATAAACAGAATTAAACACCGAGACACACAAATTTAATGTGGTTCGGATACAATTATGCAAATCAATTATCTGAAAAATCATAGATCAATTCAACAAAAAAAAAAAAAAGAAAAAAAAAAAAAAAAATAACCTTGTGATAAAGGAGCATGGGGGAAAGCAGAAACAGGGATGCTTTCAAAACAAGCGTTGAGCTTATCAGTAGGGCTGAGTTGCGGCTCTTGTACATCCCACAGATCCTCAACTTGCATACCCAGTTTCGCTTCCGGGCTTCTCGGCGTTTCACTTTCCTCCATAACCATCTCTCTCTCTCTCTCCTCACTTTCTCTCTCTAAAACAATCTCTTCAAATAAAACAACTATCAGCCTAAGTCACTTTGTTGTTGGGAGAGAGTTGAAAGTTGACGGAACACCGAAAGAAACAAACAAATTACAAACCCAATCATATGCTCTTTACAGTACTAGTGGAAATAATAAAATAATGCCTTTTTTGTTCGGGTGCTACGCGGGTGCGTGTTAGTTTCTGTGGGGCAGGCGGTTGACGACAGATCTTGGTCGTGGAAAAGCGTTGATCTGATGACACGTGTCGACGTGGGCCCCACGGTCAGAGATGGAGACGATGAATTTTCGGGTATGTGTTTGGTTCTTATCCGTTGGAGCTTCTACTTTGAAGCTGTGATCAGTTATCCGATTTTCCATCAGCGCCACTTGCAATTAACAAACATATTTTTATTATTTTTCTGATGGCTTTATATTATTTCTTAATTATTTTATATAATTTGGCTCATATCATATTCATGACTCAGCTTCTCTAGATATTTTTAAATATGAGTTGGGCCTAGCTGTTAGGCCAAAATATGATTGATCGAATAACTAAATACTATTATAATATCCACTTACAACTTGTGGACTAAGTCTAACTACTTGTGGACCAAGTTTAAAGACTTGTGGATAAAGACTCTACTAGATACGTGTCTTGTTTTCTATTGTTGCTAGCATGACAATGCTTGTAGTAATTCATGTATAAATAGATGTTTGGGTTTTCAATAATAAAATCATCACTTTCTTCAGTATCTCTCAGAAGCTCACAATACTACTAATATTATAATATAAGTGTTCTTTACAGTTTACGCACTACAGTTTACTTCATATACATATATATACATATATATTATTGTATTATATTTCATATTTTATAACACGTTATCAGCACGAGTTTTTGCTCTACAAAATTATAGGTTTGTAAAAAGGTTAATTTCTTTTTGTTGTACTATTTTCTATTTATTTTATTTTCCGATGGCCGGAATCGAAAAACAAAAATTTCAAATCCTTGATGTTACCGGCAGTAACTTCTTATCCTGGTGCTTAGATATCAAATTACACCTCCAAGGGCTAGATCTTGTAAAAGCCTTGGATTGTGTAGATATCAAGGAGGCAAACAGGAAAGATGAGGCAAATGCTATGATTTTTATTCGTCATCATCTTTCCGAGGATTTGAAAGATGAATATATACAACTTGAAAGGCCATCAGAGATATGGCAAAAACTCAAAGAAAGGTTTGATCACACAAAAACCGTGATTCTCCCACAAGCCCAATATAATTGGCAGCACCTAAGGCTGCAGGACTTCAAATCTGTTGCCGACTATAATTCGGCACTGTTTAAACTTGAGTCCCGATTAGCCTTGTGTGGAGTTAAAATATCTGAATATGATAAATTGGAGAAAACTTTCTCTACTATGCATGCCTCGAACTTGGTGCTCCAACAGCAATATAGGCAGCGCCAGTTTAAAACATATTCGGAGTTGATCTCTGTACTCCTCACAGCAGAAAAAACAAATGAATTGCTGTTGAAAAATCATGATTTGCGACCATGTGGGTCCCAAGCTGTGCCTGAAGCACATGCTAATCAAAATAGAAATATGGGCCGATTTAGAGGCCGTGGGCGTAAATTTTGGCGTGGTGCACGCAGAGGTGGTGGACGTGGTCCCCCTCAAGATGCCCGAAATAATGACCGAGGTGGATATGAATATCCCCGTCGAAATAATAATAATACGGTCTGGCAGAGACAACCATTTCAGGCAAAACGCGATAAAGGCAAGATGCCCGCGGAAAGAATTCCAGAAAATATGTGTATTAGATGTGGAATGACTGGACACTGGGCCAAAGTTTGTAGAACCGCCCAACATCTGGTAAATCTGTACCAGGATTCAAAAAGAGACAAAGGAAAAAATGTCCAGGCAAATGTCACTGAGGCAGAAATGCCACTTGCTGTTCTTGAAGCCAGCACATCTGGGAGCATGCTTGATCAAGATCCTGCTCAAGATGGAGCCTCTCTTGAGTTATCAGATTTCTTTACAGATCTTGATCCTCTTGTGTAAATTGCCATATGAGCATCTCTTTTGAGTTATTTTGTACTCACTATGTATACTTTGTATATATCTCTCTCGGATGATGTAGTACCCGAGATTGAGCTATTTTGCCTTTTGATGTATCCATGTACATATCTCCCTTGGAGGTTGTTCCCAAGGTCGAGCTGATATTTTGATTATGTATAAAACTATGAGTTTGTTATCATTTTTGAACTATACTACGATTCAATATTAATTTTATGTTATTTAATTCAGGCAAACATGGAGAACATCGACAAAAGAGAAAATTGCCTACTCGATAGTGCAACTACACACTCAATATTCAACAACAAAATATATTTCTCGAGTGTGACTTTGTGCAAGGCACAAGTTAAAACCATTGCAGGTTCCGCGGAAATAATAGATGGCTCCGGGAACGCAACAATTGTGTTGCCTAATGGTACCACTTTGCATATTGAAAATGCATTGATATCAGGTAGATCAAATAAGAACCTACTGAGTTTTAAAGATGTGAGACGTAATGGATATCATTTAGAGACACTGGTTGAAAATACCGTGGAATGTCTCTGCATCACATCATATGTTATGGACAAAAGAATTGTTCATGAAAAACTCGAAGCGACAGCTTCTGGAGTGTATTGTTTCAAAATTAGAGCTTTCGAATCATATGCCACTATGCCATGGAAACTTGTTAATCCCGATATACACGGGTTATGGCATGATCGACTGGGTCACCCAGGAACGACAATGATGCGTAGGATTGTACAACATACTAAGGGACATCCATTAAAAGATACAAAGATCTTAATGTCCAATGAATATTTTTGTGAATCATGTTCACAAGGAAAGCTCATTATAAAACCTTCCATCGAGAAGATCGGTTATGAATCACCATCGTTTTTACAACGTATTCATGGTGATATTTGTGGACCAATACACCCTGCAAGTGGGCCATTTAGATATTTTATGGTTTTGGTGGACGCATCTTGTAGATGGTCCCACGTATGCTTATTATCTACGCGAAATGTTGCATTTGCGCGTTTGCTAGCACAAATTATTAAACTCCGAGCACATTTCCCTGATTATCCCATTAAAAACATAAGAATGGATAATGCCGGAGAATTTACATCAAAAACTTTTGATGAGTATTGTGCAGCACTGGGAATAAATGTCGAGCACCCAGTAGCATACGTTCACACTCAAAATGGACTAGCGGAATCCCTGATTAAACGCGTCCAAATAATTGCTCGTACTTTGCTGATGAGATCTAAACTCACTAGTGCAGTATGGGGCCATGCAGTATTGCATGCATCAGCGCTGATTAAATTACGCCCCACTGCTTATCATATGCATTCCCCAATGCAATTGGCCTTAGGCTTTGAACCCGATATTTCGCACCTTCGCACATTTGGTTGCGCTGTGCAAGTGCCAATTCCTCCTCCTCAGAGGACTAAAATGGGTCCCCAACGCCGACTTGGCATATACGTTGGGTTTGATTCACCGTCGATTATTAGATTCTTAGAACCAATGACGGGTGATTTATTTACCGCTAGATTTGCGGACTGTCATTTTGATGAGACATTATTTATACCGATTGGTAAAGATATTCAGAATATCCGTGATAATGATAAACAAAAACCAATCGAGAATCTCACATGGTGTGAGCAACGCTTATCTCATCTCGACCCACGTACCTCTGAATGTGAAAATGAGATCCATAGAATCATTCATTTACAAAATATTGCCAATAGACTTCCTGATGCATTTAATGATGCCAATAAAGTTACGAAGTCTTATATTCCAGCTGTGAATGTTCCAGCTAGGATCACTGTTCCTGAAGAACATGCGAAAATGAATGATGATCCCCCACGACAAAAACGGGGTAGACCAATTGGATCAAAGGACGTTGTTCCTAGAAAAAGAAAGGGGAAAATTGATGAACCCTCGAACCAAGTGATTCCTAGTGAGAATGCTCCAGATGAATCTGTTGAGCCTGATATCGAAAAAGCGATATCAAAACCCGGGAATACCGAGAATCCCATAAGTTATTGCAATGAAATATGGGATAGAAATGAGATAATCATCGATAATATTTTTGCATTCTCGGTTGCACAAGAAATTATGTACGATGATTATGATAGTGAACCGCGTTCCATAATGGAATGCCGCCAAAGAAATGATTGGCCTAAATGGGAGGAAGCAATAAAATCTGAATTGGCTTCCCTAGAAAAACGGAAAGTATTCGGGCAAATCGTTCAAACTCCGGATAATGTAAAGCCCGTTGGGTATAAATGGGTATTTGTCCGTAAGATGAACGAGAACAATGAAATTGTAAGATATAAAGCCCGCCTTGTAGCTCAAGGTTTCTCCCAGCGACCTGGAATTGATTATGATGAGACGTATTCACCAGTGATGGATACGATCACTTTTCGTTTTCTTATCAATATGGTCGTCCAAGAGGGACTGGACATGCGTCTAATGGACGTTGTAACGGCCTATCTATATGGTTCACTAGATTCTGATATTTATATGAAAATTCCCGATGGTTTTAAAATGCCTAACTCTGGCGCTTCTCGTGAGCTGCACTCAATCAAATTACAAAGATCATTGTATGGTCTAAAGCAATCTGGTCGCATGTGGTATCATAGATTGAGTGAATACCTTATCAGGGAAGGTTATAAAAATGATCCTATTTGCCCATGCGTTTTTATTAAACGATCAGAAACCGGATTTGCTATTATTGCGGTTTATGTAGATGACATGAACCTCATTGGCACTTCTGAAGAGTTGGCCAATGCTGCTGAATATTTAAAGAAAGAGTTTGAGGTCAAGGACCTTGGAAAAACCAAACTCTGCCTTGGTATTGAGCTTGAGCATAAAATTAACGGCATACTTATACACCAATCTGCATATACTAAACGGTTGCTCAAAAAATTTAACATGGAAAATGCTAATCCATTGAGCACCCCTATGGTTGTGCGCAATTTAGATCCTGAAAAGGATCCGTTCCGACCTAAAGAATTTAATGAAGAGATACTTGGCCCAGAAGTGCCGTATCTTAATGCTATCGGAGCGTTAATGTATCTAGCACAATGCACTCGACCTGATATCGCTTTTGCGGTAAATGTGCTTGCGCGATACAGTTCTGAGCCTACACGGAGACACTGGAATGGTGTTAAACATATTTTTCGATATCTTCGTGGTACTGTAGATTTGGGATTATTTTATTCGAAAAATGCAACTAACCAAGGGTTAGTTGGTTATGCCGATGCGGGATATAGATCTGATCCCCACAAAGCTCGCTCACAAACTGGATATTTGTTTTGTTACAATGGTGCAGGTATATCTTGGCGATCCACCAAACAGACGTTGGTAGCCACCTCCTCAAATCATTCTGAAATAATAGCACTTTATGAGGCTGGCAGAGAATGTGTTTGGTTAAGATCGGTCATATCACATATACGAAATTCCTGCCAATTAAATCCAGTTACAAATACGCCCACTATCATTTATGAAGATAATGCTGCTTGTATAGCACAAACAAGAGGTGGATATATAAAGGGTGA
The DNA here is from genome assembly GCF_000504015.1 of Erythranthe guttata. The sequence continues at coordinate 833,333 of NW_012194840.1, forward strand.
TAGGACCAAACACATATCACCAAAGTTCTTTCATACACACGAGCTTCAGAAGAATGGAGAAATTGATGTCCAACAAATTCGCTCATGTGACAATCTTGCTGATTTATTTACAAAGTCCTTACCGACTTCTACATTTGAGAAATTGGTATACAATATTGGAATGCGAAGAGCCAATATGAAGCAAGATTGATGGCCCATCTCAGAAGCTATATCGCTCATTTCAGGGGTAGCAATGGTGCGCTGCACTCTTTTTCCCTTATGACTGGTTTTGTCCCACAGGGTTTTCCAGCAAAGGTTTTTAACGAGGCAGCTTATGCACTCAACTTGGATTCGAGTCATGCATTTTTTCCCTTCTGATCGATTTTGTCCCGTTAAGTTTTCCGACTCAAGATTTTTAACGTGGCAGCCTATGCAACATACTTAGTCCAAGGGGGAGTATTATAATATCCACTTACAACTTGTGGACTAAGTCTAACTACTTGTGGACCAAGTTTAAAGACTTGTGGATAAAGACTCTACTAGATACGTGTCTTGTTTTCTATTGTTGCTAGCATGACAATGCTTGTAGTAATTCATGTATAAATAGATGTTTGGGTTTTCAATAATAAAATCATCACTTTCTTCAGTATCTCTCAGAAGCTCACAATACTACTAATATTATAATATAAGTGTTCTTTACAGTTTACGCACTACAGTTTACTTCATATACATATATATACATATATATTATTGTATTATATTTCATATTTTATAACAAATACTATATAAATAAGGGGTTATGTTTTGTTTATTCTATATATTATAGGGTAGATTACAAACACCCCGTGAGTTATGGTCAAATTACAAAACTCCCCTCTTGTTTGGATAATTACATCTACCCCCTCAACTATGATTTTTTCTTACACCTCCACACTTATGGTGTCAAATTCAACATAATCATCTAGATTCCGTGAAATGTGCTCTAGTTTGTACTCGTTTTGTGTAAAAATACAGTTTCCGATGCACCAAAAACTGATATATACAAGCTAAAAATCACATATTATGATCATCTTGCTTTAGAATGTAGAGTTTGAATGAGATAAAATGGGTACAAAAGTGATAATATTCCATATAATCTCGAAGATTTCACTAAATTTGAGGAGTTGAGGGGGTGATTGTAATTATTCAAACAAGAGGGGTGTTTTTTGTAATTTGACCATACATCAGGGGGTGTTTGTAATTTACCCTATATTAGATTATATAGGGGTAATAGACTCAAATTACGACAAAACCTCTCTTATTTAGATCATTTTTTTTTTTTTACGAAAAACCCACTTGTAAAAATGGACGTGCAAGACAATATATAGAAGAGGGGATGATTGTAATTACTCAAACATAATTTTTTTTTTAGTTTTTTTTTATATAAATAATATAACCATACTTCAGGATCGTAATTTACCATATTCTATATGTGTGTAACATTATACTTACTTTGCATATATCAATGTGTATCTACGATGCACTGAAACTTCAACCCACACACGTTTCCACGTTTCGAAAACTGAAACTCTATGGCACCTCTCGGAAACATTTTGGGGCCTTTTCTATAAATATTTAAAAGTTTCTGAGACGTTTATGATAATATTTAAAAATTGGACGAATTTTATTTTAAATAAAAACTTCGAATTACATACACTTAAAAAAAATCGGAAATATTATGCCTCCTATTCACTTCTAGTGGATTTTTAATATTTTTGTTGATGTTAATTCTATGCTACAATAAATGTATATGCCCCGAATGTAATATGTGGAATGATATTAGACATTATAATATTTTTTTTAGAAATTATGAATGCACCCCAATATTTTTATTATTTATGCATTTCCCCAATGTTTCCGTGTCCATTTTTTTGGAAAACAGAGTTCCCGTATCCGCATGTGTATGTATGTGTTACTGAGTAAATAAAAGATCACAACTATTATATTTCACCCAATATATATAGCAGTTCACGAACCAAATTTCAAGATTCTAGTATGCTTAAGCAGTCACAAAACCTTGAATTTAATTTTTTATTTTTTCTGGGCAGAAACTAAGAAATAAAATCTCAGATTATAGTGTGTTTCACAATTCCAGCATGACAAATATCACTAATTATTCTTAGTGACAAGGAAATTAGCTTATGATTTTTTTCCTTGTCATGCTAAAACCTTGTCAGCAGAAAGAAGCAACAAGCAACATTAGACATATAATCTTATATTGAAACAACATAATGTATATTTAATTCTACAGTAGAAACAGAACCACAAACAAAATTCCTCGTGAAAACCATAATTCAATTTCATAATTACATTGATCAAACTAAATTAATGAATGAATGAATGAATTAATTAATCCTCCTCGAACCAAGCATGACGAAGAGCAACTTCAGCCGTTATCCTATTCTCCGGATCGTAACTCAAAAGCTTGCTTAGCAGATCAAATCCAACTCGTGTAAGCATCGGAAACTCGTCTCGTGTCAAATTGCAAGGCAGTTGACCAAAATTAGCTACACTCCCCGGCAAACTCGTAAATCCAGGCCAAATATCCTCGTTCGGAGTCCCCAAAACCCTATACACACACTTAATCTGATCCAACTCAGATTCCCCTCTAAAAAGCGCTTTTCCCGTAAACAACTCAGCCATTATACAACCAACCGACCACATATCCACCGCACTCGAATATTTTTTCGCTCCGAGTAGAATTTCTGGAGATTTGTACCAGCTAGTGCCTACACTCGGTGTATATAATCCCGACCTGCTTCCAAACGAACGGCACATCCCAAAATCGCATATCTTCAAATTTAACATCCCTTTTTCGTCCTTGTTCACGAGAATATTCCCCGGCTTCAAATCCCTATGCATCAGTTTATTCGAATGCAGAAACTCGACCCCCTCCAATAACTGCTTCATCAAACACTTGACTTCGCTCGGATCAATAATAAAGGGCTCGTCGTCTTTCTTCTTGGATTTGATGTACTTTTTCAAATCACTTTCAAAATATTCCATGACTATATAAACGGGGTCTTCTTCGTCGTCGTCGTCGTCAAAATCATTACCGACGAGAACTTCCTTTAATCGGACGATGGAAGGGTGAGGAAGAAGGGACTCAAGTACGTCAGTTTCTCGGAAGGAAGATAGAGAAGTTCCGTTGAACTGTAGTTTGATGGCGACGATTTCTCCGGTTTTCAAGTGGCGAGCTTTGTGTACGACGCCGTAAGTTCCAGATCCGATTATATCAATACTTTGATAACCTGTATTATTATTAAGCATACCGGAGGAATATTTTCTTCCGATAATCTTGGAGGATACATCGTCTTCATCATCGTCGTCGTCGTCAGTTTGAATAAAAGCGCAGCCAAGTTTGGGTTTCTTGACAGTAATATTTTGAGGCGGTTTGGATTTGAAAGCAGCTCGTTTTCTGGAACCATAGATAGAAGCATACAGATTCTTCTTCGGCGGCGCGGCCACCACTTCGGCGGCCATGGCGAAACTCTCTCTCTCTAAATCTCTCGGAAAATCAAATCAACTTTCTCTCTAAATCTCTCTCTAAATTTCTCTCTCTCTCTCTCTCTCTCTCTCTCTCTGAAAATCAAATAAAATATGGTGTTACGTGGTTTGCAAGGAATGAGGCGATTGATTAGGGTTTAAATAGAAAGAAGAATGATTGATGTTAGGGAAGTTTTTGAACATCATTAATTACCTTTCCTTATACAACTCAACCTTTGTTGTACTACTACTCTCTACTCCCTTTCTAATTAATTCAAATACGTGTAACTATTGTGTTCCAATCTTTAGCTTTGTCTAAATTCTAATCAAATCAATTTTACTAAAATATTATTCTTCTTCTTCTTCTTCTTCTTCTTCTTCTTCTTCTTCTTCTTCTTCTTCTTCTTCTTCTTCTTCTTCTTCTTCTTCTTCTTCTTCTTCTTCTTCTTCTTCTTCTTCTTGTTATTATTATTATTATTATTATTATTATTATTATTATTATTATTATTATTATTATTATTATTATTATTATTATTATTATTATTATTATTATTATTATTATTATTATTATTATTATTATTATTATTATTATTATTATTATTATTATTATTATTATTATTATTATTATTATTATTATTATTATTATTATTATTTAAAAAAATGAAAGTAATTTAAGGTGTAATATTTCGTTTTAAAAACAAATAAAAATGCCTCGTTTAGATATGGCTGCTTAGAAGTTGAATAAGGGAAGTGATGAGATTGGAGTGAGGCCTTGCAAATTGCAATCACAATGTATACTAACAAATCAAGAAACACAAGAATCAGTTAAATTTTATGCTTTTGGATAAGGTAATTATTAACAGGTTATTGGAACAAAATAAAGATTTCAGAAGCTCGAAATTAGGGTTAAACCTCAAAAATTTGAAAATAAGGAATTCAACAGCCCAAACACTTGAACTGAGACATCGATCAAGGCACATAAATCACAAAAAGAAAGCACGGAACATGCACAAAAAGAGAAATGGTAAACTTAACACCCGAAACAAATGAATGACAAAAGACTCACCTTACTTTCACCGCTGTCCACATTAGCGAAGAATGAATGAATTCCCACTTTTCACAAACACCATGTAAATCAGCAACAAATTATCTCTGCACCAGTGAATACACATTCTTACTTTTCACACTGTCAAATGAGCAAAGGAAAAAAAAAAAAGAGATGATTTATGAATAATAAGTGCACATAATCCATGGAAAAATAAACGCTTATTAGTTTAATCCTATCTGCACTTTCACCTACCTAAAACAAACAAAAAGCTTTAAAAATAGCTAAAATAGGCTCCATACCTAAATTCGAATTCAATTTGAACCCCATCAGCAAATTTTTACCCTTACCAATCTGCCAACCCAGCCCCAGCAGCCCATAAGAACTAAGAACTAAGAAACTGCTCATTAATTCACTATTCAAATTCCCAACAAAGAAAAAAAAGTAATGGTTGGAATTCACTAAATTGTTTAATTAAGCTCGTCAATCTAATAAAGTTTTAAACCATAAAGATATTTTTTGGTTAATTTGCAAACAATGGAAGGGGACATGATGTGAGATGGTTTATATCCTAAAGGTAAACTTCGTCAACTAATTCACCATTATTCAAGAATGCATTATTAATATCTAGTTGGTGCAGATGCCGACCCTTAGCAACAACAACGGAAATTAGGGTACGTTTTAACCTACATTTACCATTTTTGCTACCGGACAGAAAGTATCCATATGCATGTAGTTTAGGGGTGGTAAATGAGCCTTTAAGAAACTCAATAAATATATCTTGATTTTAGAAAAATCATATAAAAATGACTAAAACAATCTTTAATATTTAATGATTTATAAGAGAAAATTAATGAATAGAGTTTTATTAATAAGGTTAAAACAGGAAAAATGCAATTAATGCAGCATTGGAAATCTAAAGTGACAGATAATATGGAACAAAAATATTTTTAAAAAGAGACAGTTATTGTGGAACAGATGGAGTAATAAATAAGAGAAATATGCAATACGCCTCAAATGGAAAATATTCTGAACTAAATTCAATTGACTTTTAAAGATTTTTGCCTACATCCAAGTTTTATTCTTAATTAGTGAGGCCCCTGACCAGACATGATAAGACTAAAGCGCCCTTATGTGGTTATGTTTTTAACGTGATACAATTTTATCTCTCTCTCTCAATTTCTCTTTTTTTTTTCTTCTTCTTTCTGCAGATGTGTGTAACCGCCGGCGCCCTTCTTTCTCTTTTCCACACCACCGCCATAGTCAGCTTGCCGCCCTTCGTCGGACGCGTGATTTTCTACATGGAGATTCCCCTTTTCGTTATCTATCTCGATTTCTCAGTTTTCTTTCCAGATCTGTCCACCACCACCACCGTAGCCGCCTCCATACTCTCTCTTTCATTCACCGTCGTTGTCATCGCCTCCCCCACCCTCCCTTTCGTTATTTTAGATTGTTTTTCTCTCTCCAGATCTGATGGAGCAGCATCAACGTGACTATAGTTTGGTTCGAATATGACTATTACAGTTTCACTCGATTAGTGATTTATTAATTTCTTGAGTTCCTTGTCTCTCTTGATTTTCCTCTCTTTACACCACCATCGTCTCCACATAGATTTGTACACCACCCACCACCACCGCCCCCACTCGTTACCACCGTCTCCTCCTTCGTTTCCACGTAGGGCTCTTTCTCTCTTTTTCGTTATCTTTCTCGATTTCTCAGTGGTTTTTTTTCTTCAGATTTGTCCACCACCACCGTCGCCGTCTCACTTTCTTTCCTTCACCACCGCCACCACCGTCGTTGTCCTCGACTCCCCCACCCTCTCTTTCGTTATTTTCTATATTATTTATGTATTTTTCGATTTCTCTCATTTCTTTTTTTTTTTCTTTTTTTTTTTAAGATCTGAAAATACAGTTTCAGATCTGAACAACAGCAGTAACATGACAATAATCATATTCGAATATGACTATAGTCATATTTATGTATTTTTCGAATATGACTGTAGTCATATTCGAATACGACTATTGTTGAATATGAATGTAGTCATATTCGAATATGTTCTATCTTCTCGTTTTCAAGCTGACTTCTAATAACTAGATTCAAATTGTGATTTTTTGTGTGAATGTTGATTGGATTATTTTCGTAAACAATAGGGAATCTTCGTTATTTATATAATTTGGTAAACATGACTATACCACACTATATAATCGCAATTTTTAAGTTGAAAAAGTGAAAAACTGCAATATAAAAAAAAAAAGAATATGACTACAATTAATATAATCACATATAGTCATATTTAACTATAGTCATATTCGGTGTTGTAAACCTGTCGAGAAAAGAATTTTAATTTTTTGTTTGAAAAAAATTAAAATAAAAATTAATAAAATATTTTTATTAAAAAAATATTAAAAAATAAAAATTAATAAATAATGGCCAAATAAAGTACGAAAATAAATAAATAATGGCTAAATAAAGTCCGAAAATAACAACAAATAAAAATAAAAAAAAAAATCATTTTTTTTTTATTTGGTGGCAAATTTTTAGGAATTTGGAAGCAGATTTTTAGGAATTAGATTATTGTTATGGGAATAGAGAAAACAGAAATAATTGTGACTAATTATGCTAATTGATATAAGGGTAGAATTAGGAATAAAATTTCTCGAAGTTATTAGAAGGAAAGATTTGAGAGATAGACATATCACCATTTCTTATATATACGAATGATTTATTGCTAATGACCCCTTATCATTATTTTACTAGAAATGTTGTCTAATTGGAAGTTTTTCAGCAAGTCAAACTTGGTTAAACACAGAATAGCTTCGAAGGTTCGCTTACACAACTCCAGCTTCGGAGCACTTGTGTTATGAAGCATGTATTGCGGTGCCACGTGCCACTTCACTAACAATAATGCAACTTGATATTTAATGCCCCATACCTATTTACGAAACCTCACCCGAACCTCCGGTCTACACGAAGTCCCCTAAAGCGATACAACTCTCAACCTTAATCCGAGCCTCTATTAGCCTATACATATCTCACTATTTTGATATAAAGGTGATTATAGAAAAAATAATATTAAATAACAATGTTAATTTTTATTACTTATATGATTGACCTTCCCTTCTATGTCTTACGGTAATGGTTTCTCAGGCATTACGACATTTACCACAATGATACTGTCTATATAGACACGGCCATAGGCTGGTTTTTGGCTCGGAACCGGCCCGTTGACAAACCGGACCGATCCGTTGACTGGTGAATCGATCTCAGAACCGTGAACCGACCGGTGAACCGATCCCAGAATCGTGAACCGGCCCATGTCCCTCGGGACGGACCCGGTTCTAGAAATAAGTGAACCGTGAACCACCGGACCTGCCCGGCGGTTCATCCGAATTAAAAAAAAAAAAAAAAAAAAAAAGCTGAAAAAAGTTAAACTGATTTAGTAAACCAGCCCGGTGAACCTGCCGTTATTTGCTTTTTTTTAAATTTCCCCCCCCCCCCCCCCCCCATTTTGTCCTATAAAATTAAGTTCAAGTCCTTTTATTTATTTTCTTTTATTTTTTTTCCTATTTAAAAGTAATTTTTTTTAATTTATTTATCCATCAAGTATATTTTTAAATATATATATATATATATATATATATATATATAAATTTTCGGACCGGCCTGGAACCGGCCCGGAACCGGAGTGAATCGTGTGTAGTACAAGCCGGTTCTCGTTCCGGAAAAAGTGAACTGCGAACTGGAGTGAACCGACCCGGAACCGGCCCATGGCCATGTCTATTTCCATAGATCAAATTATTTCGTGAATTGGATTTCACTTGACTGTCTACGGTTCCATTGCGTGTGCCCGGGGTAGAGGTTTTGTATAAATGTATCGCGATACTGTTAAGTATTTTGATTTAAGTTATTTTCCTTCTAAGAGGTGGAATAGTCCGTATTAATGATTTTTTTATCACGGTAATGTAATGTAAAATTATTTTATTTATTAAACATTTCTTATGACATTATATTGTTTAATTAGCATATGTTACTTATTTCGTATTTGATACGACAATCGTCCAAAATATGCAGGTCACTTGCAATGTATTGAATTCGATACATGCGGTTAACACAGTTGTTATCAAACACAATTTTAATAATTATTTTGCGTTAAATGAAGAATTTAAATTTAAATTAGGTATTGTGGTTATACACATGAAATCTCAATCGTCAATATTTTTCGTTTATCCTTTATTTTGACGTAATTAATTACTTACACCAAATGAGATCATCTATCAACTTCTGATCTCACTATTTTGAGGACATTTTTTCTAATCAAATACTTGTTTTCATGATGAATATTCACGTGTATCGCATGGGTGAAGTACTAGTAAATATAATTTTGGGCGATATGTGTTTAAAATTGTAAAATTTATCTTGGAAGTATTTATTTTGCATAAATGATGTACCGACGATAAGATTAAGTAAAATAAAATATTGAAATATACTTATGAAGGAAAAATTACGATAATTGTTACAGTAGAACCTCGATAAATTAATAACCTTGTTTAAATAATATTTTTTCCCGTCCCGACTCAGGGGACAACGTGCTACATTAATAATTCGCTAAATTTATAAGATAATACACATTCAAAAAATTTAAGAAGCCCGATAAATAGATAATTCTTAAATAACATATACAATATCTATTTTATAAATCTTTGAAGTCTTTTAATAAAACATGATTTAGTTCTCGTTAGTTTCCTTTTGAAATTCACATCACCGTCAATTTCAAGCCTCACTTTTCTTAACATGATTAGAGCTCGGGTACAATTCTCTCATTATTCAACAGAAAATTATTCAATACCATTGTCACTTTAAGAGCTTCTATTCGGGAAACAAGTTATATATAATGAATAATATATACGTAAACAAATTTAAAAAAAAAAATGAATAATATAATAAAAATAACTTCATGAATTAGTAAGTTATTAATTAATATATAGATTAATAATTATTAATAAGTTAATATTTCTCTAAATTAATAGGGTTTTGATAGTTCCAACTGTATCAATTTATAAAGGTTTAACTATATCAACGTCTAGCTAGGGGTGAGTTCGGGACGGGATTTCGGGAATTCGGGATTTTCGGGATTCGGGATAGAAATTTCAAATCCCAATCCCGTCCCAAACTATTAAATCCCGGTTATATCGGTATCCCTAAATATTTCGGGAATCGGGATTGGGATCGGGAAATCCCATATTTTGCCTAAAAACTAAGAAATATTACATCTTTTTTCCATTAGTATTATTTTATATACTAAACAAACTTGAATATATTATATACATACTATTGTTCTTGCCTTATTTATTTTTACCACAAAACTTGGAACAAATAATATTTTAAAAATTTAAAAATAAGTTGAAACAATATATTTTATATTGTATTTCTCATCTCCTTGACACTATATATATATATATATATATATATATATATATATATATATATATATATATATATATATATATATATATATATATATATATATATATATATATATATATATATATATATATATATATATATATATTTTTCTTTTTTTCCTAATTCGGGATTAAAATATCCCGATCGGGATTGAACCAATTCTCTAATACCGATCCCGTATTTGTTCCTAATCCCAATCCCAAATCCCGTAATCCCGAATTCCCGAAGTTTTAGTCCCAAATAGTAAAATCCCGATCGGGACGGGACGGGATCCCGAATCCCGATCCCAAATGCCCAGCCCTACGTCTAGCTATGTGTGTGCTTGTGTTGTAACTTGTAACTTGTATGGCCACATTAAATTGCCAAATTAAAAAGGAAGAACTATATTTATCATTTTCCTTTTTTTGAGAATTGGAAAAAAAAATATTATTTTGTGCATATTTATAAAATAAATATTTCTTAGCTATTAATAAAGAATATGTATTTTCCATTGCACGATTGAAATTTCTTGTACTTCTAAAATTAATCAAAACTAAAATAAAAATAGTACTTACATATATCTATTAAAAATTAATTTGAAGCGTTTCTTTAATTGCCTATTATTATATATAAGCACATACATTATTCATACACTAAATATAATTAAGTGCAAATGAATCATCCAATTCCAAGTCTTATATATATTTTTATGGGCAAACTATGGCCATCTCTGACTTATAATTAAATTATGAAAAAATCCATTTCGTATGGGTAATTACAGTCACCCCTCCTTCTAAATATATTTACATAAAATTTATGTAATTTGATTATTTAACGAACCAAATCGTATATTCAGTTCGGTAAATAGTATGAAATGCTGACATATGGAAATTTCGGTTCGATTTTTACCGATTTAACATCCCTAAATGTACACCTGGAGGGGTATTTTCGTAAGATAAGACATAATTAGGGGGTGGCTGTAATAACCCAAACAGATGATGAGTTTTTTTTCATAATTTGACGATAACACATGGGTGACCGTAATTTGCCGTATTTTTTATGGGATTATGGCAAATAGGCCCATGACAAGGGCACTTAATTAAAAGAGGAACATCCAACTATTTTGTCTTTCAATTAAATCCAACCCATTCAAACTTATTTGCAAATAAGGAAAATCCTTTTATATATACCAAAATTACCCCCAATTCATTGAAACCCAATTCAACTCCAATTTCATGATTTACACCCCAATTTAGCCCAATTTCATTAATTAACCAATTTTAACCCTAATTTCAATTTTGAACCCAATTTTAACCCTAATTCTTACCAATTCCACCCATTATGCTCTAACTTCCTTAATATTACACATTGACCCCGGATTTAAACAAATATATCACATTAACCCCCCAAAATTTTTTTTCAGAAAATATTTTTTTTTTCAGAAATGTTTTTTTTCCGGCCAGATTCCGGCGCTGATCGCCGAAGACCGCCGGTCACCGGCGTTGACTTTTTTTTTTTTTTTTTTTTTTTTTATAATTTTGTTTTTTCTTAAAAAAATATTTTAATTAATATTACTGTCTTGGCTGCTAAATTACTGTCTCCGGCAGTTATTTAACTGCCGGATACAGTAATTTAGCTGTTAATTGACTTTTTTTTTTCTTCAAAAATATTTTAATTAATATTACTGTATTCGTTGCTAAATTACTGTCTCCAGCAGTTATTTAACTGCTGGAGACAGTGATTTAACTGTTAATTGACTTTTTTATTCTTAAAAAAAATATTTTTAATTAATATTACTGTATTCGTTTGCTAAATTACTGTCTCCAGCAGTTATTTAACTGTCGGAGACAGTAATTTAACTGTTAATTGGCTTTTTTTCATTTTTTTTCTTAAAAAAAATATTTTCATTAATAGTACTGCCTTAGATGCTAAATTACTGTCTCCAGCAGTTATTTAATTGTCGGAGACAGTAATTTAACTGTTAATTGACTTTTTTTTTCATTTTTTTTCTTAAAAAAATATTTTAATTAATAGTACTGCCTTAGATGCTAAATTACTGTCTTCAACATTAATTTAACTGTCTTAGACAATAATATTAATAATATTACTGTTCGGAAAAATAATATTCATAATATTACTGTTCGGAAAAATAATATTCATAATATTACTGTCCCAAACAGTAATATTACTGTCTGAGACAGCAATTTAGTAGCTAAAACAGTAATATTAATTAAAATATTTTTTTCTTCTAAGAAAAAAAAATTCAAAAAAAAAAAAAAAAAAGTCAACGCCAGAGACTGGCGGTCACGTTGACCGCCCGGAAAAAATTTCAGGAAAAAAAAAGTTTTCAAAAAAAAAAAAAAAATCAACGCCGGAATCTGGCCGGAAAGAAAATATTTCAGAAAAGAAATTATTTTTTGAAAAAAAAAAGTTTTCGGGGTTAATGTGATATATTTGTTAAAATCCGGGGTCAATGTGTAATATTAAGGAAGTTAGAGCATAATGGGTGAAATTGATAATAATTATATTATTGAGGGCATTTTAGACTAAAGACATGGGGATAGGCTTAATTGAGAGACTGTTTTTTTTTTGGACCAAAATGCATTTAAGTCCCATGTGATGGCCTTTTTGCCATTCGCCCATTTTTTATTTATTAGAAGAAAAAAAGAGAAAAAAAAAAAAAAAAAAAAAAAAAAAAAAACCATATATATACACTGTAGACACACACACCTGTCTCCAACAGTGAGAATTTCATTTGACTTTATGTTATTAATGCAGCTACTCAACATGGAAGGTGCCTCCTCCTCCGGGCCTCCGCGGTTCTATGGAACCTCCCCGCCGTCCGACTCCACCGATTCCTCGCCGTCCGACTCCGCCGCATCCTCGCCGTCCGACTCCACGGACGGACCGTCCAAGTTCCTTGCCGATCTCCCCTCCCGCGGATTCTTCTCTTCCCCCGTCGTATCCTCCAATCCGGTATTCCTCTTTCCCGAAACCCTAGGGTTTCTATTTCCTTTTTTTTTTTTGTATATATCATGATCCCGTCGTTTTTTTTTCTTTTTATAAATTGAAATTCGATTGTTGTATATGCTGTAATTGAGTAATTGAATAGGAATTAGGATGGAAGGGAATGATGCCTCTTGGGATCGAAACAAAGGTTTTAAAGATTTTATATATTAAATAAGAAATTAATTGAGAGGATTTAATTTAGTGGCAATTTCAATAAGATTTATACATACATGGCTGTTAGATAAATAGTTTAATCTGGCCTTTACCAACACTTGGCGCTAGCTCGTAACTTATAAATCATTGGATTTGATTTCCGTAAATGACGGAAATCGTGGCTTATTTGTTGTTTATAATTTCCGACGTGTGTCGAGTCCTTGTTCGAAGTTTTCTTGTGGAGTGTGAAAACATGTGTAGGGTTATCACGTGACGTAGAAAATATGCGCAAATGTGTAGCGGATCTTTCAATAATTAGGTCAAATGTAAGATTCCCACGTACTGTTTTGCTTGGAATTAAGTCGGTACGTAAAAAGCGGCATTAAAAGCGATTGCCAAGTGTATTGTAATCTGTTTACCTTAAAAATCTCTTATCCCGATTTTCTATCTTCGACGTGTCTAACTTGCCGAATTATCGAAGGGGTGCTATTAAAAGTGTACATATATTCGAAGAATGTAAATGTGTTTCGTTGTTGTTTATGTACAAAGTAAAAACGGGAGGTGTAATTTTTCCTTCGGTCTCCTCCGAGAGTATTGTTGTGTTTCTCACTCTAATCTATTAACTACGATTTGTGCAGGAAGAAATGCCGGTCTACATATGCGATCACGATACGTCACCTCCAGGTTGTTTTTTCTGCACGTTTAATCGTTCGTTTTTTTCAGATTCTTTAAATAAATGTCGTAATCGGAGGAATATCAACTTGAATTTGTCGTCTCAGATGACCAGCTCATAATGACAAACCAAACACATATACTGGTTAGGTCACTTATGCTCAAGAATCAAAAGGACGATCCCGGTTCAAAAGACGCAAAAGTCGCTCCAGTCAATCAGGTTTCGAGGAAAAGGTACGATTTTAGTCCCTCTATAATTGTAGGGATATTCTTTTGCGATTCTTTTTGTTTCAAGGGTTCATTTCAACTGGCACTCAGGCCCGCCGAGAAACCTTTAGATAAGGCTGAAGGAAAGAAGCCCATGTCGAGGGCTCAACTTGATGCTCTTCCCGATTTGGCATATTCACGGCGTAGAGAGAGAAAGCCGCGCCCTTTCTTCCCGCCTGCCATGCGTTTCGGGTTTGTATAATCCCACTTCATTATTTTGTCCATCGTGTATAATTGATTGACGGGATTCTCGTATCATTATTTATCTGATGCACTTATCTTTCGATTGGTAGAGGGATCATTCCGTGGACTTTAGACAAATTAGCGGACTTTTGAAAGTATATCGAATTCGAGGAGAGATGTATTTCTATCAAAGGGAAAAAAGGCAAGTCAGTTACAGTTTTTTTTTTTTTATCTATTTAATATTTTCTGGTTCTGCGCCATTTAATATGTTAACTCGTGTATGCATTTGTATTGACAGGGGTAGTTGATCGCTCGATTCAGAAGCGTAACTGGCTAGAGAGAGATTTAGTTGAGAAGTTGATGTGAGGGTAATTTGGTCCTCAAACTGTGTAGCAATATTAATGTTTCAGATTTTTTTTTTTTTGAATTATATTCTGCCAGTTCATTGGCTTGATGGATCGAAGCATCGAGTCCAACGTTTCGATATTCTTAATTTTGAACTGATCTTAGTACTTGCGCGCTGATAAGCGTCTCAGCCAACAAATATTTGATTTGCTTAATTTGCCGTCGACCACAGGTAAATTCGGCCATTGGTTATATTTATATCTATGTTACTCCCATTTGTTTCTTCTTGTGCAAATAACACCTTGCAATTTATCTAATATATATATTTATGCATCTTTTTTTTTTTTTTTTTTTTTTTTTTTTTTTATACCCTTTTTTAATGTTTTCCAAATCATTTGCAATTTTTTCGAATTATTTTGTAAATTTGATGGAGTTCCTATAATTTGCCTATGTTTTTGTGAATTTTTATTTCTCTCAAGGAGTTTTGAAAACTTACATATAAAGACTAGAGAAGAATAGGATTCTATTCATCGATTTGTTTCAAAATTTTCTGTTTTTCTATATAAATCTTGAATACAGTTCAATTTGACACGAGAGTATCGATTTTTGCGATTGTTCGGTAGATTTTTGAGTTAATTGCAAATACAGCCCCTGTGAAATCTCTAATTGTCAAATTACCTCTTGTCAAAAAAATATTCGCTCATACGTAAACAAAGTCAAGGCATTAAGACCCATGAGAGCAAATCGTGTCTCTCACGCGCTCCTACTGCGATTTTTTCTTAATTTTCAATTGTGAAATGTCAAAAGTGTCCCCAAGCCCCCTTCTCCCTCCCTCTTCTTCATTCTCCATCGTCCCCAACATGTACCATTCTTCATTCTCCATTGTCCCCAACATGTACGCCACCCACCAAAAAATTCGGAACTTGAAGAAGCCCAAACAATTGATGGATGGGGTGGTGCGTGGTGGGCGGCGACGGTGAATGATAAGTATAATTGGAAATTGAGAGGAAGGGTAGGGAATTGGGCTGCCGGTGGGAAAATTGCAGAAAGTTGGGAGATGGATTTTGGAAAAAATGCAATTTAGTCCCCCAATTTAAGTTTTAGAAGTTTAACAAAATTCCAATTTGGCCTCTTGAATTATTATAATTTTATGTTATTCCACTTAGGGGTATACTTGTCTTTTTACCTTCAGTCAACCATTAAAATGATAATGGGTGCTGTGAGCTTCGGAAAATATTACACAGGGAGGTATGAGCGAATTTTTTTTTGATAGAAGGGTATTTGACAATTAGAGATTTCACAAGGGTGATATTTGCAATTAACTCGTAGACTCTTGCATAAGTTTTTCTTGGGGTTTTCTTTTCGTCTTACTCTGGCATAGATTTTTAACAATTATATGTACTTATAAATGAGTAAATTATGCCCACCCTATAAGATATGATTAAATTACGAAAATCCTCCTCCTGTTTGGGTAGCTACAACAATCCTTGAACTATGAATTTTCTTACACGTGCAAATTTAGTGGAATCTTCTAGATTATATGGAATATTCTCAAGTTTGTATATGTTTTATCCCATTCGAGCTCCACATTTTGAAGCAAGATGATCATAAGATGTGTTTTTTTGGCTTGTATATACCAGATTGTGATTCATCAGAAACTACATTTTTTCACAAAACGAGTACAAAATAGAGAACATTCCACGGAATTTGGAAGATTATGTTGAATTTGACACCATAGAGGTGGGCGTGTAAGAAGATTCATAGTTGAGGATGGTATTTGTAATTATCCAAATATGAGGGTTTTTTCGTAATTTAATCATACCTCAAAGGTGGTTGTAATTTACCCTAAATAAATAGAAAAAAAAAAGAATTTTAATAGTTAAAATAACTGGATTCTATATTCTCTACAAGAGAAAGGGAAGTCAAATATAATAAGAAGCCAATGAATGCTAAACCAAAAAGGTTACAATACATTATTGAAAAATGGTAAATAATGTGTTGGCGTAGAAAATGAAAAACGGAAGTTCAATTACAGACAACTAAAAATGTTTGATTACAAAATGTGGATTTTGGTGGGATATTGATATGGATTTCCAGGGTTGTCCCTTCCTCTCCACGTAAAATCGTTCTAGCTGCGTCGAACCGTAAATATGCAACGATTCCAAAGACGACGCTTTCCGCAGGAGGCGATGTGGCAGCTTCGCCAATTCCCAGCAGTTTCGAATAATCAGCTCCGTTAGACAAGGCATCAACGCGACGGCGGCCGAATGTTCTTCTTCGGCCGTAATATCCTCCCACTCTCTCCATCTCCTACAATTCCTAAATTGAAGTTTCTTCAACTTGGGAAACGCGATAGTGTTTGAAGAAGATGAACAATTTTCAAATAAAAGATCCCATGTTGTTACTGTTGTTGTTATTCCGAGGAATTCGCGTCCAACAAACTCCAATCGAGAATCGCAAACAGTTTCAAATTTGATCTCGAAATTCTCGAGAAGGGGTAGTTTACCTAGAGACGGCAGCGACGAAAGGTGTGTACATTCGGAGAGGGTGATAGATTTGAGTTGGTTAAGGGGCGACGAGATCCATTTCGGAAGTCGATGCTCATATGAGAGGGTAATATAAAGAATTTGTAGGTTTGGATGTGGCTCCAAAGCATCTACTAGAATCTCGTGTCCGGAAAAATATATTCGGAGTTCTTGAATGTGTTTCTTTTTCCCCAACTCGGCTTCACGGATATGCTCGAGTATCTTTTCCTCGGCCACCTCATCTTCTACTATGTAATCGGAGTAGGTTCTCAATTCCAAGCACCCGCTGAGTCGGTTTAAATTCTTCAACAATCCCAACTCGCTCCAACACTTTTCTCCGAAAACGAATCGACTCAACGTGACAAGCCCGGTTAACTCGCCTAGTCCTTGAGGATATTGCACCAGAGATTCGGTGCCAGAATTGTAGATGTGCTTGAGGTTGACGAGCCTGCTTATCCCTTGGGGAAGTCTCGAAAGACTCTCGCACCCATTGACATTTAACGTTTCTAATTCGCACAAATTGCATAGCGTCTCCGGCAACTCTTTTAGAAGATTATTATAGCTCAAGTCGAGGTGTATCAAGTGAATCAAATTCCCGATTTTCGAGGAAACTTCTTGTAGCTGGCACATGTCCAACAAAACAAATTTCAAGTTATAAAGATTGCAGATGTACTTTATATCTTCGTTGTGAAATTTATTCTGACCCAAGTTCAACCACCTCAAGTGAATCAACTTTTTTATTTCTTTCGGAATACCTTTCAAGCCACATCTCCTTAGGCTTAACAACCTCACACGTGTGAGGCAATCACAAAGATGCGGATCGGGAAGTTCTTTTGAGTTCAACAAACTACGGTAGTCTTCGACATCGGAAACTATCGAAGGGTTACATGTTTGGCAACTTGTTTTCTTCGTTCCCGCTCCGACCCCGCCATTGTTCCTAAGGAATCGAGCAAAATCATGTAATATATCATGCATCTTAAACGATTCTATCCTATCACCACACGTCTTGAAGTCTTGAAACAGAGAACGCATTGCCAGCTTATCAAAGTACTCTCTCCCTCTAACTTTCCAGTCACCACCGTTACTCCCGTTGGATTCTAGGTAACCCAACGACATCCATTTTGTTACTATACCCTCCACATCGATTTCCGTATCTTTAGGAAAGACGCCACAATACGAGAAGCAACGCTTGAGCGCCGGAGACAATTCGTTGTAACTCAGAAGCAAGTGGGCGAAGAGGTCAACTTCTATCTCCTCCAACACCCATATTTCACTATCCAATACGTCCTCCCACTCTTCCAAGGTATTCTTGAAACGCAAAAGACTTCCCAAAGTCTTTGCTGCAAGCGGCAACCCCTTGCACTTCCTAGCAATAGCCTTACCAATGTTCTCGACTTTTTCGCGTTCCTCCCTATTCTTTCCGGAAAGGGCTATCCGACCCAATAACAACCAACACTCGTCATGCGACAGATGTCCTAAATGGTGGATGTCGTTCTTAACACCACCCATCATTACGACAACCCTTTGATTTCTAGTTGTCACCAAAATCTTACTACCCGCTCCACCGTGTTTGAGGGTGTTTTTAAGAGGTTCCCACTTGGTATCGTCTTCTGTCCAAACATCGTCCAGGACAAGAAGAGACTTCTTTCCGGAAATGGAATTTCCTAGACATTGTAATAGCATATCTAATTGGTTTGTATTCGGTTTGCTCCCTCCTGCGCCCTCAATAATTCCATTGGCAATTCCAAACTCATCAAAAGGATTTGAAACGCATATCCAAATTCTTAGTTCAAAACAATTCTTTACCCGACTATCGTTATAAGCTAGTTTAGCAAGAGTTGTCTTCCCAATTCCCCCCGGGCCCACTATAGAGATGACACGCATGTTTAATTCTTCTCTCCTACCATCTCCAACCACAAGTTTGCCTATCACATTTTCCATGTCAAAGTCGCGGCCACAGACTTCCTCTAAGTCGATCAAAGAAGTAGTTTGCACTCGCCACGATTCGCGAGAAGCATAAATCGGGCGAGAGGTCACAAAGTCAAACTGATCTCTCTCCACCAAAATTAGATCAAGTCGTTTCTTCACTTCTTTTATTTTCAAGGCAATATCGTGACGAATAACGACTTTCTTGAAAAATAAACTTGGAGATGGGATGAAGGGCCATACCTTTTGCTGAAGCTCGATAATGGAAATGTTCCATTCATCCAACACGTCGTCCATCTCGTAAGACGCATCTTCTAGCTTCCTCAACCAATCCTTGACGCTCTTGTCCTTAAATTCTCGCCTCTCCGCACCATCCAACAAATTGCCTATCGTGTTGAGCTCGTTCGAGAGACTGTGAATATCATTCTCAACGCCTCTCACCAAATTCACTTTGTTCCGAATCTGCTGCTCTATGAGATCTGCAAGCCGCAACGCCACACTGGAAACGACAACATCCACCATGATCGCTTACAATTGTCTTAGTATGTATATAAATGGACGAACTACTTCTCTAGTTTAGTTCAATATGGCTTATAGGATATATGCTCAAGTGTCGAAGTTTTCATTCAAAATCTATATATGCTAACAACTTTTTTTTTTTTTTTTTTTTTTTTTTTTATCGATTTCTAAAGGGGAACCAGTTCAAATATGTATAAACAATTTCTAGTTTCAGGCTCCAACTACCACTGAAGGTAGAAAACGTGTTTTGACCATTTATTTTCCTCTAAAAAACGTCAAGGGGGCTTTTGTTTGCAAATTTGTCCAACAAATAATTGATTGAATTAAAAAAATAAATAAATTAAAAAAAACCTACTTGATATAATCAAAGTATTCATTATAGAGAATGTGCAGGCGCCCTCATTTGCTTTTGCATGAAGTCAACTGCCAAGTGTTATTTCATATAATTCATAAGTTTATTATGATGATCATCTTGCAAATTGTAAAAAAAGTATACATTTGCAAACATAGAAACTATATAATAAATCAACATTTATTGAGTTTTTTTTATTTTTTTTTTCTTCTTTTAATTAGAAACTCCGCGTAGAGGGGTTAGGAAGACCCAACCTATACATGACGATATCACTAGAAGAAAAATGGCTTTTTACTACGACCATTAACCGTAGCAAAAGGTTCATATTTCATAGGAAATGGCTTTTGCTACGAATTTGCCCCGTAGCATATGCGGCGGACATGACAAAAAACTTTGCTACCGTAAATGGCCATAGCAAATATTTTTTTGCTACGGTAAATCCTAGCATTTACTACGACTCCAAGATTGTCCCGTAGTAAAAGGTACCTTTTATTACTGACTTTTTACTGTAGTAAAAAAAAATCATAGTTCATTTTTCTACTGGTGTATATCACAATTTTACATAGTACTAAATGAGGTAGTTGCTAAAAGAAGAAACTATCATAATGATACAACATTTATACAACAAAACAAGACCTGCATTGTTTCTACACCTCCAGCAAATTTGAATTTCTGAGATTATTTTACGAATAAAAATAAAACTAAAAGTAAACGTATTTTTCAAAATACCGTGGAGCTTATGAGGACAGCGCAATTACACACAATCATGTTGGGAAAACAAGGTGTATACCTCACTTTGGTCGAATTTTCGAAGTAGAACCCACATTGAAAATGAAAAACAGAAAACAAATTATCGAATCTTAATCTGCATTTAGGTATCCTAATACGATTTCTGGAGCATAATCTATTTTAGAAGAAGTCATAAACAAAGAATTAGTTTGAATTACAAGTCACCGTCTTTGTCCGAAATATTGCAGCCATGCTGGTATGAAAGAGAGAGTCAAGTTAAATGATATTGGCTGAGGTAGCATGTCGATGGAATAATGCATTAATAATGCTTTCAGCCTTGCAAGTGAGACAAATTTAAGAAAGAAATAACAAAAAAAACCTAAGGAAATCAGAAATAAATAACCGACGCTGACCAAGAGATAGCAAAACATTCTAAATCAAATCTATGTGCATCTGTCGGTGTTTTCTTCTCTACCAAAAGGGTGTTTATAAATAGCATTAATTCTAGCTGTAACCTAAGAACCAATCAGTTATATGTCCGAGCCATAGCAAGGTACCTCACGAGGACCGAAATCATATATAAATCCCATATGTACTAACTAAGCTCACCGGTCAAATGGTTCCCTAATTATTTGTTTCCAGTAGTTTCACCAGTCTTCCGATTTAGGTAGCGGATAACAGCATCTTCGGTCCTACAATACCACAAAAGAAATAGGTAAAGAAACGGCCTGCTAAAACAAGCACTTTCTGTTTGCATGGTAAATATATATGTATGTATATATATATATATACAAACACAAGCATTACAATTAGGTAAAATTAACTGATTTATATGGAAATAAGAAAAAAGGTGAGACACCCAAAGAAATTTGTCACGTGCAGCATAAAAAGATAAGAAAACAAAACATACTTCATGGCAGGGTATAAATGAAATATACTGTCGATTTCAAGGACACATTAAGCAGCGTTGGATAACTCGAAAAGTACATTGACCACGACCATAAAAGACTTATTTCATGTAATAAAAATGCAAGAGTTTGTAGAACACATAAGAGACAAAATATACCAAGGTTGATTGAAGAATTCTGCCCGATGCTCATTCTCCACATCACGACTAGTATCCGAAGCAGCAACCTTTAAATCCCTTGCCTGAGAAGCTATTAGATTATTAATAAACTCTGCGGGCGACTGACTGAAGCCAAGAAAGAATGCTCTTCTCCTACGATGTTCGTGTATTTTCTTCAGAGCAGAAGAGATAGCTTCATCACAAGCATCAATCTCCTTGTTATTCTCTACGTTTGTCAAGAAAGTCGACATCTCCTTTTCCAATAACAAAGGAATATCGACCAGAACATCACAACAAGTATTTCCAGCTGGACTACCCCCCGAAAGCTTGATCCTATGCTCCAAGTGTATGTGTCCGGGTGGTGTGAGGTGGGGTGTTATCTTCTGCGTAACCATGGAGAATTTCAACTTTTCTTCCCCGAAAACCTTCTTTAGAGGCGGATCGCACATGAAAGAGGAGGTGTCACTAGGTATTTGTAAATTCCTCATCTTCACATAGTGCCAAAGGGCGGCCATAATTCTTGGACGTGTCTCCACCTCAATTTCAAGAACTTCTTGTAATGCGGGTGAAAGCTTAAATTTTTCTGGGGAATGATTCATCTCCAATCTAACAATCGCATTGAACTCCTTATCGCCTTTTCTCTTCACCTCAAACCCCTCGTGAAGAACAGGCGATCTCGAACTCTCCCATAAGATTACGTGATTATCCGGATATAGACCCTGATCCAAGTATATAGTAATTTTCTTGAAAAAAGAAGAGAACTTCGGGTATGAAGAAGAGTTTGATTTCTGCCCTGCTCCTTCCAAAAGAGGATCTTTCCCATCTTCCAAAATCCTCCCAATTAACCTAAGTGACCACGAAGGCGGCTCCGCATTTTCATTCGCAGAACTCGTCTCTGCTTGGTTCGCGTAAGTGTTGAACATGTATATACGCAGAACCTTCTGCACACGCACGGGATTTTTTAGGGATTCCACAATATCAATCTTCTTCCTCACAAGTGCAGCATCTATACGAGACTCGAATTCAAGCAGTTGAGTATAAAGAGCAGATTCCGGCAACATCGCCACGACTTTCTCGGGTATTACTTTATCCGGAAGCTTCCTTTTCCCTCTCCGCACGGTAGGTGTCAGTTCCATGGTTTTCATGGGCGAAGCATTTCCCTGACCAGCGGACCCGCCGGGGGGTCTAGAAGGGGGTCTGTTCAGGCGCTTCGCAGGTGCACCAGAACCGGGTGTGGAAACCAAGGGTGATGGGATGCTGATGTTAGTGTTGCCCTGGGTTTGGCCCATGACTTGCGCCTGAGATGAATGGTCCTGATTGAATGCGTGCATTTGAGGCTCCGACTGTTGAAAGTGTCCGGGGAAGTAGGGTCTGCCTTGCGGCTGTGATTGAGATAGCAGGTGGGGTACCTGCTGCTGATTATGGTTCGCAGGCATTTGCATTTGCATTGGAATTTGCATCTGCGTGTGCATTTGCATTCCACTTGGATTGCCGAAACCAAAGTTCCCCCTCGGAGGGTTGTTATTGTTGTTCATATTGTGATGATTCATTGGAACTTCCTATTTTGCAGCATCGACGATGAAAGCGATTAAGTTCTGCAAATTCAACAATACTTTATCAATCCCAAAAATTAATAAAAAAAAAAAAAAAAATTGAAGGGTAATAGTTCTCTTCATAATCCTATTCTTCAACAGCAAAAGATATTAACTTTTTTCTTTAATAGATAAAAAATAATGCAAATTTAAGTTCGGTGATAATAGAAAGGGCAATTATAACCAGAGGTTTAAGCCTTTAGGAGAGAAAACAAAAGAAAAAACAGTACCAGATTAAACAATTAAGCAATAATTTCCCTTTATAGAACTGAACTTATAGAATCCCTCGCCCTAATTTCTCATCGGGTTCGCAAACAAACAGTTTTTGCAGCATATTTCCAAAACCGAATCCGTTAAAACCTGGAAAAAATTTAAAAGCCCAGCTCCTAAAATTACAAATTTTTTTTTCTGTGAAATCTAATCCATGGAGCGGCATTCTGAGAGCTTAGAAATTGACAGGAAGAATAATGTACGAACGAGAACGAATGATAGTAAATTGAGAAGATATAGAAAGAAAGATACACATATAAACAGAGAGAGAGAGAGAGAGAGAGAGAGAGAGAGAGAGAGAGAGAGAGTCAGAGAGAGACGATCTTACGGGATGGAGGTGGAGAGATGCGTTTAGGGTTTGAATTGCAGTAACGAGCGAAATATTGGAATTGGGAGAAATTGGGGGCGACCGGGTTTTCATTCATATTACGAAATGACGAAATCACCCTCCAATTAGTGGGAATTAGAAACGCCAACCGCAATACTCAATTTACAAACGATTTGGAAATAAAAATATAACTTATAACCCTTTCCTTTATTGCACAATTATTTCAATAATTAATTCTATTTTCTTAAACTTGTTATACTTTTTAAATTTAACGTAACTATCATTTTTCCCCGTGCGTGCGATGCACGTGATATATTTAAATAGTGAAAAACAGAATAATCAATTTAATACATAATATGAAAATATAGTACATATTAAGATTTAGGGTAAATTACAAACACCCCCCTGAGGTATGACCAAATTACAAAAACACCCCTCTTGTTTGGATAATTACAACCACCCCCCTCAACTCATCAAATTTACTGGAATCTTCGAGATTATATGGAATATTATCACTTTTGTACCCGTTTTATCCCATTCAAACTCAACATTATGAAGCAAGATGACCATAATATGTGATTTTTAGCTTGTATATATCAGTTTGTGGTGCATCGAAAACTGTATTTTTTACACAAAGAGTACAAACTAGAGCACATTTCACGGAATCTAGATGACTATGTTGAATTTGGCACCATAAAGGTAAGAAAAAATCATAGTTGAGGGGGTAGATGTAATTATCCAAACAAGAGGGGTTTTTTTATAATTTAACCATACCTCAGGGGGTGTTTGTAATTTACCCTAAGATTTATAATACAAATAAATAGACTAAGATTTAACTAATCGAATTTCTATCTTTATCTCTTAAGATTTGAGATATATTGATGAAAAATAGGAGATTAATAATTATTGAAAATTATAGTTAAAAAATTAGTACAGAAAAAAATATTAAAAATAAGGGTAAATTACAAACACCCCCCTGAGGCATGGTCAAATTACAAAAACACCCCTCTTGTTTGGATAATTACAACCACCCCCTCGGCTCCTCGAATTTTGTGGAATCTTCGAGATTTTATGAAATATTATCACTTTTGTACCCGTTTTATACCATTCAAATTCTACATTATGAAGCAAGATGATCATAATATGTGATTTTTAGCTTGTGTATATCAGTTTGTAGTGCATCGGAAACTGTATTTTTACACAAAACGAATACAAACTAGAGCATATTACACGGAATATTACACCCCGTTCTGGGCGTTCGTACACGCCTTGGGCGCCCATCTTGGGCGTTCGAACATTTTTTTGAGAAAAAAAAAAAAGTCCTACAAATCGATTTGTAGGGCTTTTTAACATGAAATTGGTTCCGTAATCGACCTACCCAATGCATATCCCTTCTTCAAGCTTGATTTCGAATTTTCGATTTTTTTTTTTTTTTTTTTTTTTGCTATTTGCAGTTTTGGGGGGTTTTTTTATATTTTAAAAAGTTTTGGGGGGTTTTGTTATAAACCGCGAATAGCAATTTTGTGACCGCAAATAGCATTTCATTAAAAAAATCATTAATACACCGTAAGCACATGCTAAACTAATTTCATACATAAATCAGTAAGATCTGTTACGCTTTCATCGAATATGATACTGTAGTCTGTAGGTACAAATTCCAAACCGGGCCTGAATAATGGAGTTCGGGTCGACCTCGTTGAAATCACTGAAGTTAAAAATCTTAGATTAAGGTACATAACACACAATCCAAATTAGAGGCACTGTCAACGTTCTCTCAAACACACAGACGCGAGCACACATACAAAACACAGACACACGACAATTGAGAATAAGATACAAATGTTAGTACGCGATCAACAACTAAACTCGGAGCCAAGGCAATTAAAAACTTCACCGAGTATTTATAATCCATGTATCATAGAATTTCACGATAGAATGACGATTGGGATTAGGGATGCAGTGGGCCATCTCAAGGTTGTGCAGCTTCTAGAAGTTTCTCGTACACCTGTCTCGCATTCAAGTCCTCCACCTGCCAATCAAATTTCGTAAACAAAATATTAATTTTCTATTGACAAATTCTCTATAAAGCGAAACAATTAATTCTCGAAAGAGCTCACATCTCAAACTTACCACCAAGAGCTTTGATTTGTTATTCCACCCTCTTTGAAGAGTCATCTGGCTCAATTTAAGACCTAATACCTGTTTCAATTAGTTTTTATCAGGAAAGTTCGAAATGTGACGTATTGAACATTTTAATATGATGTTAACTATTTTTATTTTTTTTTGTTTTGTACTTTTCCCATAAATTCTAAAAGCTCGTTGTTAGCTTCTCCCCGGGCTGCAGGTGCAGCTATCGTAACTCGAACATCATCAGCATTTACTCCTGGAACAAGTTAAGTCACAAGGTTCTTAGCATAGATCTTTTTCTTCATTTGTAAAAATGATGGTTATCATCATATAATAATGTAAAAATTCTAAAACAGCATCTAGAAAGCATGTAAATACTTAAACCACATAAATAACAAATTATTCGACATATATCTATAATTTTGCCGTGTAGAAAGTGATTACATTCAATAATAATTTTAATATCTTTAACCACATAAAGACTAGGAAGAAAATTTCACAGAAGCAACCTGACTAATATATAAGGAAAATTATATGCAGTAAGATCACAGTTGAAATTTAGGGCATAAAAATAATACGAAAACTGAGACCGAAAAAAAAAACACATGATTTTCAAATTAATCACTCATTCACATTATATTAGTCTATGCGCATTTTGAGAAAAAATGCGAGTTCTAACTCTAGAAGATATGCTGAGACTTATCCTAATTATTGATATAATACAGGATCAGATTATTTTCATGTTCTTCAACGATATAATGAGTATCATGTAAATTATTTGTAATTTAAAATCTTTTTTAGTATCATCAGAAACATTACAGTCGTAAAAAGCCAAATAATTTAATCTCCAAATGCTTAACTTATATCATCCGACTTGATTAGTTTTTCTTTTTCTTTCTAATGAAGCAAATAAAAA
Source organism: Erythranthe guttata (assembly GCF_000504015.1). Next base: position 860,303 of record NW_012194840.1, read on the forward strand.
GCTCAGCCGTTAGTTCATTCATGTTCATCAGTGATTGCAATGACAGGTTTCTCTTGGCAGAAAAGTAACATTACACGTCACATATCGTTTAGCGTAAGGAAAAGAAATCGAGAAGGGGATTACTTGTGATTGCAGAGCGTTGTGAACGGTCTTCCACTTCTATGGCCACTTGAACAAGGCCTCCTTCTAACTGTGAGATGCACGGCGGAACAGGAGCATCCTACAGTATATATGGCTAACGGTCAAACATAACCTAACTAAACAGTTATCTGCTCGGATAGAAAGGAAGAACTAGATACAATACATAAAATATGCTAAAGATTAGCAGAAATATTATAATTTGAATAAATGCCAAGTACAATTATAGTAGGTTAAACAGAAATGTGACAAGGATGAATTCCAACACATTGATTTGTAAATTAAGCAGGAAAAGCAGCAAAAACGATTCACGAACTCTGCATTTGTTATGTTACCTGTGGATTTGTTTCAGCAGCGATTGAACTAAGGGCACCATCCACGACATATATAAAAGAAGCAGATTCCAAATCTTCTTCTGAACGGTAGCAAACAAGCAGCTCACAACCCACACAATTCATTCGATACTGTTTCTCGAATTTCCCTTCACCGCTGAATAAATAAGATCCACCACAATCAAAATTTATCCATCAAGTCTACTAAATTATGAAAGGAAAGGTCATATGACTAAATTTATGGTTCGACTACTATATTTCAAGCAATAAGCACATTTACCAATAAACATAAGTATCGAATCTTCACCATACAACAATTGTTATTATTTATGGATTTCCTTTTCATTTCAATTGCTAACTTTGGAGACCCGATTAAAAATATTAAATATAACAAGCTCTAAGAAGAAAAATCTTCAAGATGAAACGACCTCTATCATATTACAAGTTTAATTCTATTCAAGTCGGTGAAAGATGTAACCATTTCTTGACAATGCCATTCTTCCAAATAACTAAAAGACGCGTCTTTTAGTAACATACAATTAAACCAGTCATTAAGAACTAAGAACAGTGTCATGCTAAAGTTCAAAGAAAATTCACCAAAATATACAAGCACACCAGAAATATTACCGTTTTAAGAGCACCTTTCCAGCTTCGCTTGTGTTCAACCTCGCCAGATGCTTTTTCTTATCCAAAACATACGATTTGTCCGTTTTTCTCTTGGGCATTTTCTGCAATTGAGTATCTACAACTATAATTTAGTATGGAGAAACCCTAAACTTCAAAATTAAACAAAAATCTCAAGGGGATAAATCATAATTGCACCTAAAAGATTCGCCAAGCGCACAAAATTTCATTTAATTACGACAAGCATGTCATTCAAACTGCAGGGAAAATCGCCAAGGTGGAATCTTCAGTAATAAACTAAAAAATGCACACACACACTCATATATGTAGAACTCAATCAAACACGAAATTGAACATAAAATCTGACCAATTCAAACAACAAAGCAGTTGAGTCGAATAAAAAATTCACACAAACAAATTGAAAAAAATAAATAAATCGGAGAATCCACAATCGAAGAAATTAATTCAGAGGAAGTGTAGTTGAAGGTAAAATAAAAATAAAAAAGTACCGGTGATAAGGACATGGGAGCCGCAGGGCTTGCAGTAATAGACGAAGAGATCGGAGTCCGGACCTTCCGGCAAAGCGTCCTCGCTCGAATATGTGTGCGTCGTTCTCTTCGGCATTTTTGTATCTATATATTTTTGTATCTATATGTATATATCAGCTCTCTGCAATCGGTACCCACTTGAACACACGGTTATGTGTGTGTGTTGTGTGTTTCCCTCTTCCCTGCTGTTCCTAAGTTGAATGAAATGAAAACTCCAAAAGTTCCAATTTTCAAACAACCCTCAAAAAAATTTTATTTCCTATTTTTCGGATTTTTTTAACTGAAATGATTTGTGCAGGCATAAATTAAGCATTCAGGCACATTTTTTACCATTTCTCAAAAACCAAAAGGTAAAAAACTCAAAAAACTCTCTCAACCCTCTCGATTTTCTTTCGCAAAGCCCGTGCAAATCGTCAACAGATCGGAGGTAATTTTTACGTTTTTACGATCCTCTTGTTATGTAGATTACGAATCCGAAAAAAAAAACGAAAAAATCGAGCTTAGCATCACTCGTGTGAATTTACACGAGCGGAGCGACTTCGGACGTGTAAAGTCACACGGAGTTTGAATTATAATTTTAATT